>JAZKJV010002803.1:0-400872 GCA_037367405.1 Ottelia alismoides | reverse complement strand
TAAGAGATGGAGTAAATGAGAAGCTGGAGGTTTGGAGGCATGCACTAAAGACTAAAGGATTTTGTATAAGTAGTGTAAGACTGAATATATGGAGTGCACATTCGATGGAGACAATGGTGAAAGACTCGAGGTAAAGATTGGAGACGATAAAGTTTATAAGAAAGATTTTTTAGATATTTTGGATCTATTTTACAACAAGATAGAGAAATTGATGGAGCTCTTACTCATAGAATAAATGCAGGTTAGATAAAGTGGAGAGGAGCCTCTATGATTTTTGTGATAAAAAATCCCTTTGAAAGTGAAAGAAAAGTATTATAAAGCAGCCATACGACTTGTTATGCCCTATGGATCAGAATGTTGGCATGTGAATCACAGACATGTATAGAGAATGACAATAGCAGAAATGAAAATGTTGTGGCATATGTGTGGATATATACAAAAAGATCGTATTCGGAATGATGCGATCAGAAAGTTGGTTTAGCTCCGATAGAGGATAAGATGAGAGAAAACCGCTTAAAATGATTTGGCCACTTGCAAAGGAGGTCGGTTATTACATCAGTTAGAAATGTTGAGATTTGGGATGTTGATCCAGTTAAGAAAGGGTGAGGAATGCTCAAGAAGTGTGGGAATGAGACTATTCAAAGGGATCTTAGTTATTTGGATTTAAGCCCGAGAATGACCTAATAGGTCTGAATAGAGGCAAAAAATCCATGTAGCCAACCCTACTTAATTGTGGAAAAAAGCCTTGTTGTTGAGACTTTTATTTGATATTGGGTGGTATATGAGTTTTATTTTTAATTGGATAATTGTTCATTTTTAAATTTATCATTTAAATTAAAGTTAATACCGCATTTAATCGTGCAATAAATTATTTTAAGATCTCTTCACATAATTGCACTTTAAAAGTAATTACATTCGCATTTGATTCTATAATTTAAAACACGAAGTCACACTATTAATATTTAATATTGATGCACTATGATGCAATTTTTTTACTTAGCAATTTCAATTCATTGATCAATTCATCATTCTAGTTATTAAAAAATTAAATAAAAGGTAACATGCAAATAGTGGATAGAATTGATGATGTGGTTGATCTCTCTACAGCCTTCTGATTGGCTGAGAGTTGTTGGGTTGGATTTCTGAGATGCTTGAGTTGCCTCCTACATCCTGATTGATTGAGAGCTAATGATGGAGATTGTTGAATACAATTGATACTCTTTTGTTGTAGTATAAAAAGGGTCCTATGACACCACAAATTGTATCCTAAAACCATTCAAGTAATAATAAAGAGAGTATGGTGTAAGAAAGTGGAGTAGGCACTTTTCAGAACTACTATAAATCCTTGTCTTGTATGATTATGTGTGCTTTTCTTCTCTGATTGTAGTTCTATTTGAGTGGTGGTTTTTAAGATCCATCCTGAACAATTGATATGCATGGTTTGGAGATCAACCTCTAAACAAATTAATAGAAGAATCGAAGATCAAGATCGAGAACTTCAATGGAGCGAACTTTGCATCCAAAAGATATAGATCGAAGATGCTCTATACCAGAAGGATATCTACCTTTCGATTGAAGGGAAGATGCCCGAAGCCATGAAGGATGGGAATGGGAGGTCCTAAATTGAAAGGTTCTAGGAATGGTAAGGCACAACCTTGTTCCATTGATGGTTTCAAATAGCGCAAAGGAGATAATGATGATGAGAAATCTTTTCAAAATCATTGAAAAGATGTACGAGAAATCATCTGCATCAAATAAGGTGTATTTGATGAAGCTTTTCAACCTAAAGATGGTCATATTTAATGACAAGGTAAAAACCCTTCTGCTTCTTTTTAATTTACCCCAATGATTGTAATGCATTAGGTGTAGCGGTTACCAGCTCCTCTAGTAATCGAAGTTGAAATCGAAGGTTGTTGTTGGTATTCTATTGGATAATAGACACGATGGAAGACATCTAGAGAAGAACACTTGTCAGAATCTACCTTGAATACATAAGGAAGATACAGGAAGAGGTACATGAACCAAAAGTTTCTAGAGTAAAGTCACAAAGAAGAAGATCCAAACCTAGAGATCCAAAATCCTTAGTTTGCTGAATTACAATGAAAATTGACATTACATAAAAATGTAAGACCAAAATAGAGTAGAAATGAGGAAATGGCAAAGGTAAGAATACTAAATCTTACAAGTGATGAGGATAGTGATGCATTAATATTAGTTGTAGATGCTCGAAGTGATTCCTAGATTGTAGACTTGGGTGCTTCATTTCATATCATAACACAAAAGGACATCCTCTAAATTATGTGAAAGGTGATTTTGAATAGTTGTACCTAGGAGATGATGAATGTTGCAACATAACATGAAAAGGAGACATTGACATCTCCCAACTCAATAGTAATGTCTTGAGATTGAAGAATGTTAGATATATACCTAGTCTGATTAGTCTCATATATATATCAAACAACTATCAAAAAGTGGTGTACTGATTTCATTTGATGTGGATTCGTGAAAGATATCCAATGGATCATTGATCGTGTCTCGAGGTAAGAAAGAAGGGACCCTATATATTGCATCAAGCTCATATGACAAGATAAATGTTGCATCCACTAGGTGTGATGTTAGCACTTGACATAGACAACTTGGTCACATGTGCGAAAAGGGAATGAAGATCAAGCAGAAAAAGGGAAAGTTGATAGGATTGCGGGCTGTTGATATAGAATTTCTGTCAAGATTGTATCTTGGGAAAGCAAAAGAAAGCTAGTTTCACATATACTGCAAGAATACAAAAGACTGAAATACTAGAGTTGGTTCATACACACATATGGGGATCATCACAGGTACCATCCTCTTGGTGGATCTTACTGTTTCATTGATTCCATTGAAGATACAACTAGAAAATTATGGGTTTATTTTATCAGACATAAATTTGATGTATTTGAGACCTTCAAGATGTAGAATGTTTTAGTTGAGAATGATATATGTTTATAGTTAAAATGTCTCAAGTCAGACAATGAGGGAGAATACTATAATGAGGAGTTTGAATCCTATTGCACAAGAATCGGATCAAAAGATCGAAAATGATCCCAAGAAATCCTGGACAGAATGGTGTTGTTGAATGCATGAATAGGACTCTTCCAGAGCGTACGAGAAGCATGAGTATACATGCATGTCTACCTAAGCGGCATTGGCTTGACGCAGTAAACACGGTAGTATACTTAATCAACCGAGATCTATCTGTTATATTAGATGGGGAAGTTCCAGAAGAAGCATGGACAGGAACGGAGATAACACTTTCTTGTTTACGTGTCTTTAAATGCAAAGCTTATGTTCACTTGAGCAAGAAGACATAGGAAAGCTTGACCTTAAAGCAAGGAAGTGCTTCTTTGTTGGCTATGGTATAGATAATTACAGATATAAACTATTGGATTTGGAGAACAAGAAATATTTGCAGGGGCATGAAGAACAAAAGGCTGAGATAGTCTTAGTTAGAGTACATCGAGAAGGTACTAAAGAGGTTTAATATGAAAAATGCAAAACCTACTCAAATACCTTTAGGTAGATACTTCAAACTTTCAAAAGAGAAATGACCTCTTAAGAAGGAAGAGCATAAGTTCATGTACAAAGTACCCTACCAGTCTGTTGTTGGTAGCTTGATGTACATAACTTCCATGCAGCAGGAGTTGTGAGCAGATTCATGTTAAATCATGAAAAGTAACATTGGGAAGATGTGAAGTGGATTCTATGATATCTGAGAGATACCTCTAACATATTATTTTGTTATGAAAGCTCTGACATTGTTATTCGAGATTTCATGGACTCATATTTTGCCGGAGATATCGACGACAAGAAAATCACAACATGGTATATTTTTATAAAAAAAACCATGGGGAGTAGAGTCGTTAGTTGGATCTCTGGACTCTAGAAGATAGTAATCATCTAGACCACATAATCAAAATATGTGGTGGCAACAAAAACTTGCAAGGAAATGATATGCCTGAAGGGTCTGGTGACAGAAGTGAATAAAGAAAGTGAAGATTGTTGATTATTCATTGATAGTCAAAGTGCAATTCATCTTGAAAAGAATTTTGTCTTTCACTTGAAGATCACGTACATTGATGTGAAGTACCACTTCATTAAGACATAACTAGAAGATGGATAATTTTGAGTTAAAGAAAATCCATGCGTTAGAAAATCTTGCTGATATGTTTCACCAAGTTCATGACGGTGAAGAAGCTGGACTATTGGTCTTCAAGCATAGAAGAAGATAAAGGGAAAGCTCACACCAAGACTATTGATGATGATCCAAGTACGGAAGCTGCAGTATGTACCATAAATCAACATTTAAGTAGGAGATTATTGAGATTTATCCTGTGAACACTGATTGATTGAGTATCTAATGGCTACGAATATTGATGTACATGATCTCCCTTTCACCTACTGATTGGATGAGAGATGTTCCGCTGGATTGCTAAGATGCTTGATCTGCCTCTTGCGTCCTGATTGGATGAGAGCTAGTAGTGGGGATTGTTGAATACAATTGGTATTCTTTTCTTGTAGTACAAAAGGGGACCTGGGCTCCACATATTGTATAACAAAATCATTCGAGCAATCATAGAGCGAGTCTGGTGTGAGCAAGTGAAGGAGGCATATTGTCGAACCACTATAAATCATTGTCTTTAGCGATAGTGTGTGCTTTCTTCTCTGATCATGGTTCGTGTGGTGCTTTATTGGATCCGCCCCCGACATTAATAACATTATAGTTTGACAAAATGCAAGGCATTTACTTATCAAATTGAATTCACACACCCACTCATCATTCGGCTTGAAAAATGAAATCAATACAAGGATAATGAAAAGTACTTTCTAAAAAAGGATGGTGAAGATATAATGCGAAAGCAGTAAGATCAGAATTAAATATGAAGAGTAGGATTTTAATGTGGAACCCTACTCCCGAAGGAGTGGGATGAAGCCACGGGATAATTCTTCTAATGGTTGATTTGGCACCTATCTTGAAGAAGAGTTCAATGGTTGATTTTCCTATTAGGCAAGTGTATGAAGTAAAGACGAAAATACAAGAAGAAGTTCTCACTGCAAGCCAATGAACAAATCACCTGCTACAACTGTAAAAGAAAAGATGTATGGCACGACAATGTCCACTCCATAACGAAGATAAGAAGGAATATTTCCATGAAGTCAAGAATAAGAATATTTTCATGAAGCAAGCATTTATAGCCACTTGGAATGATTCATACTCCAGCTTAAGTGAAGATGAACAATCCCAATATCCAAATAGCGCAACAATAGAACTTTGTCTCATGGCAAACTACGATTAGATAAATGAATCTATCTTTAAACTTTTATAAGCATATAGTGAAAACTTTTTTGAGTGCATTAAAAGGAAAAGGGAATGCATCTTAAAGAAAAAAATTCTTTAACAATTGAAAAGATGTCTTTAAAAGATTAATAACACATGCTAGTAAGGAAAATGAGAATGTTACAACTAAAAAGAAAGGTTTAGTTACTAAAACTTGCAGTCTTAAGAACAAAATTATTAAACTTGAAAAGGAAGTTAGCTCCTTAAGATTAAACAATAATAGGCTGATAGATGACCTAGCAAAGTTTGCTAAGGATACCAAAAATCTAGATTAACTTATTTCTACTTAGGCACTTAAGACCACTATAAATGGAATAGGGATAAAAATTTTAAAACAAGAGATAAAATGAAAGACTAATCATGTTGTATAGAAAGAAAATTGAGCATGCATCTGCATATTTTTTATAAGCCTGAGGTGGAAAGGGTCTTAAGACGATATAGTTGTTGAAATATACACTAACCATCAAGGATCCAAGAACATATGTGTACATAAAAGAATACTAAATCATTTTTATAGGATACCCCCAAGAATACATAGTATATCATAGATCGTGGATGTTCGCATCACATGATAAGAAATTCCAAGATCTTTATTCAACTGGAGAATATCAAAGATGGGCATGCTACCTAAGGAAACAACCAAAGATGGATTACTAGTAGTGGTACTATTAAAATAACTCAAAAAAGCAAGTATAGAATGTACCAATAATGAACAATTTAAAACATAACCTACTGAGCGTTGTTCAAGCATGTGATAAAGGTTGCAAGGTAAAGGTTAAAAAAAACTCGATAGAAGTCTTCAAATAAGATTCATGCAAATTTCTTTTCAAATGAGATAGAAGTAAAAATATATACACTTTAGACTTTAACAAAGATTCCTCTTTAAGTTTATTATCGGTAATGTAAATCTCAAATTAAGTAGCAAATTAAATAGCATTAAAATAGTTAAAGGTTTGCCTAACTTAGTCTTTAAAAATATAATATTTGCTCTTCTTATGAATTTACTTACATCACTAGAGCATCCTTTAAACAAAAGGTGTTGGTATCAACCAAGACATATCTAGCTTTTGCACATGGACCTCTTCAGTCCTACCTAGAGCAAGAGTAAGCTTCGATCACAGTTTTATTTTGTGATCTTTGATGACTTCTCACAATTTACTTGTGTGTTGTTTTTATGCTAGAAATATCAATCTTTTGAAGAATTAAAAAAACTTTATAGAAAATTAAAATAGAGAAGGGATATTATATCACTAGGATTTGCAGTCGTCATGTCGGAGAAAGCAAGAAGAAAAAACTTGATGAGTTATGTCCCCCCATTAGATACTCATCACGAGTATTCATTTCCAAGAGTTGCACAACAAAATGTGTAGTTGAACGGAAAAATCCTACACTATAAGAATGTATAGGAACAATAATTTTTGAATTAAGTCTATCTATGTGCCTTCATGTTGAGGATATTGATACAACATACTTTATTTTGAATCAAACTCCTCTACCTTCTAGGAAATGGTAAATGAGATTCGTTCTTTAGCGCCACCAACCTTGTAGTTGTTATTGATTCCATTTCTCAATTGTAGCTACAACAACATCCTAGTTATGATGGATGCCACTCTAAACTCCACGCTTCAATGATTGAGAAAAAAAATCAAAATTTCTAATTTGTTGGAACACCTGCCATATTATTGTTTGACAAATAAACCAAATAATTAAAGTGATACAAGAGATAATTATTTTATGTTGGAGTAACACATGTTAGCAAACGTAAGGACGTATGGTGTACCATATCTTAAAACACTAAGGAAGAATTGCTACTCTTTTTAGTTCTCAATGCGTAATGAGTTAAAAACGTGATGAAGATGACAATACTCAGGAAGAAGTAATTACAAAATCTTCTTTTGTTCTTGTTATCGAGACAGTTTGTATTAACATAGACTACAATTTTTACTTATACACAACCATTTATGCATAAACTTATTTATACATAATTTTTAGTATGGTTGCACTTGTACAAGCTCTTTTGTACCTTACATCCTTGATTATTCCCTTGTTTTTGAAACTCAAGTGATGTTGCATCGATGCAAGCTCGTATGCATCAGTAAAAGTTCTGTTATATGTACTAATATTTCCATACAACGGTACATGCTCTTGATAAGCTTAATTCAAGCTTTTCACCTTATTGTTGCATTGATCCATACCCATGTGCACTAGTACATTTTTAAATCTTGGAATTTGAGCTTTGTTGCTTCAATGTGCATTTGAAGTCCAACTAAAATTGCACCAGTATACTCTTTTTGTAGACCGGCATAAGTTAGCCATTGGATTTGCTTTAAGGTATTTTTTTAACATTGTTGTGCAGGTACATGCCAAGTTGTGCAGTACATCGGTGAGTGAGCTGAGTTTTAACCATTTATGGTGAATATTTGAATATGGATATTTTTATGCCCCCCTTGTGCCACTAAAAGGAGCATACTCTTCACCATTCCAACACACACCAATAACACAAGTTCTCTACTCACCTACAATACTCTCTACTCTCTTGCAAGCCAACTTCAATGCTCAAGAAGATTCTATATCTGCAATGTGATCTTTATTCTTCGCACTCTTCAACTTTGCTCTCTTAAAAGGCTTTCTAGGCCGATCTAACTTGTTTTGCATTTATGTATTCAAATTAAATTTTAAAAAATATAATCAGAAAACACTAAAAATCCACATATACAAAAAAACTTATAAAATTGCATAAAATCAAAGAAAATCAGAAAAATACATAATTTATCTTGTTTGAAAGTTTAATAAAAAATCTTTTGTATAAAAATTATTTCCATTTGTTTGATTTTATTTCATATTTTAAAATATCGAAAATCGTAGTTAGTTTTAATTCATACATTGTTTTCAAATTTATATCAGTAAAAAACCATAAAAATATGAAAATACTACAAAAATCACTGAAAATAGTAAAATTTTAAAAAACACAAAACCATTTTATTTCCTCTCAGTATTTTTGAGATATTTTAAAAATACAAAAATCTTTCTTTTGACTTATATATATAGTATTCATAAATTGATTTTCTAATAATTAAAAATACATATAAATTTACAAAATTAATATTAATTAAGAATCAAAATCAGACATTATACAAAAAATATAAAATGTTTAAAAATCTATAAAAATATAAAATCATTAAAAGACATAAAAGCAGAATAAAAAAATAAAAAAATCCTAATTAATTACCAACAATTAATTCCCCCATTTATTTGTAGCATCCCTGAGTACGCTCTTGGAAACTATATCAGGTTAAAAAGTAGTGCATTCTTCACTTAGAATAAAAAATAATTTTTGTCTGAATTAGTTTTGGGTTGCAACGACACTTCCACATTTATTCATATTTATTTCAAATAAATAAAATCCTTGAAAAACTGAAATTCAACAAATGACGCCGTTGTCGGGGAGGTGCGGCGAGGGTAGATAGATTTCTTTTTGTTTATTTTATCTGTTTGCTTACTTATTTTTATTTCACTTACTCTCTCTTTTATTTCATTTTATTTTTCATGAAATTGTTCTGACACTTCTTATTTCACCTTTATTGTGAGGGACTGACGAGTGAGGGAGGTTATCTTAGGAGAGCTAGCATACCCGAGAGAGGTGGAGGTCAGTTATTCTTCACCGACTGGCAAGAGAGAGCGACGAGGAGGAGCAGGAGCTGTTGAAGATCGTCCTTCTTTTTACTTTAGTTCCTTTTATTTCCATTTATTCTTGTAACTAATTTGTAATAATTTTTGGCACTTGTCTTTTTTAAGTTTTCTATAGAGTCATTAGATTCTTCTTTGTTGTTATACGGGGTTTGTTTCGCCAAGTGTCCATGCACTTGGGGAAACCCACCATGGTTTTTATTTTCTTCACCTTCTAATTTTTCTCTCAATATTTTTCCCATTTTTTATTTGTTTTTCATGATTTAAATTAACTGCCTTTATTTTTATTTGTTTTTGTGCTTGAATCCCTAGCTTTAAGTTTTTATTTCTGGTTGAGCCCGGTAATTAATTAGATCCAAATATATAATAGACTTCTTGTTCCTATATATCTTTACGATTTTGACTTAGTCAAATAATTTGGTTCCTCCCATTAATAGAAGTTCTTGGTAACGGTTTCTTCTCTACATCATATAGGATAGAATTTTACATGCATGGATCATATTGTATGTAGACTGCTGGAATAAGTTGTGCATTTTATCTTTTGCATTTGCATTCATTTTTCATGTGATTCAACTTTCTGACTTCCTTCCTCGTTTTCTTGGACTTAAGATAAAAGGAAATGGAAAAATAGTTAAGTGATTCTTTTATTGAAAATATCCAAAAAAATTGATAACCAGATAAAATTGGATTGTTAATTAAACTCGACCCCTAAAATTAAATGTAAGAATCATTTTGTATTGGGGAGAGTAATCCCCTCATTGATCACATGTGCTTACCTTCAGATAGAACGGGTGAGGACGTAGTCCTACAGACTAGAGCCTAAAATCCCTGGACTTGTACCCTAAGCACCCATGTATTACTCTTTAGTACACGATCCAGTTGCAAGTACTTATCTCTGACCATAGGGTGTCATTTTAGTGTGCTCCACTTCACATTTTCATTTGGGCCCGATATAATTAGGTAGTCCTTGCAGATGGTTCCACTGTTTACGGAGTTGTGAAGATGTACATTGGACGATAGGGCGACACCACTTGTGAGTTTGAGTTAAGTAACTATGTGAATTACTAAACTCTAAAATTGAAAAGTTAAACAACCGAACTTTCATGGTCATCATTTTGTTGAGTTGGTGAATTTGACAGTTTTATTGGTATTTGTTTGCTAGAATAAAGATCCTTCTACATGTTTTGTGCCTTTCTTTACTCTCTCTTTTTTATTTGACCTTAGTGTTCTCGCATCTGTGATTTGTTTTCGTACTTCACGATCTTATCTCTTTCCTCTCCAATTCATTCATTTTTATCTTTTTTTACTCGGGATGACTCTCTTCCTGAGTTTTTTTCTTTTTTTTCACTCATGATTTATCATCAATAAATCCATTGTTCGAGATTGACCCTCCTCTCGAACTATCATTTGAGACTCCTTCATTCATGCAGACTAATTAAGTTTCATTTACATTTCCAGATAGAGAATCTTTAATTGAGGACTTGATTCCACCAAATGGCAAGGGATATGTGGCAGACCAGACTGAGATCAACAAAGTCATGTATGCGCTTTCATTCAGGCCCAGTTGACAAAACAGGCCAACATTCAGGCTGGATTGAGAGATATGACCTTGGAGATGAGAGATGGTAGAGAGGAGAGAGGAGGATCAGCCTAGAGGAGTTGGGAATGGGGGAGAACCTAAACAGAATAGAGCAGATCCTAAGCAGAATTGTGTAGAGGCTAAACTTACACTTAGAGATTCCTATAACCCATGAGCATGACATATGGTTAATTGGATTCAAATTCATGCGATTCATGGGCATTTCGAGCTGAAGCCTCAGCTACTTCCACTTCTCCTCATATTCCATAGATATACCAGTAAGGATTAGGGATGCAAACAGATGGATATGGATACGGATATAGGTATTACCATATCCTTATTCGTTTCAAAATATGGATATGGATATGGCAACAGATATCATACGGATATCGAAAATTGAATATTGTATCCTTAAATACGGATACGGATTCGGAATCGGACAATCATGATTTAGATACGAATATTTAAGAAACAGATACAGATCATCCTATAAATATTAAGTGCCTCCTCATACTTTTAATTAGAAATGATGTCTTTACGAACTTGTAATTGATGGGTGACTATTCCTAAATTTTAATAATCTTACAATGTTACATAATAAATAAGAAAATAAATTAAAATATTGAATGAAATAAATTGAATAACATATAATAAAAATGTACGATGGTGTACATCTATCTTCCTTCATTTGAAATGTATCTAAAATATAGGTAATACTGTAACATTGTAACCAACTAATAAGATAAAGGTGATATGGTATATTTCGTGAAACGACATTATGATAAATTGTAAAAGTTTATTACCTTTTTTTGACATTTCATGATGAGGTACAATTTCGTGTCAGTGCTACATTGAGGCATGCAAAACATTTATGAAGCTGAAATATTGCATATCTTGTTGACCCAAAATATAAACAGACAACTATAAACTAAAGTTTTTTCATAAGTAGATAGTCTAACAATAAAGTTCCATAAAAGAAAAAAGATGATTTAAAGTAGTTCCACAATAGTGCAAAAATCAAATTCTACAAACTCAAAATAAACTGGATAAGATTCAACACAAAATAAACTGGAAAACGATTCCTGAATCATGACACGACAATCTTCTCTTTTCTTCTTCTGTATATCACCTACAAATACAAGATAATGTAGATGTTTAAGAACATATATGATTTTATAAAAGATATAATTTATGAAACTATTATACCAAAAATCGTCATCCTCCATGCAAGCAATTCCACAAGCATTTGCTTCATCTATATCGTTCACTAAGATGGGAACCATTTGCAAACGTCAAAGCAAGATTAAAAAAAGCAAGATAGATGGTCTTTAAAAATCTATAATAGACTCGTTTTAGAAAAATACTTACTTGAACTAGATGGGGCAACTTGAGAAGGAATGTCTGCAACATCCTCCAAGATGTTATAATTATTGGATACATCATATGAATCTAACAGTCATAAATATTATGAGTTTATATGGATTGTCATTAAAATAATAAAGTAAATATGAAAAATCATACCATTCATTTCATTTCTCATTCAATCTTACTCGCATATCAATGCCTCTACCATCTCTGGATTCAATCTACTCCGATATGCATCTACTACTCGGCCATCAGTGCTGAATGCACATTCAGAGGCAACAGTGGATGCAGGAATACCAAGAATGTTATTGGCCATTTTTCCAAGAACGGGATATCGCACAACATTTTGCTTTCACCATGCAAGAATATCAAAGTTGCTTTCACAGTTACCTTTCCATCGCAAACATTTTTCTTTTAAATACTCATCGAGTTTAGATTCTGTAGGTTGGGTATCTTCATCGTCCATTACTTGTGCAAAACTACTTTTTCTTTTTTCTACAGTTGCTTGGTTAGTTGCATTTTTTGATGGAGCGGGTGTCATGGGAGCATTTGATATTTTCAACCGAGTGTTTCCAATAACAACATCAAAAAAGAGTTTTGATTACTTCATGAAGTTCCTCCAACTTTTTTTCTCCTTCTACTCCATAAATATCATTGAAGTAGATCTGGATTGCCTTCATCTTATACCTTGGGTCCAAATAAACAAGAAGCAACCAATAATTCATTACACATATTTCAATATTTGTCTAATTTCATTTTCATCGTATTTACCATGGAAATGACAATGGCATCCTTTCTTTTGAGCCACTCTGTGAAAAGTAATTCTATTTCGAAAAATTCAACAAAAAATAGTTTTGACGTAGCATAATTAGATCCAGATAGTAATTCAATGGCATCATAAAAATGCTCAAAGCACTCTCCCAACATTTTAATATAATCTCATTCTTCACCTAGTAAGCCAATGTATGGAATTAGAATCCCGAAATCTAAATCTCTTGAATACATCCTTATATTGCAAACTAGCTTCCAACATGAGATATGTAGAGTTCCATCTTGTGCAGCAATCTAGTGACATGCTCTTTTCTCATCTTGGATTTATTTGTCATTTGCAGCGAACATGTAATATATTTAATGCAGAGCCGGACTTTCTCAATTGATTTGGCTGAGACCATCTTACACAATAAGATTTATAATATGGGCAGTGCATCGGATATGAAAAATAAACCTTTGAGAGGTATAACATCACCGAGATGGTTTTAGGATGTCGAATATCAACATTTAGCTCTGTCAATGTCAACTGTCACTGTGAACAACTTCTGATCTAAGTTCCACTCAAAAATTCTTAACATGAAATAACCACTTATATCAAAACCGATTGACCCATGAACATTAAAAAAGTTGATTATCCTTTTTGCAAACTCCACGAATCATCAACAAGATGTATCGTTCTGCATATATATATATATATATGATTTATTCTAAGAGGTGGTTGTCCATTCATCCATAGTTAAACTAACTGATGAATCCACGATTCATCGTCTTTGTTCTTTTATTTTTAGCTTCATTTCCTTAGTCAAAACACCTGTAAATACCCACTAATTTCATGAAATTACCATTTTGCATGCATTTGTTAAATGTGCATTTTTAAACATTTTTGTATTCAAAATAAAAGAATAAATAAGAAAAGAAAAATAAAGGATGTGTTTATGAAATAAACGCAGACTGGCCCGAACCTCGAGAGAAGGTCAAGACTTGACCTGATCGACTAGGAATAAAGTAGGGGGAGATAGGGGTCTTTTAATCCAAAAATCAAAAAATAATTTGTAAATATTTTTCCACATATTTTTGTACAAAACTTACACTATTTTATTTGTATATAAATTGACCTCAAATTAAATATTTTGTAAATAAAAGTTGTAAATAAAAATATATTGTAAATAATAAAAATAATTATAAAATAAAATAATGTATAGATTACAAATTATCGCACTCAAAAAAAGCTGTAAAGCAATAATGGAAAGACCAATTCCGGCTTCATACGGACTCAAATTGAATCAAACTCAGTTCCATTATACTCTAAATTAAATTATCTTCCAAATGGTTGGATTTCATAATTTTTTTGAGTTACGATTAAAAAGTCAATTTTCTGGGGTGCCTTGTGCAGTTTTACCATTTACATATTTGTATATTTATTCATATTTTTTTATACATAATGTACATAATTGTAAATATTATTTCATTAAAAATAAAAATAAAAAATATAAATAATAAATTAAAAAATATTTAAAATAATTTCCTTATTTGTACATATATATATTGTAGTATATGTATATAATATTGGGTTTTTATCAGTTGTGCCCCTCCGAGATATTCCAATATAAGATACACCCCTATCTTTTTGGTAATATCAATTGTACCCCTAACTTTTTGCCATTCTATCACTTGTGCCCCTCCATTAGTTTAATCGTCAATGACTTGACTTAACCATGGTTTTTTCATACTATGTTGCAGTTAAGAGGGGCATATATGTCCAGACATCTTCTTCATCATCTTCTTCCTCAATTTTTTCTTCTTCCTTTCTCTTCATAATTTCTTTCTCTTAATTACCCCTTCATGCATCCATTAAATCGCTATATTTTTTCATTTTCACGGATATATCGCTAGTTACTGATCAAATGGTGGGTTTTAGTGAATTTTTCAGTGAATTTACATGAATTGATTAATGAAAATTTTGTCTTAACTAAAAAATGTTGAAAGGTTCCCTTGCTCGTTCTTCATCCTCCTCCACTCTCACTTCGTGGAGAAATGTTGCAGCTCCTCCAGCGGCTCGTTCCCCTGCGAGCACCCAAAGTAGAAACCTCCTTCCTGCGGTGGTGACGAGGAGACATAACTTGGTGGAGGAGGAGGAGGCGACGAGGCATGACACGACAGGGGAGGATCTGGACGGAGGGGAGGTGTGGGGACAAAGGGAAGGTGCGGAGATAGAGGGGAGGTGCTGGGGGTGGAGAGAGAGGTGTCGGGGCAGAGAGGGAAGTGCTGGGGCGGAGGGGAGGTGCTAGGAGCAGAGAGGGAGGTGTTGGGGCAGAGAGGGATATACTGGGAGGAGGGGAGGTGCTAGGGGCGGAGAGGAAGGTGCCAGCGCAGAGGGGATGCGCGGGGGCAGAGAGGGAGGTGTAGGGAGCAGAGGGGAGGTGCAGGGGCGGAGCTCGTGACGGAGGGGGAGGTGGGGGCGATGGGATGAGTTGGGAGAAGAAAGGGAGGTGGGAGGGCGGACAAGAGGTGCTGGGGGCAGAGGGGATGTGCAGTTGGTGGCGCTGATGAATCTCCATTTCATCACCTTTATTCTATCATTTTGGCCTTAAAAACCCCAGCAAATGCATGAAAATAGCATTAATTTGTATATAATAGCATTCATTGTTCTTGTATTTATTGTACATTAAATAAGGTTTTTAATGCCAAAATTATAGAATAAAGAGAAGAAAAGAAAAAGGAATAAAATATTGCAAATATTTTATGACCCTAACCCCGAGACCAAGGCCAGCATGGACTTGGTCGACAAGGAATAAAGTAGGGGGAGATAAGGGCCAATAATACAATAAATACCTCATTTATTTATTCATCCATTTATGCATTTTTGACACCTATTTTGTATATAATTATTTATTCATCAAATAAAGAAACTTTGTTCATAAAAGTTGTAGATAATAATGTAGATAAAATTACAAAATTGAGTTTGTGAAAAAATAATACTCAATGTACATTTTATACACAGAATAAAAAGCAAAAATCTCAACTCACAGACCCATATCTTGAAAATAAAAACTCCAAATCACCCAAACTTACCTTTAATTGTATATAGCATTTCATAAACTATTTTATAAAATTGGTTTCATAATTTTTGGAGTCCATCTGTGGAAGTTAGGTTTTTAGCCCTTCTTGTACATAATACCTGATTAAAAATATTCATTTTATTCAATATTCATTATTTTTATAAATTCATATTTTTAGAATCTTGTAAAGAATGTCTATAATACAGGTACATAATAAAAGTAAAATAAAATAAAAAAAAAAAGAATTTGTAAAATAAAAATAAGTCTATAAAACACATAGACAAAACACCTATGTTACCTAATGTATATAAATAAAAAGGGATTTTATTCTTTCATTCTTTATTCATCTATATTTTTATAATAATGTATATATTATATATATCTTATTAAAAAATACAAATCTATAATAAAAACAAACAAAAATTCATTAAATAAATAAAGAATATATAATATATAGGTAAAATACCTATAAGTATACTTACATACATATATACCTATTCATTTAAATATATAAATAAACTCATAAAAATCAAATAAAAATACATTTATACTCACAAAAATAAGTTATAAATTTATAAAATAAGAAAATACAATAATAAAAGGGAAAATAAACAAAATAAAACAAATGTATATAAATATACTTATAAATACCATATTTTAATAAAACCGTAAATAAAATAATTCAAAAAAAAAAAATAAAAATCATAAATAATACTACGATAATTTATGAACATTTTTTATTTTATAAGAAAATTCTAATTAATTCATTTAATACGTTAAATAAATAGGTCAATTTGTGATTGACGTGGACCAATCACGTCCTGGCGTTTGTTGACCGATCGGTCAACTGCGCCCCCAGGCGCCTGAGTTGACGCGAACTGTCTTATCCCCGGATTTCATGCTTTTTTCCTGGGCCGTCTCTTTCACCCATCACCCTCGAATCCTTCATGAAAGATCTTCCCTGATCAATGTACATCCTCGCCGTCCACTTAGATCCCTTGTACATACCACCGATTCTTTAATAATCGCCGGTCAATGGGGGTCCCTTGGACTGTATATAAATAACTCCTCCCACTTCCTTGGCCGAATTTGGCCATTTTCATCCCCTTCTTTGAGCTTGAACGAGCTCCTGGCGGAGCCCTCGTGACAGGAGGCGCTTCCCAGCACCTCGAGTCGGCCCAAGGAGGTGGGAAATTTTGTCGCGGTGGTGCTCCGGCGACCACCCTGCTCCCTGGCGGCCCCCAGGTATAAGAGCTGCGCTTTTATCATTTTTAGGTAGTTTTTCGTTTATGCATTTCATTCTCGCATTTTATTTCGCATTTAGATCTGCAGTTTAGCGTAGAATCGCGATTTCGTAGTTCGCCGGAGCTTCGCTCCGGCGAGCTTTTCACAGTGCCCTCGCCGTGCTCCGACCACCCTTTCACCTCCATTTCTATACCCCTTCATTTCCCTACGCCCCAGGCACCTCCGTTCACCCAGATCTTCACCAGATCTGGAGATCAGATCTCCTCCTCCGCCCTTCGCCGGAGATCACCGCCCCGCACCCCCTTTCGCTCATTTTAACCCAAATAAGGCCCCCAGCCCTTTGTTTTTGTGCGCTGACCTTTCTCGCAGGTGCTGGAGGCCAAAGGACCCCCGTTGGGGTCGATTCGACTCTTCTGCAGGTACCTGGAGCTCTTTGGCTTCATCGACCTCGTTGGACCGTTCCAGTGAGCCTCCGGCTCCCCTGAGTGCTCCAGTCGACAGAGTAGAGCCCCAGGTTGCTTCTTGGACCATCAGATGCCCGAGGGAGCGTCGGACGAGTGAGCAGCATAGGATCGAAGGTCAGAGAAGGGGGAGTTCTTCCCTGTTCTTCGTGCCTTCGCCTTCACCGTCGGATCGTGGTCCCAGCCCAGATAGAAGGAGAGCCGTCCGATGGAGCGAAGCAGCGACCATCAGATCACGCGAGTGATCTAATCTCGACCGCTCATCGACGAACCGGCATCGGCGCACGTGGAGGCGCCACGTGTCAAGTGGAGAACGCTAAACCGTTGGATCATGCGCCTTGTGGGGGTAATTTGCACATCTAGTCCCTGCCATTTTTGTATTTATTTTTTAGTCCTGTAAATAAATTAGCACGTTATAAATAAATTGTAAATTTTGCAGAAAGGACCCTGACTTAATTAGAATTACATTTAGGTCCTTCCGCGCCTCACGTGCAGTCCCACGTGAGGCGCGTGAAATTTTGCATGTATACCCTGGCGGTTTTTTGTATATTGTAGAATAGTCCTAAAAATTAAAATAAATGTTTATTTCTGTTGTATTTTTGCACTGATGCCCCTGTAACTTGTTTTATTCGCAAAAATACCCCTGCCAGGCAGTTTTATTTTTGTCTCTTTATCTATTTATTAAAAATACCTAGAAGGCTTCTAAAAATTCACAAAAATTAGGGTAGATGCTCCATGCCATGCTTGTTCACGCCAGCATTTTAGTTCGCATTTTTTGCATTTTTCCTAATTATTAAAAATGAAAAAGAAGCCATTTTTGTACTGTCTAAATTAGAAAATACAAAAAAATTAGAAAATGTTCTTGAAAAATTCCAAAAAAATTATATATGATATATTTGTATATATACATTGAGTCCAGAAAATGAAAAACCCTAAAAATATGAAAAAGAAAATTAAAAAAATCAGAAAGCTCCAAAATCCAACAAAAAATAGAAAATTCCTTAAAAAACCCCAAAAAAATATTTTTCTCTTTTATAATTATCTATATATCATTATTAATGTATTAAAATTAATTTGGGTAATTTTGGAGTTTATTTCATATTTTTAAAACCCAAATTATATACGGCTATTTAATTGGTCCAATATTATGGACATTTTTGCAATTAAAAATACATAAAAATTAGAAACATTTCAGAAAAATAACAAAAAAATTAGAAAAATATTAAAAAGCTAAAAAAATTATATCTATATATATATTTTAAACATTTATATCTTTATATATCTATATACTATATTACTCCTCTCTCTCTCTCTTCTTATATATATATATATATCTTTATATATATGTATATCATATATATATCTATATTTATATAACTAATAATATAAAAAAGAAAATAAAAAATATAAAAATATAAAAACAAAATAAAAATTATAAAAACAAAAAAAATATAAAAAAATTACAAAACCCAAAACCCACTAAAACAATAAAAGGACATGAACCAATGATTAAATAATTGAATGATACATTACATACAACCATTCGCCTCCCAGTGTTCGACCTCTACCTGTGCTTACACCTATACACATTTACATGTAGAGTTATAATAAAGTTTAACTCCACATTTTTAGATATTCATTGCATATATTTATCGTGGGTTAATTGTTGATGGATACGAGGTTTCTTGAGCGGTCGCCTCAGCGACATTGTGATCCCGCCTTGTGAGGATTACTCTAGACCCTCATAAAACCTCTGTTCATCAAATGGCGCCGTTGCCGGGGAGGCAACGGATTTTGTATGATTTTGTGTGGTTATTTGTTCATTTATTTGATCCTTTGTTCATGTCCTTCATTTATTTATTTGTGAGATTTTTATTTTTATTTTTATTTGAGATTATTGATTGACTGCTCTGACCACCTCTTTCTTTTTGTCTTTGATGCGAGGGACCGCCAAGCGAAGGAGGACCTCCTAGGAGGACCTATGCACCCAAGCGAGGCAGTGTTGGCTTTTCTATGCCAAGCCAACAGGGGAGAGCATCCATGACACATGAAGGAGAATTTTTGAAGACAGTCTCCATTTTCATGCATTTTATTTTATTTTAATATGTACATTTATGTGAGAGAGTGACCCTTAGAATTTTGTAATAATACAGGACTCTCACAGGTACACTTCTACTCCCGAGGTCCAGTGCCTGAGGGATTGTTCCCTTGGGGGCCTCGATGATTTTGACTCTTTTTCTCTTCTTTTATTTTATTATTTTGTGTGAATGAGCCCTTATCTGTAGGAATTGCTTGCTCGTAGAGTTAGGTCCAAACACCCTAATTGATTTGCATGTACCTATAGTTCGCTTTGGACCTAGATCAAACTCTAAACAGCCGCTCATTTATCTCTTAGCCTTTGTGCCACAGCGAGCCCCGCAAAGCGCTTTCTCCTAAGCTCAAGTGTGTTGAGTAGAGGGGTGAGCCAATACCGGACTTTTTGAGGCTAGAGATGAATGAGCGACTTGTGGTGCTTCACGATAATAGCAATCTCTAAACCTAGGGCGATTTCTTCGGTTTGCATTTGCATTTAGCATAGGTTTCAAATTCTGTTTTGCATCCCGCATGGAGAGAGCTGGGAGGCACTGTAAGTCTTCTTACTTAGCATGCATCATCGTTTGCCGACTTGCATGGCTTTTCCGATCTTCTCCCTCTGTTTTTGCCAACCTAGGATGCTTAATGGAAATTGGAACCTCGATAGGCACGTGCATTGAAAATACCCAAAAAAAGTGATAACTTAAATAAAATCGGGACTGCTAACTCTATTTGGACTTAAAAATAAAACGTAATGGATTCCTTGTCTTGGGGAGAGCAACCCCCTCATTGTATGCGTTTTAAATGCTCACGTACACACTAAGGAGTAGAGCCCAAAATCCCATCAAGCCTCCTAAGTGATTGTACAATTTTCGTGATTTTCACCTAACTCTAAAAATGAAAAGATAAATGACCGTCACCTGATGGTCTTCACTGTGTTGAGTAGGTGAATCGGGGGTTTTGCTTTGTGTCTTGATTGTGACTTGGAGTTCATTGTGTTTTTCTTTCATCCCTAGAGTAGTCGGTCCCACCGTGTGAGTCATGCATTTTTTATTTTTGAGTCTCTCTACCTCTCTTATACATTCAGCTCTTCATATTGCATCGAGTCGTGATATTGGCGCTTGAACTCAATCATTCTTCGCCAAGTCCTTTGTCTCACCTCTTCTTTACCATCTTCCTCGTATTCTCCGTGACATCCCCATCTTCTCTGGTTCGGGGAGAACACTCTCTTCGGACCACCATTTTGACGGTGTTTCCGCCCTGTGTGGAACACCCAATTTTGACTGTGTCTCGACCTTCTCGCCCGCCCTCCTCGTACCCTCTGTATCACTCTTCTAACACCCACGATATTGGCACGCCCGCTCAATCAGCTTCTCCACTCCATTGTGTTACCCTTCTTATCCATCTTCCTCGTGCCCCCCGTATCATCTCTCCCTTTACCCGGGAATGTTGTGCATATTGATGAGGCCTGCATCGAGGATTCTGTATACGTATTATTTGTGTAAGCCGGGCCCATGATTTTGAGGTTGCTGAGATTGATTTGGTGGATTTATATTTGATACAGGCATATGGGCTTCTTGAGGATTTTTGCGGATGCACAGAGCATAGGTGTGATGCATTATTGAGGAATTTTAGTTCTCGCACACCGGATTAAGGATGTGATGTGATGCAATGACTCGATGAAGATTTCATGAGCATTGATTGATCTACCTCTTCGAGGTTCCACCCATCTTGGTTTTGAGGAATGACTGATTATTCTAATTTGGATTTCTTGATAAAGGTGTGCGGATCCTACATGATCTCTCATCTTCCTGATTGACTCGTCCTTGATCTCCTGACTCTTTGATCCACCATGGCACTTAGAGGATTCCTGACTATTTTTCGTGCCATCTCAGCAGATTGGATTGACCCAAGGGATGTTTGGTGAATGACATGATTATTTGCTCCCTTGCACGATCTTTTGCCCTCCAAATGATTGAACGATTTATTGCTTTTGAGGACCTGAGATGACTTGCCAGCATTCCCATGACCTACATTGATCTAGCTCGCATTCCCCCCCGAGGACTATCTGCGGGAGGCTGCGACAATTTCTAGGACTGCGGTTTCATTCACTGCGTCGGTCGCCATTATGTTGGGACCCGAAACCGAGTCAGATGATATGCTTAATTGGCCTCCCCCTGTGATTGTGTACCTGACCTGTTGGTACACGAGGCCAATGTATTTGACTCATCTGAGTCCGCTCTCCTTGACGGTCCTCGCAAGGCAGAGCTCCACTTTTCTGATTATTCCATGACTAGTTCATAGCTCCCCGAGGGTTATCTGCGGGAGACTATGACATATTTCAGATCTGATTGGTCTCTTCTGTTGGTAGCCGCCTTGTCGACTACTGAGACCACTATGTGGGTCCGTCTGATGGATCCGGCTCCTTTGAGCCCTCGTCTCTCCTTGTCGGCCCTCGCACGGTAGAGACACACTCTGACTATTCCTTGACTAGATCGTAGTACTCTCCGAGGACTATCTGCGAGAGACTACGATACTCTCTTTATGCTCGGTTCCCACTGCTGACTGTGTCTTCGATTTGTGGAGCACGGAACCGAATCGTCTGATATACATGATTTTGGTCCCATCTCGAGTTGTGTATCCGATCTGCAGATCGTGGGACCTATCTGATTAGACTCCTTTGAGTCTGCTCGCCTTGATGGTCCTCGCAAGGTTGAGCTTCTGATATCTGCTATTCCCATGACTAGTTGGCAGCCCGCTCCCCGAGGTTTATTTGCGGAACGCTGCCACACTTTCTCGAGTTGACGGTCTCTTCTGCTGGTAGCCGATCTGTCGCCTGCCGAGACCGTTTCTATGATCCGTCTGATGGATCAGGCTCCTTTGAGCCCGCTCTCCTTGACGACCCTCGGAAGGGTGAGCTTCTGTTCTGATTATTCATTGCCTAGCATGTGCTACTCCCCGAGGGTTATCTGCAGGAGGGTACATCACCTTGTATGTACTCGGCTTCATTTCTGGTGTCTCCTATTTGTGGGAGCACGAAGCTACGTCTTCTGCCTTGTGTACTCGGTCTCCTCCCTAGTGGTGTCTCCTGTCCGATGGAGCACGGAACCGAGTCCTCTGATTATTCTCTGATTCTACTCACCTTGAGGACCCTCGCAAGAGTGAGCCACATATTGTGTTGTTCGGTGTATTCTTATGACTTTCAGATTATATCACCACCGTGCATCACACGGTCTCATATGCTTTATTTCATATCTATCGGAGACCATGATTGACCGGAGGAGCCTGTACTGCTCTTTCTTCCACCCGGTCTTACGGTATCGGCTTTGTTCCCTCATGTTGACCATATGAGCCGATTGACTGCTTCATGCTACCGGAACCGATATCTAACCTTTCGATCTGTTGACTCCGGTAGCTGACACCCACTTGATTGCAGATTCGGGTGTGTTTTCACCTTCTGATTGCGTCTTCATTCTCACAAGGAGACGACGACGAGAGCACGGTAGTCGCTTATCAGATACCGTCCTGTACTTCACCGGTTCTTCACCATTTGTATATATGTGTATCTTTTTCATTCTTTTTCCCGCATGTTATGTGTGCCCAGATCTATCGCAATATCTTGGTGCCTACACTTAGGACGTACCTTGTCCTAAGTATAGGGGGCACACACCGAGTTGTTCTTTCCTTGCACATTTTTCATCACTCCTGTTTCTTTCCTATACTTAGGGATATCTCACCCTAAGTATAGGGGGAGTGATGTGTATATTCTTCACGATCTTTTTATCAATCTGTATATATCTTTTCTTCTTTTCTTCTTTTCTTCTTTTCCTTTCCTATCTTCTGTATCTAAATAAAAGGTATCGCCCCTTTGTGTCAGTTTTCTGTACTTAGGACGTACTTTGTCCTAAGTATAGGGGGGTGCACCCATGATTTGTTCAGCTGTTTATTCCCACCCTTGACCCTCCCGGCTTTGTGTACAGTCTGCTATACTTAGGATTACTTGATCCTAAGTATAGGGGGGACGGTCAACTTCTCATTCGTTCATTTCTTATTCATATATTTTTAGACTTGTCTATACTCAGTACGAGTTATGTCTTCTCTTTTCTTTTCGATCTATGTGGACATAGCTCAAGCTAAGTATAGGGGGGTCGTATATACTATGTATATACTTTAGCCATAACTCGTACTTTCGTAATAATATGGCTAATAATTCTTTAAATTCATTAAAAATCCTTAATAAAAAGATGGGAGTATTCCTCGAATTCTTTTTGTATATACTGATTAATAAATCAGGTGAAAATGTTTTTTGCAAAATGTTTGAAAAATAGTGTGAAAAGTATTGTGAACATTTATTGAAAACTATTTTGAAAGCATTTTGTTACATGTTTTCAACCTTTGTAAAAATGTATGGTTTGTAAAAATTTATTTTCTTTGTGTGAAATAAAATGTTTGAAAAATGATTTGCAAATGGTTTGAAAAATGGTTGCAAAAATATTTTGAAAAATCTATATATACTGTTTTGAAAAACCTTTGCAAAATGATTTTCAAATGTGTGTACATGTTTGTAAAAATGATTGTAAAAATTAATTTGGACTATAGTTTTCAAAAATTATTTGAAAAATGTGTGTCAAATAAGTTTGAGGAATAATCACATATGATAAATAACTGAAATCATATATATATTATTATAAATAAAAATAAAAATAAAAATAAACAAAGTTCTTTAATAAGTGTACATATATACCTATATATAAAAATTAAATTGTAAAATAAAGCGGCACGCCCGTGTAAATAGTTGTACATACTTTATACTTTGAGTGCCAAAATTATTTTATTTGCAAAAATTCTTTGTGTAAAAATTCTTCTCTTTGTTTTCAAATTCTTTGAAAAATTGCATTATTCTTTGCATATTTGTAAATAGCATTTGCATTGCATTCATCTTCTTTGATTGAGCTTGATGATTGAACTAGTCCAATAAAGTCGAAGATTGGAGTTTGGTTGGACCTTACTGCACCTAACTACACTGGAACCTTATGGGAACTAGGTTTAAGGTACTTCAGGTCTATTCAGACTTAATTCTTTGAGGAATCAGGACTGGGTTCAAGTCACCTCAACTGACTAACTAGAACTTGTCGAAACACACGTATGACTCTTGTCGACCGTGACCTAACTTGGACACTTGCACCTTTCACTTGGCTTAACTCAGTTGGAGTGGTGAGGGGGTTGGATTTGCCAGTCTGAGACGCACACGGGTGGAAACATTTGTCCTCCTCTAGGGAGGGAAGTGCACCCCAACCTGGTCCAATAGCCATGACGTCTAACGACAGGAGAGTGTGGGTTGCAATAATGCTTCAAAAGAGGGATAGTCTTCTGGCTCAAGAGGAAAAACTCCTTATGTAAATGTTGCTGTGAATAGTATGTTGAAAAAAAAATGAAACTCCAAAAAAGTGGACAGGCTTGTAAACAAAAAATAAAAATGCCTGACAGAGTATGTATATATGTTGTATAGAAAATAAGCAAGCTTGAGCATCAAAGTTATACCATGTGAGCATGCAGCTGGATGACTTGACTACACTGGTCTTGCATCCCAGGATAGGTAGCTACACTGGCTACCGTCCATTCTTTTCTTTACCTCCTCCTCTTGAGTTGGATGCCACTTGAACTTAGAAGGGAATACCCCGCTCCTCAAGGAAAGAGCTGTTGGATTAGGGAATCATTGGGTTGTCATTCTGGAGAAGTCAGTCTCTTTGTCATTTCAGTTGGGGAGAGCCACTATCACTTACACTGTACAAGTCAGATTCATAGTCATAAGGGTTTGCGTATGATATAGACTAGTTCTGACCTGGCTATTGAAGTGATTTGAACCGAGTTCTGTGACTCTCAGAGGCTGTTGTATTTTAAAGCTGGTTCCCTACCAGGTTCCACACACATTTTCACACCAAGGTCTAACCTGAGCTCCAAACTTTGATTTTGTACAGATGAGTTTAATAATCATGATCAATTCAATTTATTCTTTAAATTCTTTATTTTTGCTTTTTCTTTTCTTCTTATTCTTTGTTCTTTTTGTACTTATTGCATAAGTATTTGCTAGGGACTAGCAAAGGCAAGTATAGGGGGGTGATGAATCTCCATTTCATCACCTTTATTCTATCATTTTGGCCTTAAAAACCCCAGCAAATGCATGAAAATAGCATTAATTTGTATATAATAGCATTCATTGTTCCTGTATTTATTGTACATTAAATAAGGTTTTTAATGCCAAAATTATAGAATAAAGAGAAGAAAAGAAAAAGGAATAAAATATTGCAAATATTTTATGACCCTAACCCCGAGACCAAGGCCAGCATGGACTTGGTCGACAAGGAATAAAGTAGGGGGAGATAAGGGCCAATAATACAATAAATACCTCATTTATTTATTCATCCATTTATGCATTTTTGACACCTATTTTGTACATAATTATTTATTCATCAAATAAAGAAACTTTGGTCATAAAAGTTGTAGATAATAACGTAGATAAAATTACAAAATTGAGTTTGTGAAAAAATAATACTCAATGTACATTTTATACACAGAATAAAAAGCAAAAATCTCAACTTCACAGACCCATATCTTGCAAATAAAAACTCCAAATCACCCAAACTTACCTTTAATTGTATATAGCATTTCATAAACTATTTTATAAAATTGGTTTCATAATATTTGGAGTCCATCTGTGGAAGTTAGGTTTTTGGCCCTTCTTGTACATAATACCTGCTTAAAATATTCATTTTATTCAATATTCATTATTTTTATAAATTCATATTTTTAGAATCTTGTAAAGAATGTATATAATACAGGTACATAATAAAAGCAAAATAAAATCAAAAAAAAGAATTTGTAAAATAAAAATAAGTCTATAAAACACATAGACAAAACACCTATGTTACCTAATGTATATAAATAAAAAGAGATTTTATTCTTTCATTCTTTATTCATCTATATTTTTATAATAATGTATATATTATATATATCTTATTAAAAAAATACAAATCTATAATAAAAACAAATAAAATTCATTAAATAAATAAAGAATATATAATATATAGGTAAAATACCTATAAGTATACTTACATACATATATACCTATTCATTTAAATATATAAATAAACTCATAAAAATCAAATAAAAATACATTTATACTCAAAAAAATAAGTTATAAATTTATAAAATAAGAAAATACAATAATAAAAGAAAATAAACAAAATAAAAATAAATGTATATAAATATACTTATAAATACCATATTTTAATAAAACTGTAATAAAATAATTCAAAAAAATAAATAAAAATCATAAATAAATACTACATTAATTTATGAACATTTTTTATTTTATAAGAAAATTCTAATTAATTCATTTAATATGTTAAATAAATAGGTCAATTTGTGATTGACGTGGACCAATCAGGTCCTGGCGTTTGTTGACCGGTCGGTCAACTGTGCCCCCAGGCGCCTGAGTTGACGCGAACTGTCTTATCCCCGGATTTCATGCCTTTTTCCTGGGCGTCTCTTTCACCCATCACCCTCGAATCCTTCATGAAAGATCTTCCCTGATCAATGTACATCCTCGCCGTCCACTTAGATCCCTTGTACATACCACCGATTCTTTAATAATCGCCGGTCAATGGGGGTCCCTTGGATTGTATATAAATAACTCCTCCCACTTCCTTGGCCGAATTTGGCCATTTTCATCTCCTTCTTTGAGCTTGAACGAGCTCCTGGCGGAGCCCTCGTGACAGGAGGCGCTTCCCAGCACCTCGAGTCGGCCCAAGGAGGTGGGAAATTTTGTTGCGGTGGTGCTCCGGCGACCACCCTGCTCCCTGGCGGCCCCCTGGTATAAGAGCTGCGCTTTTATCATTTTTAGGTAGTTTTTCGTTTATGCATTTCATTCTCGCATTTTATTTCGCATTTAGATCTGTAGTTTAGCGTAGAATCGCGATTTCGTAGTTCGCCGGAGCTTCGCTCCGGCGAGCTTTTCACAGTGCCCTCGCCGTGCTCCGACCACCCTTTCACCTCCATTTCTATACCCCTTCATTTCCCTACGCCCCAGGCACCTCCGTTCACCCAGATCTTCACCAGATCTGGAGATCAGATCTCCTCCTCCGCCCTTCGCCGGAGATCACCGCCCCGCACCCCCTTTCGCTCATTTTAACCCAAATAAGGCCCACAGCCCTTTGTTTTTGTGCGCTGACCTTTCTCGCAGGTGCTGGAGGCCAAAGGACCCCCGTTGGGGTCGATTCGACTCTTCTGCAGGTACCTGGAGCTCTTTGGCTTCATCGACCTCGCTGGACCGTTCCGGTGAGCCTCCGGCTCCCCTGAGTGCTCCAGTCGACAGAGTAGAGCCCCAGGTTGCTTCTTGGACCATCAGATGCCCGAGGGAGCGTCGGACGAGTGAGCAGCACCGGATCGAAGGTCGGAGAAGGGGGAGTTCTTCCCTGTTCTTCGTGCCTTCGCCTTCACCGTCGGATCGTGGTCCCAGCCCAGATAGAAGGAGAGCCGTCCGATGGAGCGAAGCAGCGACCGTCAGATCACGCGAGTGATCTAATCTCGACCGCTCATCGGCGAACCGGCATCGGCGCACGTGGAGGCGCCACGTGTCAAGTGGAGAACGCTAAACTGTTGGATCGCGCGCCTTGTGGGGGTAATTTGCACATCTAGCCCCTGCCATTTTTGTATTTATTTTTTAGTCCTGTAAATAAATTAGCACGTTATAAATAAATTGTAAATTTTGCAGAAAGGACCCTGACTTAATTAGAATTACATTTAGGTCCTTCCGCGCCTCACGTGCAGTCCCACGTGAGGCGCGTGAAATTTTGCATGTATACCCTGGCGGTTTTTTGTATATTGTAGAATAGTCCTAAAAATTAAAATAAATGTTTATTTCTGTTGTATTTTTGCACTGATGCCCCTGTAACTTGTTTTATTCGCAAAAATACCCCTGCCAGGCAGTTTTATTTTTGTCTCTTTATCTATTTATTAAAAATACCTAGAAGGCTTCTAAAAATTCACAAAAATTAGGGTAGATGCTCCATGCCATGCTTGTTCACGCCAGCATTTTAGTTCGCATTTTTTGCATTTTTCCTAATTATTAAAAATGAAAAAGAAGCCATTTTTGTACTGTCTAAATTAGAAAATACAAAAAAATTAGAAAATGTTCTTGAAAAATTCCAAAAAAATTATATATGATATATTTATATATATACATTGAGTCCAGAAAATGAAAAACCCTAAAAATATGAAAAAGAAAATTAAAAAAATCAGAAAGCTCCAAAATCCAACAAAAAAATAGAAAAATCCTTAAAAAACCCCAAAAAAATATTTTTCTCTTTTATAATTATCTATATATCATTATTAATGTATTAAAATTAATTTGGGTAATTTTGGAGTTTATTTCATATTTTTAAAACCCAAATTATATACTGCTATTTAATTGGTCCAATATTATGGACATTTTTGCAATTAAAAATACATAAAAATTAGAAACATTTCAGAAAAATAACAAAAAAATAGAAAAATATTAAAAAGCTAAAAAAATTATATCTATATATATATATTTTAAACATTTATATCTTTATATATCTATATACTATATTACTCCTCTCTCTCTCTCTTCTTATATATATATATATATCTTTATATATATGTATATCGTATATATATATATATATCTATATTTATATAACTAATAATATAAAAAAGAAAATAAAAAATATAAAAAATATAAAAACAAAATAAAAATTATAAAAACAAAAAAAATATAAAAAAATTACAAAACCCAAAACCCACTAAAACAATAAAAGGACATGAACCAATGATTAAATAATTGAATGATACATTACATACAACCATTCGCCTCCCAGTGTTCGACCTCTACCTGTGCTTACACCTATACACATTTACATGTAGAGTTATAATAAATTTTAACTCCACATTTTTAGATATTCATTGCATATATTTATCGTGGGTTAATTGCTGATGGATACGAGGTTTCTTGAGCGGTCGCCTCAGCGACATTGTGATCCCGCCTTGTGAGGATTACTCTAGACCCTCATAAAACCTCTGTTCATCAGGCGCTCAGTGCCGAGCGGGAGGTGCGTGGGCGGGGGGAGGGGCGGAAGGAGAGGGGAGGAGGAGGAAGAAGATGGGGGAGAAGGAGGTTGTGTACGATGATGAGATGGATAAGGAAGATGAAGAGGAGGGGGGAGGAGGAAGATGAATAGTGCGTGGACTTTTCAATTCATTTGTTTTCATTTAATTCCTGATGTCTCCCTAAAGTTAACGTCCGTTTGCGTTTGGGATGGACGGAAACTACCCCGAGGGGTACAAGTAATAGAATGATAAGAAGTCAGGGGCACAACTAATATTACCAAAAAGATAGGGGCATAAATGATATTGGAATATCTCAGAGGGGCATAACTGATAAAAACCCTATAATAGTTGTATACAACTAATTTCTTGACATAAAAATCACTAAAACAATTAAATATCTAACATTAATTAATTTAATTTAATTACGAAATGTGTATTTAGATTTAATTATTTAATTTGTTATTTTATTTAAAAACATGCCTTGCATATAAGATATTTCTATATACCATTAATAGCCACCATTAAGGTAGCTAATTAATTTCTATAAATTAATTATTTTATTTTATTTATTTATTTCTGAATTTCATAATTAATTAATTTAATTAATTAATTAATTAATTAACCAATAAAAACCTTCCCTATTTGTAGATACTTTCCATTTTGATTTTCGTCTTCTTTTTAATGGGCTCCTCCTCCTTCATTATTCGTTGATCAATCTTTGGTGGAGAGGAGCCCGATCTCCAAGAATCAGTGGGTATTTATGGGTGTTTGGGGTGGTTGTCCATTCATCCATAGTTAAACTAACCCTCAAAGATAAATTTGCAAAAACCTGATAAAGCTTCTGCTTCAAATCGATATAAATTGTTTTGTAAAGTTTAGCAATTGTTGTGTGGGAAGGTATTTTGTGATGAGGACGAAGAGACAAAATATATTTTCAGAAAGCAGAGTGAGACACCATATTGAAAGGGTATTCGTGGATCATTATAGCATTCACCCATAACATTTGGCTATATCCATCATCAAAGCTATAATTTAAAGTAGTGCTACTCCCATCAACCTTGAACATTGACTGTAACAATTGTTGTCCGGGCTCAAGCGTAGGCTTAGATGGACAATTCACACATGATTATTTAGATGGGATATGCCCTTATCAGAAGTATGTAAAAGTTCTTTACCACAAGATTTGCATTTGGCATATAAAGTTTCAACAATAGCCTAATTTCCTTCCACCACTTGTTTCACTTGTAAATTCTATCAAAACTTATCCAACAAGGTGAAGTTAGTTTCTTTTGCTTCTTTGATTTTGGCTCTGTTATCTCGTCATCATTAAAAGAATCATTGGCTGGATTGGAACTCATAGTACAAGCCTATAAATAAAAATAAGGCTCATATGGTTAACTCAAAGAAATAATACCACCTCAAAACACTGATCAACAAGTAATCAAAAAATTCCAGATTTCATATACGTGGTATTGAGATGGGATGAATTGATATGAGATTAAGCAATAATCCAATACAACATCACAATACCATAAAATATCCTTACATCGATTGGGAAATCCTATACAAGGCAATATTTTCTTATCGATTCAAGTTCATTCAGCGAGTATAAGGGCTGAAAAATGGAAGCATATAAATGAAGAAAAACTTACATGAGTGCATACTGCAAAAGCCCCAAGTTGATGGTCGCTCCCTTTGCAAGCAAACAACAGTGGTCTGTAGAATATCAAGGGAATCGGGAGACAGACGGAAATACAGCGCATGTCATTTCGTATTCCAATTAAACATAGTAAATATAGAAATGAAAACGCATGTCATGTTGGGTGTGGGATTCGGATCTGGACGGTTATGTCTTTTATATAAAATTTTACATATATGACCATCAGGAGATCTATATTAGCACATAGATGTACGTGTCATAAGTGACTCGATAATACGGATATCCATATCTGTATCTGCAAAAAAGATATACATCTGTATCCATATCCATATCCTAAAAAAAATCTTTAATGGTATCCGTATCCGAATTCCTATCTGCAAAAAAAATAAAACTGTATCCTTATCTGTATCTGTATCCGCTAAAATCCAAAAATGTATATTTGTATCTGCTTAAAAGCAGATACGGTAGCAGACGGATACGGATATATCTACATCTGGTAGCATCCCTAGTGAGGAACCTTATATACACCTCTAGCAGTTCGACCGCATATGGAGCACGATGCACTACCCTAACAATCCGTTAGAGGTAGTGAAGATGACATATTTCCCCTTCAGCCTTATGGATAAGGCGTTTTATTGGATTAATCATTTAGGAAGGGTGGTGACGTCCTGGGAAGAGTTGAGATCAGCTTTCCCAAACAAGTATTATCCCCTAGGACGATTGAATCAGATGTGGTCATTAAAAGCTAACTTCTCCCAGATGTCCCACGAGCCTATTCACGAGGTGTAGGAATGATTCAACGACTTAACGAAGAAGTCCCTCCATCATGATATACCAAAGTCGAGTTTAGTGCAGAATTACTTTGGGGGTTTGAGCTTAGAAAATCAGAGGCTAGTAGATACCACTTGTGGAGACTCACATTTCAACAAGGATGAGGGCATTCTATGGCATATCTTTGAGGAGATGGTGGAGAGTTCAGCAGCACTTCATCTTCCCACGCATTTCAAAAGCATCCTTCTTCTATTTCTCACAAGACCATCAATATGGTGACATCTCATGATGTAAATATTGTCGATAGTTCAAACTTGTGCATTATTGGAAATAACATATCCAAAGATTATACAATTGAGAAACGATCACAAGAACTTGAGAAATTAAATGTGATCGAGCAGAGAACAAAGCAGTTGGATAAGTTGGATGAGATTACCAAGCATTTGGAGATGCTAGTTAGCACAATCCATCCGTGCCAGAGATTGATTGCTACAGCCAAGACTTCTGCACATGAGCACAGTCTTCTTCTTTAGCACAACAAAGTTCTAGATTACCACATGTCGTTCAGCATGTGTACTACATGCAGACTCTAGATCAAGGACCACAGTAACATCTTCACATACATGGTGTCGTACTATCCAGAGACTCTATACTTTTAAGAGCCATAGTTTCCACCTCCACCTCAGATTTAGAAGGTGAATGGTATTTGGAGCAGCCAGGAGCGTAGCCAGACCCCAGGGTAGTCTCAGTTGGGTTCTCATACCACCCCTAGTCCAGTTCACCAGTTCCATGGAGGTAGGCCATACCTACACCAGAACCAGCCTTAGTTTCAGTCGCCACCACATTTCCAGACTTGGAGACACTGTTACCAGCAGACACATCCTACTCATTCTTATTGGACATGCCATCAGCAACATGCGCAATATTTATATCCTCCTCCTCCTCATTATCAGTATTCTTCGCATTCTACCTATATTGGGTACCAGCAGCTGCCTTAGACACATTTCCAGACTCAGTAATCCCTAGTTGTTGAGCATCCAAAGGCACCTTCGGTGAATCCATCACTTGATTACCTATCTCAACTGATGAAGAACATGAATGATATCAACCAGATGCTTGATAGACCTCACGGTAACTAAGACTATCATTCTAGCTCAGGTAGAAGCCAATCTCAATAATTTCCACCGCAATAAGGAGGAGGTAGCACATCATGACCCATCCACTCTCGAGATAGGTATGACTTGTGATTTTTCATGTTTATCAAATGTCATTAATCTCAGGAGTGGTAGGAGATTGCAACAGCTAACACCAGTGGGAACGGGGAATAAAGCCACTGATCGAGCTTTAGCTCCACCATCTTCATCTAGTGAGACGAGACGAGTGTTGCAGTCGATGGAGGAGCATTGACATCATCAAAACACCAAAAAATAGAGAAAATAGAAAAGCCCAAAAAGATAATAATGGGAGATGTAGAGTCGAGTCAGCAGTTGAGGAGAGCACACCAATAACATATCCATCTTCTTTAGCAGCAGACGGAGCACCATGTTCTTATTTTTCTTTTCCTGTTAAGGATGACATTGTACGATCTAAGTCTAGTTGTCCATATGTACATGTTGATTCTGACATGAATAAAAATATTGATTCAGATTTTGTTCCGTTTCCTTATGCATTGAAAAAAAATAACCCTATCAGATTCTGGAGTGGTAGAGATTTTACAGAATATATTCCTTAAGATGCCACTCATGAAGACCATGGAGTACAAGCCTATGGTGAAAAGAGGAATGAAAAAAGCATGTACCTCAAAGCATCAACCCAAAGCAGAACAAATGCAAGAGAACTAAGAAACACAAATTTACCATGGCTACCGTTAATGCCATCAGCAGCCTCCCACTTAAAAATAAAGACAAGGGAGCACCTCTTATCCGATGTGAGATCTTTGACGAGAATTTGGTCGTACTCTTCTTGATAGCGGATCCTCTATCAATCTGATACCGACCTTGCTAGTTAAAGAGTTTGGGTTGGGGCTACTCGAATCAGTCGGGATGGTCCTTCAGTTTGCTGATCGGTCAATTAAGTGACCAAGGGGCATTTTAGAGGACGTTATCGTAATGGTGCAAGGAATGAAATTCCCTGTGGAATTTATTGTCTTTGACATGGACACCTTAGCACCGTTACTCCAGACCCCAATTATACTAGGACAGCCATTCCTTGAACAACCGAAACAGTAATAGATTATGGCATTGGAAAGATAACCTTTCGCTCCCACAGTGACAAGGTTATGATAGAGACGATCCTGGATCCGAAGCCAACGGATTATGTATCAGATGAGAAATAGCCAGTTACACATGAGACAGAGAACTGTGATTTTTTAGTTGATATCAGAGATACCATACTTTTCTTGAATGACATTGGTACCCAAGAATTCCTCTCCCATATAGAATGCTTGGAAAGCACGGTCGATATTCGCTCTTTTGTTGATGATGAGTCGTATGCTGATGAGTTAGCTGAGTTGTTTGATGATCCATCCCAGACTGAATAGAAAGAATTCATTGCAGATCTTCTTGATACATTATATTCAATTGTAGTCACGATGGACAGTTTACAATTGACAGATCATTCACCTACCATCAGTGTAGGTTTTGAGGTCATTACAGAGCAGATTCAAACCCCACCAGATCTTAAGTTATTTCCTTCAACACTAAAGTACTCCATCCTTGCATGTGAGCCACAAATATTTCTGGTCATCATCAATTCGTAGTTGACCGATTATCAAGAATCTCGCTTGCTAGACGTTCTAGGGAGAAACTGCAAGGTCATAGACTGGAAGATTTTGGATCTCTGTGGGATTAATCCAGCATTGTGCATGCATCATATCTACTTAGAGGATGACAACAAGTCATCTTGTGAGTTTCAACGTCTGAATCGTATTCTCTAGGAAGTTGTCATGAAAGAGATCATGGAGTGTTGTGAAGTTGGGTTTATTTATTCCATTTCTGATTCTAAATGGGTCAGTCATCCCAAAGAAATTTAGGATTATAATTCTAATAAATGACAAAGGTGAAGAGATTCCGATCCAAATACCCACTTCATGGTATGTCTGTGTAGATTACCGACGCCTGACCTTAGAGACCAAGAAAGATCACTTTATGATGCCCTTTATTGACCATACCATAGAAAGACTAGCATAGAAGGTGTTCTTTTGTTTCTTGGATGAGTACTTTGAGTATAATCAGGTAGAAATCGCTCCTGAAGATCAAGAGAAAACTACTTTTACTTGTTTGTTTAGCACTTATACCTTTATATGGATGCCCTTTAGATTGTGTAATGCTCCCGCTACATTCCAGAAGTGTATGTTGGCCATTTTGATGACATGGTAGTTAGTTTCCTTGAGGTCTTTATGGATGATTTCTTGGTCTGCAGGGATAGCTTTGATTCATGTCTGGATTATTCAGACTGAGTACTTCAACATTGTTATGAGGTGAATTTGGTACTCTCATGGGAGAAGAGTCAGTTTACGGTGAATTTGGGATTGTGTTAGGCCACGTCATCTCCAAGCAGGGCATGGAGGTCGACCCGGCCAAGGTGGATGTGATTGCCAAGCCAGATCCATCTACAACACTAAAGAAGTTAAGGTCATTTTTGGGGAATGTGAGAATTTATAGATGATTCATTAAGGACTTCAGCAAGATTGTCTGACCTTTAACTGGGCTTCTATCAAGAAGACTGGGTTTATTGTTGATGATAAGGATCTCAAGCATTCTATCAGATGAAAGTATTGGTTACACATGCGCATATCCTGCAACCACCGGATTGGTCTCTTCCTTTTGAGATTATGAAGGACACCTCAAATTATGTTATTGGAGTTGTACTAGGGAAGAGAAGGGATGGATCGTTGCTTGCCATTCATTATACTAGCAAGATATTCGATGAAACCAAAAGGAATTACATCATTACAGAGAACGAGTGCTAACAGTTGTATTTACTTTGGAAAATTTCAGATCACACCTACTTAGGTCAAAAATGATTGTTTACACTAATCATACCGCCATACGGCACTTTCAAGACAAGAAGGACGCCAAACCGTGTCTACTTAGATAGATCCTTCTACTCCATGACTTTGATTTGGAGATACGATATAAACTTAGAGCCAAGAATGTTGTGGAAGATCGCCTTTCCAGAATTACAGTTGTAGAGACTTCTGAGCAGTCAATTCTTCCTATCACGGAAACTTTCCCAGATGAGGCGATCTTGTCTATCACTTCACTCCCATGGATGCAGATATTGTGAATTATCTAGTCTCCAAGAAAGTTCCACAAGATTGGCCAAGGATTAAGGTTGATAAGTTTTTTCGTGAGATACATTTTATCATTGGGAGGATCCATACCTATTTCGTGAGAGAGGGGATTGTATCTGGAGGAGATGCATTCCTCGAGAGGAGTCACTCGTGTCCGTGATCATTGTCACAAATTAGAAGATGGAGGACACCATTCTAGGGAGCGTATAATAATGAAAGTACTTCAATGTGGCCTCTGGTGTTCAACTCTTTTCAGGGATGTTACAACTTATGTGAACGGTTGTATTATTATCAAAGAATGGGAGGAACTATCGATTCCAAAGATACAATGCCCCTCAAGTATATTCAGATATCAGATGTTTTTAACGCCTAGGGTATTGACTTCGTAGGCCCATTCCCTAATAGTCAGGGATACGATTACATCCTGCTTGTCGTAGATTATGTTAGTCGTTGGCTGGAGGCTATCTCCACTCGAACCACCGATAGTTGTATTGTTAGTCGCTTTCTCAAGGACAATATTATCTCGCAGTTCAAGATTCCAAAGATTCTCATTCCAGATGGTTGAAGCTACTTTATCAACAAAGGGCCAGAAACTAGTGAAGGAGTATGACATTGAGCATCGTGTCGCATCTCCTTACCACCTACAGACTGACAGCTGAGATTTCTAATAGGGAGATAAAGACAAATCCGCATAAACTTATTCGTTCATATAGTAAGAACTGGTCGCAGTTGCTTGGCTCAATTTTATGGGTCTATCGTATGGTTTACAAGTCTCTTTTGGGTATGTATCCCTATCGTTTAGTATATGGAAAGCCTTGCCACTTGCCAATAGAGTAAATTTACAAATCTTTGTGGGTAGTCACTGTATGCAATTTGGATTCACGAAGAGCATGTCAAAACAAGAAGGTTGATCTGAATAGATTGTTGGAATTCTGAGATTGTGATTATGAAAGCATCCTTATGTATAAGAGATAATCAATAGATGACATGACGAACATATCAGGAGAAAGATTTCCGAGCCTAATCGGAAGGTTTGGTTATTTGACGTAAAGTTGAAGTTATTTCCAGGCAAACTGAAGAGCAAATAGTCAGGGTCTTTCATAGTGAGATCTGTGCATGACAATGGTAGCATTGTTATTTCAAAGTTTTCATCTAACGCACAGTAGTTTGTAGTCAACGGATAGTTGTGGAAGCCATATCTAGAGCATGATACATTCATGTTCGTTGTTGATTCTATTCATGTAGTATCAGACAATGATTCCTTGATTTCTTCTACATCTGATACATGAGTTGATTTTCACCATGTATATTCCTTTTATTTTTATTCTTTCTTTCTTCCATTTTTATCATTCACCTCTTCTCCGTGTGTGATATACTTAGGATGACTATATATTAAGTATAGGGGAGGTAAATGACTTGAGTTATTCTATTTTTGTCATGTTTCATTGCTCCTATTATTGCTTATACTTATGGGTCCTTTACCCTAAGTATAGGGAGAGTGATGTCGTTCTTTTCATCTTCTTTATTTTTGTTTTATTTTCTTATGTTCTCTCACTTTTACCTCAACTTGTTGATATTCTTTTCTATACTTGGGGATATTTTACCTAAGTATAGGGGGAACAAGCCGAGTCATTGAGTTCGTATATTCTCTTCCTCGATTATCCCCATTTATATAATCTTCTATACTTAGAATTATTTGATCCTAAGTATAGGAGGGATGGTGGACTTCTGTTCATTCTATTCTTTATTCTTTGGGTTCTTGTAGTATATAATTCTTTTCACTTTTCTATACTTAGCACGAGTTACGTCAAAGAAAACCAATTCGGATTCATGCTAGATCGCTCAACTTTGAAGCCATCTATTTGTTGAGGAGAACAATGGAGATTTATAGAGCTAAAAGGAAGAACCTCCATATGATCTTTATTGATTTGGAGAAGGCTTATGATTTTGTCCCACGAGAGATATTGTGGAGAGTTTTGGAGAAGAGACAAGTGCATGTCCTATACATTAACCTCATAAAGGACATGTATGATAGGGCTTTATCTTGTGTAAGGACCCCGTCTGGGAAGGCTGCATATTTTGACATCAACATTGGTTTACATCAAGGTTCAGCTTTGAGTCCATTTCTTTTTACTTTGATTACGGACGAGTTGACAAGTCACATTCAGAATGAGTTACCTTGGTGTATGTTATTTGCTGATGATATTGTGTTGATTGACGAGACTAGAGATGGAGTAAATGAGAAGCTTGAGGTCTGGAGACATGAGTTGGAGAGTAAAGGATTTCGCATAAGTAGGGCTAAGACAAAATATATGGAGTGCACCTTTGATGGAAGCAATGGTGAAGAAATTGAGGTGAAGATTGGTGATGATAACATTCGGAAGAGAGATTCTTTTAGATATCTGGGATCTATTTTGCAACATGATGGGGAAATTGATGGAGATGTTACTAATAGAATAAATGCAGGTTGGCTAAAGTGGAGAGGAGCCTCTACTGTTATCTGTGATAAGAAAATTCCTTTAAAAATTAAAGGAAAGTTTACAAAGCATCCGTGAGACTTGCTATGCTCTATGGATCTGAATGTTGGCTTGTGAACCATAGACATGTGCAGAGAATGGATGTAGCAAAAATGAAAATGCTAAGGTGGATGTGTGGACACACACGTAAAGATCGGATTCGGACTGATGCAATCAGAAAGAAAGTTGGTGTTGCTCCGATCGAGGATAAGATGCGAGAAAACCACTTAAGATGGTTTGGTCATTTGCAAAGAAGATCAGTTGATGCACCAATTAGGAGATGCGAGTGTTGGGATGTTGAGCCGGCTAAGAGAGGGCGGGTACGACCCAAGAAGTGTTGGAAAGAGACCATACGGAGGGATATTTGTTTTGTGGATATAAGCTCGGGATTGACCCAAGATAGATCTGAATGGAGGCGAAGAATCCATGCAGCTGACCCTACTTAATTAGGGGAAAAGGCTTTGTTGTTGTTGTTGTAGCACGAGTTATGTCTTCCTTATCACTTCTTTGTCATTATGAGGACATAGTTCGAGCTGAGTAAAGGGAGGAGTCATATATATTGTATATATACTTTAGCCATAACTATACTTTATTGTGTTTTAATAGTATGGCTCATATTTATATAAAAAAATGTTTTGTAAAATGATTTGTAAAATGTTTGTGAAAATTCTTGTAAAATGTTTTTGTAAACCATTTCGTAAACAATTTGTTAAAATATTTGTAAAATTTTTATAAAACTCTTTGTAAAATCTTTGGAAAAATCTTTATAAAATTATTTTTTATAAAAAATGTTTGTAAATCATTTTGTTTGTAAAATGTTTTATAAAACAATTTTGTACAAAATTATTATTATTTTGTAAAGTTCTCGTAAAAGGTTTGTAAAGAAAAATGTTTAAAAAATGATTTATAAAAGTTTATAAATTAAATTCAAAAAATCTTGTGTAAAAATTATCTTTGTAAATTATTTTGAAAAGATTAAAAATAGGTTTTTAAATTTTTTTGTAAAATGTTCTGAAAAGTTTTATAAAAATACTTTGTAAAATATTTTGAATTATTTTCTAAATTATGTTTTATAATAACTTGTATATAATTTGTTGTGTAAAATATGTATATAAATTTGTTGTAAAATTCGTATATATAAAATCCATAATTACTTATAATTATGTATACAGAATTCTTTTGTAAATAAAATTCTTTCATAAAAGTATACTTAAATTTTGTAAATAAAAACCTTTTGTAAAAATTTATACATAAAACTTGTAATCAACATTGTTTCGTAATTAAAGCCTTGTATGAAAATTGTATAATTGTTGTATATAAATTTGTGTAAAAGCCATTGTGAATGTGTACATACTCCTTGTTAGTACTTGTAAATACATTCAATTCTTTAACTCTATCAAAAATACATAAAAATTCAAAAAAAATAAAAATCATAAAGATTTGCAAATTCTTTAAAGCCCATATTAAAAGTTGTAAATCGGAAAAATCACTTCAATATATTTTTTATTTTTGTATTAGCATTTTTCAGAATGACATTGAGAATTAAACTAGTCTGGAATAAAGTCTAAAGAATGGAGCTTGGTTAAGACCTTAATCCACTTAATTTCAGAGGAACCTTATAGGAATTGGAGTTGAGACTTTTCAGGTCGAGTGACTTAATTCTTTGAGTCCATGAGACTATGTTCACATGTCATCTTGATTGGTTTAAGTATAATATTTCTTGAAACATGCATGATTCTTTCACACAGTGACCTAACTTGGACAAGCACTTTGCACGTAGCTCAACGCAGATGATGTGGTGAGGGGCTGAATCCGCTAGCTTGAGATGCACACAAATGGAAACATACATAACTCTGCATACAAGGTCTCTCTGGTGAACGGTCAGGGTGACTAATTGTGGAAAGGAAATAGAATAGAGCATTACTCAGACTCTAGATAGTATTCTGACAATATGATGAACGTTTTAAGGTGGCATATAGATCGATTTCACTAGCTTATGAGTCAGGTTTTTGCAAACGACATCAAGCATGAATTTAGGACATAAACCTCAAGGGTTCAACATTACTTATGCACTTCAACACTGAGAAGAGGGAAATCCCTTATATCTGTCACTAGCTCTTTCGCCTGATTTCTAGTGGAAAAGCCCCGTAGAAAACTCTCGACGGTAAAGACTCATCCAGGAAAAGACTTGGCACTTATATAAGAAGAGGTCGAAAAGTAGGCATACTGGTAGGTAGTAGGTGCTAGCTCTACACCCCTGATCTTTCTCTTCTCAATGATATAATATGAAAGTCGACTCGAGGTGTTGGAATGACGCAAGGGACTCGAATCTAGTAGCCGGTTCGACCGGTAAGGATGAGGTCATAAGGGGAGCTCTTTTGAAGGTAGACCAAGACTAAAACTATCAATATTCTCCCCAACATCCAACTTGAGAGCTTCTGCTCGGGACATACGATGCGGTTCGGGCGGATCATAGGGGTAGGAGGGATGTGGAAGGCTAGCGCACCCCAACCTAGTCTAGTGGCAAGACGTCTAAAGACAAGATATTGTCGATTGCAATAAAGCTTCAAAAGAGGGATAATCTATTAGTCCAAGAAGGAAAAACTCCTTATGTAAATGTTGTAATGTATATGTATGAACAAAAAATAAAGTCGCTAAAAAAGTTAGATGGGTAAAAAGTAAATAAAAATCATTCTCGTTTGAGATAATATCATAAGCAAGGCATATGTTTCAAAGTCAAAGTTTTCAAGGAAGCATGCAGCTAGAGACTTGGCTACATTGTCCAAGCTCCAAAGGATATGTGACTGCACTGGCCACGGTCCATTCTCTTCTCTGCCTCCTCTTCTTGGACTGGTTGAACTTGAACTTAGAAGGGAATACCCCGCTCCTTGAGGAAAGAATAGCTAGACTATGGAATTAGGGTCACCTTTCTAGAGAAGGTTGTTCTTTTCCATTTCAGATGCAGGGATCTATATTTCACATTCATAGTACAAGTAAGATTCATAGTCATAAGAGTTTGCATATGAAGACTTGTTCTGACCTGTCAGTCGAGGTGGACTGAATAGAGACTTGTGGAACTTGAAGGATGTTGAGTCTTAAATCCTATTCCTAATATGATTCTGACAAAATAATAATCCAAAGGTCATACATAGCTCCATACTTTGATTTTATTAAGATTAGTTTAAAAATCAAAATTATCCTAAGTTCTTTCTTTTTCCTTTTCCTTTTCTTTTTAGTCACTTATTCTTGTAGTAGGTGTTTATTAAAGGACTAGCAAAGGTAAAGTATAGGAGGATGATGAATCACTAATTCATTATCTTTATTAATCTATTTTAGCTTAAAATCCCTTACATAACACATGTAAATAGCATTAATTCTCCCTTCTTAATAACCCAATATCATATGTTAATAGTGTATTATTATCGTTATTCTAACCCAAAATAAATAAATAAATAAAGGGAAAAGAAAGAAAAGAAGGACATATATATAAAATAAATACAGACTGGTCCTGACCCTGAGAGTAGGTCAAAACTTAACCTAATCGACAAGGAATAAAGTAGGGGAGATAAGGTCATTAATGTTTAAAATACCAAAAAACCAATTTCACATGTACATATTCATCAGCATTCATTATGCACATATCTTGTAGTATTTTATTTATCATTAATCAATCCCAAATAAAAATGTTTTCTTCTTGAATTCGCATATAAAAATGTATTTTAAATAATAAAATTATTACAAAAATAAACCATCTACAAAATAAAAGGGACAACACTTTAAAAAAGCTGTAAAGCCATAATTAAAAGATTAATATCTACTCCATATAAACTGGAAATGAATCCAACTCACTTTCATTGTGTATAAAATAAAATAAGCTTTAAAATGAAAATGGTTTTCATAAATTTTGGAGCTAAAATGTGAAAGTTTGACTTTTTTAGAGTGTATGTATCTATGTGTTAGTGTACCTTTATATTTATATATTTATTTATTTCATTATATTTTTGCACATATAATTTTTTATTATTTTGCAAATATTTTATATTATTTATGTAAAATACAAATAAAAATATGGAAATTTAAAATAATAAAAAAATTTATATTTATTACATAGATACAATGTACATATGGTGTACATAACTGCATTTATTTAATCCATTAAAAAATTTCATAAAAATAAGATAAAAATATATATAACCATTTAATTATTTTGAAAATAAATAAAATATTAAATAATGTTACTTTTTGTAAAACTAAATAATTAAAATTATATATATGTATTTTATACCTATAAATATGTGTATTTAATTATTTTAACTAAATTTATTTATTTATTAAAAATCATCGAAAATTAATTTGCTAATTTATACAAATTTTTTATTTTAATTTCTTTGATCATTTAAATTCATTTACTATTTATTTGAGATTTATCTTTTATTTATTTAGGTTATTTGCTCTTATAATTGTTGGCTTTATTTGGACATGATTCTGATTGGTCCAAGTCGAGTCCGTAGACCTATGTCAACTGACTCTCCACCCATTCCTATCCAAATAAGCGGTGCAACCCGCATCCATCTCCACTTTAACCCTCTCAGATTTGAGACCATTTCCACCCAAATTTCCATCCAATTACCCCCCTTACAACCATGATCCATGCCCGAACAATGCCTCATCGGACTCACCTCATTTCACATGCAGTTTCCCCTTCAAAATTCATTCTTCTCCACCCTATAAATAAGAGCACTAGGCCCCTTTACCCGATCTGATATGTTTTTCTCGCCCTTTCCCTGAGCATGAGCCTCGAGATTGATTGATCCGTGACAGAGGTTGATTGCCCTTCGAGCATGAGTGTGAGAGTGTAGAGTTTGACATGATCCAACTTCGATCGTCGAAGCTCGTCCATGCTAATTTTTCTCAACCAGCCATGGTTGATTTGAGACAAGAATCTCCACCTATCCTTTGCCTTTCAAGTCCAGGTAACTGTAGATAGATTTAGATGCAATTTAATTTCATTTCTAGTCGATTCTTAGATCTGCATTTATAGGATAAACTTCATCTCTGGCCTGCTCGATAGGATGCTTTCACAAAATATGATTATCCTCAATCCGATCATCATTCATTTCCACTTCGATTGCACTTCTTCACCCTTTATCCATGACGTGATCAACTCAGATCGTCAGATCTGAGATCTTGGGTTTTCTACCCAATCCATCTACAGATCGTGTTTATTATTATCTTGAATAACAACTAGGACGAGGATGGTGTCTTCGAGCTTAGAATAATTTACAAGTGTGAAGAGCGTTCATCTGGAGCTGCGATCGAGATCTGGAGACACACCTATAGAACGTGCATGAGCTTCATCTTCAGGTCTCCGATCAATGAGATATGGAACCTCACATTAATTTTGATAATTTATAAAAAAAAAGTTACATTAGCTTTATTTTATTGTCTTTTCAAAAAATCAACTAAAAATACAATCAGAAAACATTAAAAATTCACATATACAAAAAAACTTAATTTATCTTATTTGAAAGCTTGATAAAAATTCATCTGTATAAAAATTGTTTCCAATTTATTTGATTTTTCGATTTTAAAATATCAAAAACTGTAGCTAGTATTACTTTATACATTGTTTTCAATTTTATATCAGTAAAAAATCCATAAAAATATAAAAATGCTACAAAAATCACTAAATACGATAAAATATTTATGTAACAAAAATCATTTTATTTCTATATTTTTTAATATTATTTGAGATATTTTAAAAATACAAAAATATTTCTTTTGACTTTTGTATATATAGTATTTATAATTTAATTTTTTTAAATAAAAATATTAATTTGAAAAATTAAAATCAACTAAAATTTAAAAATTATAAAATTATAAAACATATAAAAATCCATAAAAATATAAAATAATTAAATGACATAAAAAGTAGAAAAATAAAATAAAATAAAATCCTAATTAATTAGCAATAATTAATTCCCTCATTTTTTTGTAGCCTCCCTGAGTTCGATCTTGGAAGTTATACCAGGTTGAAAAGTAGCATATTCTTCACTTAGAATAAAAATAATAATTTTTATTTGAATTGGTTTTGAGTTGCAACGACACTTCCTTATTCTTTTTTATTTCAAATAATAAAAACCTTGAAAATTTGCAATTCAATACCATTGGATCAAACTTGAACGGTCAGGAAGTGGGGTGCTAAAGGACAGTGGCGTTGACTATAAGGAGGTGGGGGGAGACCTGGCACGTGAGGTTGACCAATCGTGAGAGGACACGTGGAGGAGTGTTGACTAAAGGTTTGACGATGCAAGGAAATGCATAAATAAATGGTTTTAAAATAGAAAATAATATCAAACAAAAATATGATGAAAAGAAAAGTTGTAGATCTTAAAAATATCTACAATACTCATGAAGGGCTCAGATGTAAATGGAATATGGAATGAAATACATGCTTTATTTGATGATATTTTATATGATATAAAATACCATTTTTTTAGTTCGTAATTCTTGTTTGATTTTCTATAAATAATAAATGCATGCAAAAAATCAAACATGATGTAGAATAGTGTAATGGACAAACATGCAATTTTTTATTTTTATGAGTTAAGAATAGGTCATAATAAGTTAATGTTGTGAATTATTTACAGATGAATAGGTCAATGTGCTCCAGTCAGGCTCTCTTTTTTTATAACTTTATTGATATTTTAGATATTTTTCATGTAATTAGTTAGAAAATATCATGAAATAAAGAATTCGCAAAAGTTAAAGATGTACATGAAATATAAAGTCAAAAATCAGTGATTATGATCAATATACAATTCAATCCCAAAATCCAAGTTTCACATATGATCTCATATTTCTTTTGAATTTGATCTTGATTTGTAAAAAATTGAATGTACAATAATTCAAAAGTGAGTAGAGTGAAATCAGACATTGTATGTGAGAGATATCAGCATTTATGATTTTCCATGTTGGAGTTAGGGCTTGGGTTTATTTCACATATATACATGTCGGTATTTTCTAAGATTTTTCATTTATTAATATTAGTGATAAAGAGTTGGTTTATAAGTAGTGTGAAATAATTAAAAATAGGTGAATTTAGGCGAAAATACACGATTTAATATGAATGCATTATGAAATGCTAATTTATGAAAATTATTTACAAGTGCATGAATGTTAATTATGAGTTATAAATACATGGATGCATATAGTTACTCAGGACAAATCTATATTTTCAGCTAATTTGAGTGATGAATCATAGATTCAACAACTGCGAGATATAAGTCTCTTTTCCACTTTCATAGCACCTCAATAATATGAGAAAATGCAACTATCGCAAAAGAAGTGGAAACTCTTTCCGTCTTTCAAAAGCATCTTGCAATCTTAGTTTGTTCTTCAATACCCACACCCCCATAGATATGGAGTTATCATGTTGTCTATTAAACCAACCGTCAATGAGCAAAATATAATTTACGCTATGTGCAATCCAATATCTCCTCAATAATATGGAGAACAACATTTGGGTCACTACGCATACGACCCATCTCTTTTGAGAATTGAAGAATCGGATCCATTTGAATTTGTATTTTCGGAGACATGACTATACATGAGCATCTGTAAAAATACAACCCATGGTGATAGAGTTCTTCATAATGACGGAAGACCGTGGATGTCATCATATGACTTGTCCATATTTTATTTAAAATAATGATTAATCATTTCAAATCATATTTCATGATTAATCTTAATAAGGGATCTTGCAATGATACTTGATTATTATCTTAGTTTTAATCCAATAAAACATCGATAATCAATCAATCCGAGCAATTCAATATTTATGCACTAGATGTTATCATAGAGTATACACCCTCACTTAGTACAAATAATTATTCAAATTTTTAGTTGTGAAAGTACACCAAGACATATCATGCTACCATTCCTTAAAACGGATCCATCCATGTCATGCAGATTTATGCTAAAAGGGAGCGCTTCCACTGCAAATGAGGTGCATGGTGCTGATTAAGAAACCCATTACATATCCACGGCTAGTCACCTTCACAGTTTCAATTCGGCACAACAGAATCGGTGCATATTGTAATAAGATGATTTTATCAATCTCTCGATTATGTATTATACCTTATAATAACACCCAAAGATTTAGGAATTTAAAATCTTTTTAATTTCCATAATGTCTAGTGTAACAATCTACACGACTAACGAAAGTCATCAAATTGATTCTCAATTTCTCGTTGTTGTTCAAACAACAAAGTGCATAATTCAACAAAGGATATATGAAACAATCAAATAGATTTTCTAATTGATTGCACATATCCAAATTAAATAAACAATGATTTTATATTCAAATTTGCAAGTCGCGACCATTGCACTTCAAATTAGAAAGAATTATAACTTGGACTTAAAAATTATTGTGACCCCACATATTTTGAAAAAATTAGGTCCAACTATTAATGTCAATATATCAAATATATTTGCATCTTTTATAAGACTCAAAATAAGAGATACAAGTCACTACAAAATTGAACCCTCTTCTAACGCCACCTATGGAGAAATCGGTTGGAATCACGTGAAAGTTTTCCCCACTGATTGGGGACATGATTTATGACTTATAATCAATATTTTTGTCATGTTTATAAGACTCGAAAATGCAACAAAAAATCAATATTTTCTAGTTACAATCTCGATCGGAATTGGAGTCTTTGATCGTTTTTAATCCAAATCTTCTCCTAAACACCACCCACTATCGGTGTGTCTTTTGTGTTGGTTTTCTTATACCTTGCTCAAGTACCTGGTGAAGGTTGCGGGTGGATTGGACTTAAGACTTGGGTCGCTGTAAATAAAAAACTTAAACAAGCACAGTGTTATGTGGCACTTTAAATCACAATATAGACAAGCAAACCATAAGTGCACAAGTATTTAACGTGGAAATCCTCCTGAGTAAAAACCATGACCTAAGCTCCCAACTCAGGCCTTCAACCTGACCCACGGGGGTCTTACCACTAAACCGAGTTGGTTACGTGGACAACTAAACCGTATTACAACCTGAGTTGATTACTGATGATCCGAAAATCCAACCCTTTAAGAGTGCGGAATTAGCATTAAGATTGTCATCGCAGTCGGGCTGGATTCAGTCCGTCAAAGACCATCTAATTTGGTATATCAATGAAATCAAATGGTCATGTATTTTTATTTTACTTGGTAAGTAACCAAGGTCGAACTCAGGGACACGAGCCTCTCTCGTGATATTTAGACTCTTATTAATCTTATTAAGTGTTGAGTTAGAGAACAATAGGTCAATATATGCACGAAGACAAAACAACAATGCATCAAGAAAACATGGAATTATGCCATTTGTTATTTAATTTTTAATCATGCAAATATATGCGATGAAATGCAATGAAAATATGCCCTAGATCAGAAATACTTGAGCCATTTAATTAGAAGTCAAATCAGGGTCAAATAATAAAGTTATTTTCATTCATGTGAAAAAAATAGGCATGAGAAGCATTGAAATCAAGACACTTAGCCACTAAAATAATACAATTTCGTAGTGTCAAATCTGAAAGATAAGCATGCCATAAATAAGACAACGAAAAGAGCTTCAAAACGCCACTGAAATCGACTCAATCGGAGCTAGGATGCTCAAGATATAACGAGTGAAGCCACGGGCATAAACGCAAGAAAACATAAAAGATAAATAGCAAACAGGTCCCTAGGAAGGACTAAAATGCAAGTAAAAGAAAATTCGGGACCTTACCTGTAAATAACCTACACGCACATGGGTATTTTTGCAATTATTAAAATCCGTGAGGGTATAAATGCAAAATACCCACTATGCACGTAGTCGGCACGTGATTCCAGGACCTGGTTGCAATTTTAAGATTCTGGTGGGCCTCCCTGCAATTTTCCTAGAATGCATATGCGTGGCACGTGATCTCCCAAGCTCGGTAGGCGCTGAGGCTCGGAGAAGGTTCGGGCAGCTTCGGCTAGGCTCGGATTGTTCGAGCCTCCAGGCTTGGGCTCGTATGAGGCTCGGAGTAGATTGAAGCTCTGGGGAGGTGATGAACACAATTTATCGGGGGTCTAAATGGTATGTCTCACACAAGGCGGAGACAACCGAGGTCGCTGCGGTGACCCACAATAAACTGTATTTAATCAATAATTAACCCACACTATAGATCAATAATTAGAAATAAATGTGGAGTTAAAATTTATTTTTAACTCTGCACAAAAGATGTATAGGACAAGTATGCAGAGAGTTCGAACACAGGGAGCAAACAGGGTAGGTGCACAAGTAAATGTGTGTGTGTGAGAGTGTGAAGTGTGTCTATACTATGCAAGCAAATAATTTTTGTGGGTTTTTAATTTTTTAATTTTTTTATTTTTTATTTAATTTTTAATTTTGTATTTTGATTTTTAATTTTCTGATTTTTATATTTTATATTTTATATTTTTTTCTTTTTCAATATTGGAATATAAAAACAATGTAATAAAAGAGAAGATTGAATATTAATAAAAATATGCAAAAATAGCCAAAAATTCAGAAATAAAATGTTTTTGTTATTTTTATGATTTTTTTCTGTTTTGTGATTTTTGGGTATTTTTCAAAATATTTTTGGTATTTTTAAACACTGAAATGAAGCAAAACAGTGAGCTAGCTTCTGGCTGGGGGTAAAATGGGAATTAAAAATATCAGATAGCCACAACATTTTTTCAAATATTTTTCAAATAAAGACAATAAAAAGAGGAGACTACAGAACTTGAGTTTACAATTTTTGGAGTTTTCTACAATTTTTAGATTTTTTTGAAACTTTTGAGTATTTTTGAATTTTTAAGGTTTTTCTTTTGCAATTTTTAGTGATTTTTGGACTGACACTAAAATAGGTTAAAATAGACAGCCAGAAATTTTTTTTGGAATTTTTTGATGTATTTTAATATTTTTTTGGTATTTTCTAAGCTAGACAGTGCTGAAATGGAGAGTTTTTTATTTTTAATAAATATTAAAATGCACTAAAATCAAAAACTAAAAATGCAGCGTTAAAGTACAAGCACACAGGAGCTTAAGTTTAATTTTTGAGAATTTTTCGATTTAAAATGGGGCTCCAAATAAATACTACAAGCATGCAAAAATATCAAGGCCTGGTAGGGGCGTTTCTGCAAATATCAAAAAGTATGGGGGCACGCCTGCAATTTTTCAAAAAAGTTTGAACTTAAACAAATAGTGTCTGGGCCAAACAACAAAACCAAAAGCCGCAAGGGCTTTATTGCAAAAGTCCCCGAGCGCATGTGAGTCGCACGCACGCCTGGGAGGGGCTCAGATGCAATACCTAAAAACCCGAGGGACACAGTTGCAATGTTCACACAAAACGTACAACTAATTTACAAAATTAATAGACCACATGCCAATGTCAAAACCCGCGGGGATAAAGCTACAAAAATCCCACGTACACGTGCAGAGCACGCGCAACAGGGGTGGACTGTTCTGCAATTTTCAACCAAACGGGGACTATAGTGCAAAATACGCAAAGTATTTACGCTGCAGATGCATGATTGAGTGCTAATAAGATATTACAAAATTTGTGGGGAAAGATATGCAAAATACCCCGCTTAGGCGAGATCCAACGGCAGATCGTCTTCACTTAACGCCACGTGTCAGCACCGTGGATGCCGATACCCCTTCACAACGGACGCCTGCGATTAGATCGCACGAGGAGATCTGACGGTCAAGGCTTTTGGAGATCGGACGGCCGCTGCTGTGTCTGGAGGAGGCCCCTTGATCGGACGGCGGCGGGCGGCGTTCGAAGAACTGGGAGGAAGGCTCGACTCCGCGAGCTTCCTCCGACGATGACGCCCTTCACCGACGTGGAACGAAGCTCGGAAGGGGTCCAGATGCTTCCTGCAGGTTTCCTCTTGTTGCTGGAGTGGCCAAAAAGCTCTGATGTTGATCGGAGAGCCCCCAGGAGGACGGCGGAGCTTGCGAGCCCCAAAAGCCTCCGGCGAAGCTCCAAAATCACCCCAATTGTTACTGTGACTCCCAGACCTGCAAAGGAAAGTTACTAGGGTCGCGGGCAAGTTGCCGCGACCCCCAGGTGGGCAAAATGATGTGGAAGTGTCGGAAACACGCCTCTCCGGAGCGATCGCCGGTGAGGGGGCGATGAAGGTGACGAATCAGGCGAAAGGATGGGGGGTGTGGACGGGATGATTCCTACGACTAATGCAAGGCTAAAAACACAAAAAAATAAAGAGAAACAATGCAGAACATAGACCTCAAGCCTAGGAAGGGCGAGGTAGAATGTACCTCAACGGGGTGGCTGGAGGTCGATTTGAACACGCCCAAGTCTTGTTGATCCACCGCCTTGAAGAGGGATTCGCAGAGTTGTCACCTCCAGGAAACTCTAACGAGGTCAAGGGGTTGGAAACTTGGATGGAATGCGGTTCGAAAATCAAAGGGGGGATTGGGATGTGGTTTTAAATGGTTGACGAGGAGGTCCAGAGAACGAGGTGCCAGAGGTGCGTCGATGATCCGCAACCCAAGAGAAGCCCTGGGCGTGAATCCTTGGTCGATGGGGAAGAAAAGTCAAGAAGAGTGTAGCATGTTTTGGTGACATGGGCGACCTCGAAAAAAGGGTGAAAATGAGCCAAAAAGCATCTCTGACAAGGCTACAGAAGGAGGGTTAGACTGTTGACCTTGGTCAACAGTTCCAGCCCCCTGGTTGGTCCACGTGGACCAACCAGGAAAATCCTAGAAAAAAATGCTTTCAAAAATCATTTTAAAATAGTAAATGTTAGTATTTTATTTAGGTTATTAAATAAAAAGTGTTTATTATTTTATATAGTATTTTATTCCGATTTTTAATTATTTTTATGAGATGCATTTTTACAAGTTTACACTTATACCCTTTATAGGTATATTACATATATATTTGATTATTTTATTTTTATTTTGTGATTTTTAAATTTTATTATTTATATTTATTATTTTATAAAATCATAAAATTCTTTTATATACAGAAATATATTTTTATTTTATTTTTCTGATTTATTTTATATAATTAATAAATTATAAGAGTGTGTTGTATAGGTATGTATATAGGTATAATACATGTGTAGTTTATATACATATAGTTTATTTTGAGTTTTCTTTGTATTTTTATTCTGATTTTAATGTACATAATTATTATAAGTAATATTTACATGATTATAAAAATATAAAAATATAAAAATAATGAATAAATAATAAATTGAATACTTTAGTCAGTACAATTATACAATGAGGGTCCAAAACTCAACTTTCAAACCATAGGCTCCGCCAAATGCGAAACCACCACCATTAAATAGCTTATTTTATTCTATATACAATTAAAGTGAGTTTGCTGCATTTGGAGTTTTCATTTGTGAGATACAGGTCTGGGAAGTTGGGATTCTGGATTTTTATTCAGACCATAACTTTTTATCTGTACATTATTTTTCAGTGAAATCAATTTTGTATTTTTCTTTATAAAATTATCTACAACTTTCATGTACAAAGTTTCTTTATTTGATGTATAAATAGTGGAACCAAAAATAGGTCCCAAAATGAATAAAGAATGAATAGAATAATATAGGTATTTGACCCTTATCTCCCCCTACTTTATTCCTAGTCGACCTATTCATCAAGATGCCTAGGTCTCAGGGTTTTGGGTCATAAAATATTTACAATATTTTATTCTTTTTCTTTTATTTTATTTATTTTATAATTTTGGCTTTAATTACAGTATTTTATACAATAATTACAGGTACATGCATGAATGCTAAAATGCTATATTTACTGCTATTTACCGGCATTTGCTAGGGTTTATGATGCCAAAATGATAGAATAAAGATGATGAAATGTGGATTCATCAGGAGGCTCGATGCAGGCTCGACAGATATGAACCTCAAGGTCCGGTTATATGGCTTGGAGGACGTCTGGAGCTAACGCGAGGCCGATCGTAGACCATTGGATATTGAGGATCCAACGGTGGTTGTATCCTCCTCTGCTGTACACGTGGCTAGTGCTACATCGTTGGATGAACTTTGGGGAGGAGCATCCAACGGTGCATGCTCCTCCTTCCTCTGCTGCAACCGACGGTGATCTTCCAGCTCCAGCGAAGGAGCCCAAGCTCCGCCGCTCTTGCTCGGGCATAGTGGACCTCCCCAGAGCTTCCTTGACGTACGTCGAGGTAGCTGGAAGCTTGGGGAAGATGCGAGACCTCCTGGATCAGGCCATCGGAGCTAGGATGTCGGCGGTGAGGTTGACGAAGTCAACTCCTATGGAGCTCCGGCCATTGAAGAATTTGAAGACCTGCATGGTTAATAGCAATAGTCGAAGCTTCGTGCGAAGGGTGGAAGTGAGGTGCGTGATGTGATCGATCGTGAGGGGTTGAAGAAGGCGGCGGTTGGCTATCTTCTTCGACGAACCCGGAGGAGTTGGGTCGGAGGTGGTCTGAGGTTATGAGGATAGGGAGGATGGTCGGAGGTGAGCGCGTGGATAATGGAGGAAAGGCGGAGTTGGAGGAGTGATCAATGAGGGACGAGGAGGGGTGTAGCGACCTAATTAATTAAGCAAAAAGAGAAGAAAATACAGAGGAAGGGTTGAGAGGAACTTACCCGGCTATGGTGGAGTGGAGCCTGTGCGCGAGCCCCGGCGAGGTGCTCTGGTCATCGCTGGACCTCCGCGGCGACTGGAGGTAGCTAGGCGGAGGTGGAGCCACCGCGGGCCTGGCCTACCATGGACAGGGATCAACAACGGAGGTGACTACCGTCGTTGCTCCTCGACCGTCCCTCCCCTGTCACAGGGAGGAGGAGAGGGGCCGGGTAGCACCCCAACGTAAAGGTGGACCCGCGTGGATGGTGGAGGAGACGAGGTATTTGAAGGGCGTAGGTGGCAGTTCCGGTGGTGATGGGCTTGACTTGCGTGGGAGATATGGAGTAGTGGAGAGGATGACGTGGGTGGAGTGACAACTCGCTAGGATGAGGGACCATCAGGCTCTGTCGAGGGGTGGTTGGTGAGTAAGGAGGTTGATGGAGATGATGGAGAAAATGGAAAGGGTGAGGAGGTCCCGTAAGGTGGAGAACGTGGGAGTGAAGGAAGGATGGAAGTTGACGACGGGGATTTGGCCGTTGGATCTTAAGATCCAACAGTTGTAGGACGGGCGCTAAGAGAAGGTTAGGATTAAATCGCCACTGCTCGATCGAAAGGCTATTAGCGCGCCACATGTCGTGTGCACAGGCGGGCGGAAGTAAACGACGATGAGGAGATAAGGATTGTGATTGAAGGGTTGAAAAGAGGGCGGAAATGTGTGGTGGAGATCTAAGCTCCAGAAGATGATCGGATGGAGGAGGTTGTGACGCATGGCGCAAGGAGAGACCGGCGCTAGCAGATGGCAATGATGAGATCAGGAGCTTGATCGGATGGCCGACATTGAATGCAGGATGGACGGTGGCAACTAAGGCTCCCAAACCTTCATCCGATGGTGGCTGGGCATGGGTGCGTGGTGCGAGGCGATGCGGCCACGTGGCTCAACCAAAAAGAGCCACATGGCCCAATCAGATTATTCGAAGTTAGAAAGTAAATTTTGAGGGGATAGATGGCCGAATTTGGAAAAACTCAAAACATGAAAGTTGTAGATCTCGATGAGATCTACAAGTTTCATGACTGGCCAAAAATGGAGATGAGGTCAAATAAAGGCAGAGAATATTTTTAAGGGTATTTTTAAGGATAAAAACACCACGGATTTTAATTTTGCAATTTTTTTGTGGTTTTTAATTTATTCAAAGACTCTGATAATTACAAGGATTTTCTGGTTTTTATTGACACCTAGTCTAAGATAGGGGGTTAATTTCAGTGAATTACAAGCATGAAACATGGTTTCATCAATTACACGATCAACTCTACCATTTATAACATGAGTTATTTACGCGGACAACTCAAAACCATATACATGTTAAACAACCCTAATAACCTTATTATCAAAGTAAATATCCAATGAATAATAAGAGGCAAAACTAAAATGATCTTACAGAGTAAGGAGCGTGCTCGTAAGAATTAATCATAGAGAACTAGAACTATTAGAATGAAGAACACAACAGAAAATAGCTCTCCGATCTTTATCTCATATTATAAAGTGGAAAGTAGATAGTAGAGAGCTTGTTGCTCTTGGTACGTGTTGTAGAATGAGGTGTGGGGTCTTATTATAGGTATTAGGATCCCATAGATGTCAACTCTCAAAAACTAGCCGTTGAGAACAAATCGGGAATGAAATCAACTTCGAAAATCTTCATCATATGGAATATGATCGATTAGAATATGAGGATAATCGATCAAAATCAGATGATCGATCATGGGGATCTAGGTGATCAATCAAAATCTAGAGATGATTGATCAAGGATCAAAATTGATAGATCAAAGATGTAACCATTTTAATTTAAATAATGATCTATCGTAAAAGGAGAGTGATCGATCAGAGGTGATCGACCATGTGTAAATGGTTGATTGATTAGCTTGACTCTTTAACCTAAAAGTCAAAGTCAAAGTCAAAGGATTGCAATGTAATATGCGTGATTTGAGGTCGTTTACATTCTAATACAATTATAAAAAGCGGTCTCGATAAAAGAAAAGACCTCGTCTTCTTGTTGACCTTGAGATCCTTCCTTGAGCTTTGAGTTGGAGTTCCACGTCCTTGAACTCCTTTCAGTCTCTTAGCATCTTCTTTACTTAAGTTTGTGCATATCAGCTTGAGCTTCTTCTCGATCTAATAGTTTTCCTGTCCTTGACCTAGCTAGAAGCTTTGCACACAAGTTTTGTTATCGTAAAAATATGCATGCTTATGTACTAACAATTTTCCCGCTGATGCATGTGCTCACAATCTCCACCTTTTGATGATGACAAAATATTTTATCTGTTTGAAAAAATAATGTGTGTTAGCAACCAATTTTTGTAGATAATCTGTTCTCTCCCTTATTGACATGGTCAAAAAGGTCTAAGTTGATATCGAAAATAAAGTACTAATTGTTTGATAAAGAGATAACTACAATATCCCCCCCTCCCAAACCCCTTTCTTTGAAAGCTTATTTCAATATGAGTTTCCCCTCAACTAGATCCCCCCCCCAATTGCCTATAGGATCCCCTTTAAAGATAAGATTCGAGGGCTCATCGCCAATGCATGATATTCATGATCAAGTAAATAGAAAAGATAAAAAGTCACATGAGGTTCTTGGAAGGGGACTTCTCTAGTCTTGGTAGCTTCTGCATGGCGGTGGCGTCCATCCATGGTTCTTAAAGTTGTTCGGCCTTGGTGGGGTTCACCTTTGTTGTTGACGTGGTGTCCTCTAATTTCTTTGACCTTCGATATCTAAAAAGATTTGCTTTGGTATCCTTTCTTTTTCCAGGTCCGTCATGGTTATGCTGCATAGTTTCCTTCTTTCGCCAAATCCATTTTCTTTTCTGAAAAGAATTAGAGCTAGAAGCATGATTTCCTACTTTTTCTTTTCCATTTATAGAAGAAGATACAAAAGTATATTTCTTTTTAATCTCAGCAATTTCTTTTTCGAAACATGTAATTTTCACTTTAAAACTACCAAGATCATATTTTAGCGGCTCATTTTCTTTTTTGAAAACATCTAAGTCATTTAGCAAACTAGATTTGTCCTCTACAAGTTTCTTGTTTATCTTTTCTAGTTTCATGGCTTCTCTAAAAAGATCTTGCGAGGTATTATAAAGTTCGGATTTATAAAGTTCATTTACGTCAATGTCTGAGTCTAAATCTAAGTCGGATGAGTCAGACTCCACTATCCCAACAAATACTTTCTCATATTCTTCAATATTGCTTGATGACTTTGAACTTGTATCGTAATCTTCTTCTCTTGGAGTTTCTTCATGTATAGATGCAAGGCAATTCCAAATCTCATTGGATATACTCAAGTGAGAGATACAGTCAAATCCTTATTTGACAGGACGGAGTATATATCATTCATCGCTCTTGCATTTAGTACCATCTTTTCCATTTCGACTTTGGAGTAGCCAAACTCCTCAAAAAACATATAAAAATAATTACATAATTAATCCCAATGTGGCAATTATTTATTTACTTGGACAAGTCCCAAGGTCGAACTCATGGAGGTAATATGAGGGTTCAAAATTAATTCTCAAATAACCCATATGGTTCAGGTTTTCAAAGAAGAACTTTATGGTTCTGATTTTTGCAATTTTTGTGGATTTTTGAATAAGAGATGTAATTAAACCAAAATATGATGCATGAATTTTAACAATTATTTTAATGCATGAAAATAATGTTATGCAATGTATGAGTATAAAATGAATAGGTGCATTTTTATGAATTTTAAAAGACAAAGAAATGAATCCAATGATCAGAGCATATGTAAGCAGGCAAAGCAAGTCAATTTAATTCACTGAGCCATCTCCCTTTAATTGATTTCAAAAAATAAATATTTGATTAATATCAAATCACTCCTAATTATTTTCCTAATCCGTCCCCAATTTTTCACGAAGATTATGAGCAATAGGGATCGATATCCAGGAATAAATGTACTCAATATATACAAATAAACTCTTCAATTTATTAATGTTTACCCACCCCTTTAAGAATAGACACGGAATCGTAATCCCACCCCTTTAAGAATCACGACTACAATGAGTGGGTTATGGGCTCTATCCTAAGTGTATGATTCTCTCCTTGGTACAATGAGTAGGTTGCTCTCCACCATGCACAATTGATTTTTATATCAATTTATTTATAGTCGCCTTGATTAGCAGTCTTGATTTTAAATAAAACTGAGGTGTAAAGGATCGGAAAAAGCTGATACAAGTGTTAAATCAATGATGCATTCTAAGAAGAAGATTTACAGTGATTCCTCGTGTTCCTCATGTGGGATGCAAGATAATTAATTAAAAATTTACACTATATGATATGCATAAAGAAAATAATCCTAAGAAGATAATTCTATTAGCGTGAAGAATTTGAGTTTTGATTTGGCTAAGGTTGAACGATCTACTAGTGTGTCTGTTGGTGAAAATGTGCGGCCTAAATATTACAAGCACAATAAAAAATAAATATCTTAAGCTAGTGTATGTGCACCTAATTTCTACGTCATTCAAGTTGGGTCCCGACCGCACAGAAGGAGTTGAAACAAACCTGACACACCACAGATATTTCAGTCCTAGTTATTATATAGTAGGGTTCAGAGAGACCCATAAAAATTTACAAAATAAACCAAGCTATCTCTCACAAAAATCAATATTTTCTCCTCGCATCTCCTATGATTTTTCTTTGAAATGTTTTGAGATAGATGTGTGAAGAGAGAAAATGCAGTTAGTATCTGAAGTAAAGAAGGAATGTAGAAAATAAAAGAAAATTTAATGCAAAATAAAAAATGAAAGAGAATAGACACAGAAATAAAAGTTGTAATAACTAATTACAAAATTGATCGAAAACCCTAAAATTTATTTGGAGATTTTTAATTATTTATAATAGATGCAGAACTATAATTCTGCCCCTTACATTCTCCAAATAATTAAAGGGTGGGATTACGGTTATGTGTCTATTATAAATTATTAATCTAAAACCCTAAAAATTAATTTATTAATCACAATATTATTAATTTTATGACATAGAGATTAATAGTGAAATTAATTAATCACTTAAATTTATTTGAAATCTTACAACTAAAAATCAATGTTCCTTGAGTTTGACGTAGGTATACTTACAAAGTAAAAAAAATACTGCATTATATTCAAAATTAATTTTTTTGATAAATCATTTTCCATTTCCTATACTATAATTTTATATTCTTAAAGGGGTAGGCATACAGTGTCATCTGATGAACTGTAATCCCACCCCTTGTAAGAATATAAAGTTGTAGTATAGGAGATGGAAAACGATTCATCAAAAACAATAAATTTTGAATATTGTGGAATATTTTAACTTGGTAAGTATAACAAGGTCAAACTCAGGGAACGGCGATTTTTAGTTGTCAGGTTTCAAATTAATTTAGGTGATTAATTAATTACACTATTAATCTCTATGTCAGAAAATAAAACATAAAAGAAAGAGTGAAAATAAAATAGAGAAGCAAAGAAAGAGGAGAAGACAACAATGATTTGTGATAACGGTTTTTAATCCAATAAAATGATGATCAATAAACACTCGAATAAATCACAGATCTGCATGCTATAATATCAGTGCATCAATGAAAAAATCTGCAAATTATTAGAGCATTGATGGTCCTCAAGAAGAGTTGACCCCTATTTTTCCATGTAATTTAGTCCTTGATGAATAACCAAAACAATAATACCAAGGAAATAAATCGATCAATTCTCATCGAATAAGCCCTTGTAATTGAGATCAATTCTTCCTCAAAATATGACAGCATAAATAAGTCAACTATAAACCTGCATGATCAGAAGGATTCATCAATTAATACTCAATAAAAATCAACTTTGATCTGTTCATAAAATATGTAGAATGAAAGAGTGCATAACAAGCTTCAAATGACATGTTACGTGCTAAAAATGGAGTTCACATGAGAAAGATATGCTAAAATGAAATTCCATGGACTAAAATGTAAAAAATAAATTATTCATCTAAAGTTGTGATTCTCAAAACCTGGAGACCCTAGAGAGTACGTGTGTCCATGCTCTGGGCGGTAGGGACCTCAATGTAATTATCTAGAAGCGTGGGGGCCCTATTACAAATTGCCCCCTCCCACACGTGCAGAGCACATGCCACATAAGGCTTGAATGCGGAGGTGAAGTCTCAGGGGCGAGGCTGAGGCTTGGGTGATCGAGCCTCCACGTGGCATGGTGGGGGAGGCTCGAGCCCGTCCGAACCTTGAGGCATTGGTCAAGGGGCTTGGAGGCCTCGGGGTTGTCCGATCAAGATCGAACGGTGGAGGTTATGCATCGGGCAGAGGCGATGAAGCCCAAGGTGCATAAGTGTGAGGGCTTCAAGGCAGAGGTAGCAGAGCTTTAGAGGTGTTAGTGTGCGACCCTTGTGTGAGGTTGAGGCGCTACAGCGAACTGCTCGAGGTAGATGAGGGATGAATAAGCGAAAGCAATGGTGGTGCTCATGGCCCGTGAGCACGGAGTAGTAGTGCTGGAGGATGGGAGCTCGTCGAGGCAGAAGGCGATAGGGTTTCGTCTGGGGGTGACGATGGAGGAGATCGAGCTGGTGTGTATCGAAGATAGAGGTGGAGCGAGGTGTGGTGAAGTGAAAGGTGTGGTGGACATGAAGGTAATCAGGGAAGAAGGAGACGATTCAAGAGCAGAGAAGAACATAAAAGAATATGAGGAAGAGGAAGAAGGAGAGAATGATTACCTGGATGGATGGAGGGGCTCATCAATGCTCCGATAATTGCCTCAAAGGTCCGGCGAACGAGACCTTGAAGCTCTGTTGCACGGGGAGTAACTACATATAGAAGGCTCCGTGGATCTCGCCTAAGAGGAGCTCTCGCCAGCGAGAGCTTGCTGTCACCAAGCTACTCCTTGGCTCACTCTCTCTTTCTCGCTCTAATTTGGCTGAAATCGGAGAACGGTTGATGAGAAGATGAGGGGCAATGGGCGGCTTTAAGGGAGAAAGTAGAGCAGGTATAATAGCTGTAGGCCGTAACGACTGCGAGCAGAGGATAAAAGGACCGGCGTAAGGGGAAGCAGTCTAAGAAGGGCCGAGTTGCGAGGGGGAGAAGGGGGTGCCACGTGGCAAGCTTCGGGAGCAGTCGTGTGGCAAGGAAAAATTATTTGATTGATTGATAAAAATAAAAAATAATTAAAATAAATTAAATTAAAATAGATTAAAATAATGATAATAAAGAAATAAAAATAAAATAAAAGGGGCTAAAGTAGGTGACACGTGGCAGCTCCAGGAGCTAACATGTGTCGCTCTCAGAAAATTCAGAAAGCAAAGAAGAAGAAAATTAAAAAATAAATAGAAAATAAGGTCAAATAAAAAAGTATTTTCATGAAATTGTTCTTCTTGATAAGATATACAACTTTCATGAAGGAACAAAATCAAAAGAAATCATCTATACAAAAATATTTTTGGTGGTACTCTATGTAAATAAAATACCTTATTTTTGTATTTTACAATTTTTTATACTTTTTAAATAAAGTAAAAACAAAATAAAATTAGGTAAAATATAAAATAAATATATACATATTAATCTATTTTTTTTGTTTTTTTATTAATTAAGAAAGTAAATAAAATAAAAGGGATTTATACACAATCTCTATATACATACTCAAAGCGATTTATTTTCTTTGATTTTTACTTTAATTTTGATCTAGATTTTCTCATATTTTATAATCGTAAATCAAAGAAAATAAATGAAAAAGAAATAAATCAAAATTAGTTAATTTTTTATAAAAAAAATAATAGGGTTAAAATCAGGCAATATGTACAACATACAATGAGGTCTGAAAACTCAAGTTTCACATATGACTCCGATTCCTTTGAATTTGATCTTATTTTGTAGATAATTGAACTTACATTAATTCAAAAGTAAGTAGGGGCTCATAGGAGACTATACGATGAGATAGTGACTTTTACGCTTTTGATCTCCTAACTAGGGTTTATGTTTTATTGGGTAAATATGCATGTTATTATTTTTTTGATATTTTTATTTGATTAATATTAGTAATATGTACACAACCAAGTTTATTTTATTTTATTTGGTATTAGTGAAAAATAATTAAAAATGAGGGAAGTTATGGGTGATAATGTACAATGATTTTTGGCTTCTTATTAAAGGTAATTATGCATGATAAAATGTGGATCTTATTAACATGATGAGTGCTAGAAATACAATTTAAATGATTAAATGCAAGAAATGACTTGAGAACAAAGCTCTATTTTCATCTTTTAGAGTGATGAATCACATATTCATCAACTTTTTTAATGATTGAGAATTAAATAAGGTTTAAATTGACATAAAGAACACCAAAATCTAATCACAAATGTTCAAGATATAATTAATATGAGTCCATGGACCTACATGTAATATAAATAAATAGGAATGCTTGCAAAATGAACCTTTTGAGGACTGATATGCAATTTGTTGAACCTGGAGGGGGTCCCTTACAGTTTATCCAGATGTGAGGGGCTTTGTTGTCAATCTCAGATAGTACAAGGTCATCTTTTACAAATTGTCTAAGGACACGCACGTGAGGCACGTGACTTTAGCTCTTTATAAATTTGGGGAGATGCGAGGGTATGGTCGTAAAAAGTCCACTGCACATGAGGTGTCTCACGTGTGGCTAGTCTTGGGTGGTGCAAACGGCTCAGTATACGAAGCTCCACGTGGTTCCTTCTCCTGCTACGGACTCTACCTGAGGTTGGAGGCTCGGGTGGCTCTTGGATGAGCAGTTGTGATGTAGAGAGATCTTGATCGGACATTATCTTTAAGTCGAGGGAGGTCCTTCTTCTTATCTGATGAATCGAGGAACTGGAAGCCCTCCTCTCCAGCTAGATTAAGGAGATGGCACGTCCAGATGAAACATGGTTGCTAACACATGGTCGTGGGTCAAATGGAAAACGACTGACGATGATGGTGGTGGTTGCTCAGGTGCTGGGAAGATGTCCAGACCACATAGGAATGCGGAGGAGCAGGTGTTACTCCTTGTAGTCATATGCGATTAGGGAAAGGAGCAAAGCTCCGCCACGATTTCTATCAAAGGGATGGGTTGCGCAGGAAAGAAGGTGAATGCAAGTGGATTTCGAAGATGGATGTGGTTGGGATAATTGAGCATGATGGAGAAGTAGATCGAGGATTTGGAGAAAATGAGTAGAAAAAAGAGAAGAAGAAAGAAGAGAGAGTAAGAAAAATGACAAAGGGGTATACTTGGATAAGATCGCCTAGGAGGGAGTAGCAGAGGGCACTCTGATCTTCGCTCAAGCCCTTCAACGAAGTGGAAGAGCTTTATTGCCTTCTAGGAATGCAACAGCAAGGTTGATGTGACCTTGGATCATGCTAGCCAGGGGGTATTCGTCACGGACTTCGGTCATACTATCACCATGACTGAGAAGTGAGTTATCTCTCTCTCTCTCTTAATCATGTGTGATGGTAGGGAAAGAACCATCTCATAGAGAGGGTTCTTCTGAAATGAAAATGATGATGAAGATGGTCGGGACATGGTCGTGTAAGCTCGACCCACGGAGTCAGGGTACGAATACCAATATTCCGACATCTTCATAAATGGAGGTGGAGAATGATTCATGAACCATGACCACTTGTTTGCAAGTGCAAAGTCTTTGAACACACATAATACAATACGCAAAACAAACCCTCAAGTTCACCAGCTTCATACAATAGAGGCCGCAAAGGTCCGGTCAATTGTCTTTTCAATTTAAATTTGTGATAATACAATATTTTTATTCATTACACATATGTGTATCATCCTAATACCCAGATGTGGTTCTACTATTCCTCAATCAAGGGAGTGATCTGCCCAGGATGTCAAGTTGTATCACACTCCAAAAGGAGGTGATAGACTGACAAAACCAAAACATCTACTATGGTTGGAGGCGAATGCTTGCAGCTCCCAAACTCGCAAGAGTCGGATCATAAGACTTAGGGCGTAGGTCTAGAGTTTTGGGATCTATCCTGAAGGCTACATCCTCACCTACTCATAATCTGGAGAAGTGCATGTGTACAAGGATGGGGTTCTTGTCCCACAAGGTAATGATATACACTTTTATCCAATTTCTATTTAATCAATATTGTTAACAGTCCCGATTTCATTAGGTGATCACTTGCTTTGAAATTCAGAACCAAACACATCTACCAAGCAGTCTCAATTCCCTTTTAGTCCTAAGTGAGAAAACTCAGAGGGAGGAGTCGAAAAAGCTGATGCAATTCGATAAAACAATGATGTGTGCTCAAGTAGAAATACTTACGATGATCCTCACAATCTTTGTGCAATATTGTTGAACAAGGATTTTCCAGGTTTTTAATTTATTTAATGGAAAATATTCACAAGGTGAACAGTCATCGCAATGCAAAGAAAGTCAACAAAAATTATTTTTTATTTATTCAATTCTCAAGAGAAAACAAGAAATGTAAGCAAGAGACTAAGATGCTATTTATTTACATGTATAGCGTACATGATCAATATGAGGGAGGCTACAAAAATCCAGAGGGTTATCTAAATCAAAGAAGAAAATCAATGAAATGAAAAGAGGAGTTCTTTTATGCAAATTCTGGTCTTTTGTAGATTTTTATCTTTTTAAAAAATTTTACGGAATTTTTAACTATTATATTTTTATGGTTTTACTGAATTTGAATTTTTATTATTTTTAATTTTTCAATTTTTTATTTTAAATTTTCAAACAAATAATTAAGATAATATAAATAAAAGTAAAGAAATGATTCTTTTTATATTTTAAAATAGGGTAAAAATAACCAAAAAATCAAATAAAACATTCTGGGTTTTTTTGGAATTTTTAACTATTTTTGTAATTTTTTGAGAATTTTTAGTATCTTAAACTAATTAAAAACGGGAAAAATAAGAAACAGAAAACAATGCATATGTTTTGTAATTTTAAAGTAGAAAATGAAATCGAAAATATGTAAAATATAACAAAAATAGAGATAACTTTGCAAAGTTTTCAAAAATATAATTTATGATTTTTTGAGTGATTTTATATGAATTTTTTAGTGTTTTTAGTGTTTTGTATTTTTTTTATTTTTATAAGAAAATTAAAAGGGAAATTTGTAACAAATCAAAATAAAAACCATATTTTTTTAGATTTTTTTCAAGCAATTTTTATAATTTTTATTTATTTAATACTGCAAACAGGGAGAAATTAAGATATTTTTTATTTATTAAAAATACTAAAACTAATTAAAATGTAAAATGAAATTTACATGTTATAATATGAATTAACAGGTACTAACGATGAGTTTTATGGAATTAATCAAGACGACTAACCAATTATTAAACTTAATTGACAAACAAAACAAAATTTTGATACACATGGACCTAGATGCAAACAATTTTATTAAACAGACTAAACAGACAACAAACTACAAAATAGGGGGCTATGTTGCAATTTCACCAAAAGAGGGCACATCGGTACATGTGAGTTGCGTTGGCATGGACCCCGATAGGATTAATTTATTTCTATGGGGCAATCAGTAATAGAAAAACTCAGGATGTATTATGTAAAATGACCAAATCTGACGTGCTCAGCACGTTTATACAATTTGAAAAGACTTAATTGCAAATGAGACAAAGCAGAGGAAAGATAATGCAAATAACCAATCAACTATGGCATGACACGTGTCCAAACAAGACTTATTTACAAAATAACAAAAATGTAGGTGTAGGAGTGCAGACGTTTCACCGATCCACGTGGTAAACTAGATGATTGAGATCTGATCTGACACTCTCGATCTACGGCTATGCTTTGGGGCCTTTTGGATGGTCCGAAGCAAATCAGGCGGACCCCGTTTTTTTATCGAATTCAATGAGAAGTTCTGGAAGAACACCTTGAAGGTTGACTCCAGCGAAGTTCGATCGAGCATATCTCGCTTGATCTCCAACCTAATCATTCCATGATGATCTGAAGAGGTTACAGCAGTGCTCCTCCTTCTATTGAATGTGCTCTGAAGGCTCGACGACATCAGACGGAAGATCTGGAGCCTTAGGTGGTCAGCGTATGAAGTTGAGTTCCCATATATGGATCCGAAGCACCAAATAGCTCCAAGGCCCTACAGGTATGCTTATTGCTCATAGGCGATCACTCTAGCCATCATTATTAGCAGAAAAAACAAAGGAATGGAATGAATGAAGATCTCCGACGATCGACGATGGGATGGAGATCGAACTCCAGATCTGATGTGATCTAGAGGTGGTGAGACTATGAAGAGGATGGAGAAGGTGTGGCGAAGGTGCTGGAATGATCGGAAGTGGAAATGGTAGATCGGGGAGCTCCGATCGTGCAGATCGGAGCTCAGGTGGTCGATGATCGGATTTAGCTAATAATCAGAAATAAAAAGGGGAATTGAAAGCAGAATTGAAAGGAAAGAAACCTAAATTACCTACAGATGAAGTGATGGTGGTCGTAACCTCGATTCGATGCGACACTTTTAGAAACTCGATGCGGACAATGGAGCTTCAGCCACATTATAGATCGTGCTCTCCTACACTCCCTCATACTCCCAGATGAAGGAATCGACGCTCTATGATAGCCTCGACATCCGAGAACTACCCTTGAGTGAAAGAACGCAAGGAAAATAGATACGGGGCATCGGAGATCTGAAGGGGGGGATCTGTAGAAGTGACAGAGCAGCAAAATTCGAAAAGGAAATGCGCACGAATCAAGGTGAGATCTGGATGAATTTTATTCATGCGAGCTCAATTGTCATTCAAGTGAGCAATTTCAAGAAGGAATTAAAGACTAATGATGATCGGATTGATCAAGAAAAAAGAAAGAAATAGGTTCGACGAAGGGCCTTATCTGGGTATGCGGGTAAAAGGGATGGTTGACCTAGGTCAACGGACCCGGGTCCAACCAATGGGAGGAGGAGCTCACTACAGGGAAAAACATACTACATGACAAAATAGCCAAAAATGTAAATAAGTTAAAAAATAAATTAATAATTAATTTAAATAAATAAATAATTTAAATAAAAAAGTTAATAAATAAATAATCATTAGTATTTTTAATTAAATAAATAAATTAAATTAATAGGTTAAAATAAATAATCATCTTTATTCATAGGTATTTTTACACACACATACACACACACACACACATATATATATATGACACTTATTTTTTATTAAATTATTTTTACAAATAATTACATAATTTATATTTTATTTATTTATAACATTTTTCATGGATTTAAATATATTTTATTTTATTTTTATGAAATAAATGATTAGGTTAAATAAATAGTTGTACTTACAATATATACATAATGGTACATGCATAATATATGCATTGATTTATTTTTGTGAATTATGATTTGTGATTTTTATTTACATTTTATTTAGATAAAATAAAATATTTAAAAACATTTAAAAATACAATATGCACAAATATGTGCATAAAATAATATATTTAGACAATATATAGTGTGAGCACAATATACAATACACTCCAAAAAGGCACATTTTGCATCTTGACTCTAGTTTTAGCGAGACCATTTTTATTTTGAAGCTTACTTTATTTAGAGTACAATAAAAGTGAGTTTTCTTTATTTTAGATATTTATGGAGAAGATATGGGTCTGACAAGTTTGGTTTTGAGAAGTTTTCAAAGTGTCATTATTTACACAATATACAATGAATCTTCTTGCAATTTTTAAATATTTACAACTTATTTTTATGTACAAATTCCAAGAAGAAAACATTTTTATTTGGAATGAATTGGGTGATAAAAAATAGAATAAAGAATTATATACAAAATAATGATGTATGTACAATTAATGAATAATGATAAATTTACAAATGGAATTCAATTTTCTTTATTTTTCTACAAGCAACCTTATCTCCCCCTACTTTATTCCTTGTTGATCGGGTCAAGTCTTGACCTTCTCTCGGGGTCAGAGTCAGCATGTATTTATTGCATATCTACGGCATTCATTTTCTTTATTTTTCCCTTATTTATTTATTTATTTTAGTTTAAAAACAATAACAATTATACAATATATACAAAAGAATCAAGTATTATAAAAACACTGATTTATTAATATTTATAGGTATTTAATAAGAGATTTTAAGCTAAAATAAATGAATAAAGATGATGAAATGCAGATTCATCAAATATGCTAATAGAATTGAAATTCATAATGTATGCATGCACTGGAAGCCCTTCCTAGACAGATAGTTCTATTAGCAAGTGAAGAACATGTTAAATTTGGCTAAATAGAATGTCTACTGCGTCTACAGAAGTGAATATGTAGACCTAAGACTAAGAGCGCAATAAATAAACAAAGTAGCTCTAGTTGCTATTGTGCAATCCTAGATCTACATCAAGCACCACAAATAACGATGGTCGAGTGTCCAGCCTGGGTACAAGCATGAGAAACCAAACGAGAACTATTGGAAATGAGAAATTATTACAAATGATTTACAAGAATAAACGTCTAAATGAAGTAAAGTAAAACACGCTCTCTCTCTAAAAATACAAAAATAAAAATATTTCTTCGCACCTCCTCACTGGGCTCAGTCCACAAAATCGCTTGCCTTCCATTGCTTCGAGTTACGTCAGCCTCTGAGAAAGCCGCTCCAAGCCACCTGATCCCTCACACGAAAAAGAAGAATAATTGTTAGAAAGATGTTCACAAAAATTTATATACATAAAATAAAATAAATGAAAATGTTGAAAAATAAATAAGAAAATGTGCACAAGAAGATCAAGGGGCAGACTACACAGGAATGGAAAGCCTAAAATCTAAATAATCTAAAAATCAATCCTAAATCGTGTACCTCCCTGATAACGATGCCATTTTGACGATCATTCAAACCCCATTATTAATTCATCATTTTTATTGTAGTACGGAAATCCAACGGTCAACCAAAAACTACATGAAAATAATTATGCAATTAATCCCAATGTGATAATTATTTATTTTACATAGGCAAGTCCCAATGTCGAACTCAGGGAGGTAATATGCAGGTTTAAAATTAATTCTCAAATAATTCGGATGGTTCAGGTTTTCAAAGAAGAATTTTTATGGTTTTAATTTTTGCATTTTTGTGGATTTTTTAATAAGACATGTAATTAAACCAAATACATGAATTTTAATAATTATTTTAATGTAAGAAAATAATGTTATATAATGTGTAAGGAAAAATGAATAAATGCATTTTTATGAATTTTAAATGATAAAGAAATGAATGCAATGACCAATGCATACGCAAGCAGGCTAAGCAAGTCAATTTAATTCACTAAGCCATCCCCCTTTAATTGATTTCGTAAAATAAATATTCTATTAATGTCAAATCACTCCCAAATTATTTCCCAAATCCGTCGCGAATTTTTCACAAGGATTATGAGCAACAAAGATCAATATCCGAGAATAAAATACTCAATATGAATAAATAATTTGTTTAATTTATTAATGTTTAAATATGTCTCTAAATAGTTAATTTAGTATTCCAAATGATTAAGAATTAAAGAAGGTTTTAATCAACATAAAGAACACCAAAATCCAATCACAAATGTTCAAGATATAATTAATAGGAGTCCATGGTCCTAAATGTAATATAAACAAATAGCAATGCTTGCAAAAAGGACCTTGTGAGGACTGATATGAAATTTGTCGAATCTAAAGGGGGTCCCTTGCACTTTATCTAAGTGAGAGGGGCTTTGTTGTCAATCTCAGAGAGCATAGGGGCGTCTTCTATAAATTATCCAAGTTCACGCGTGTGGGTGCATTACTCTAGCTCTTTGTAATTCTGGGGAGACGTGGGGGTATGGTGTAACGTCCCCGGCTTAGGTCCCTAATCCATTATCGAGGAAAACTGGCCCTGGCAACTTGTTGGGTTTGGTCCTACTGGACCCGATGACAACCACCCAAAATGCTTAAGACCAAGTTGTCAAGTAATAATCCCCACCACTTATAACATACTCTCAAACTTTGTGAGTTTTAGATGTGGGACTATGTTTGAGGGTATGGGTGTTATAAACTCCCCCACTTATATTTGAAATGTCCTCGTTGCGACATGACCCATCATTTATTCCTAGTGACAATGGCGACTGCACACTTCGATAGCCATTTCCTCCTATCTTAGGGGCGGCTCCACCTCTCAGGTATCCATTTCCACTATCAGCGGAAAATTAGCTCAGATACGTAACATCCTGGTATTAGATCCTAGGTCCATTATCGAGGAAAACTGGCCCTGACAACTTGTTGGGTTCGGGTCCAAATGGATCCGTTGACAACCACCCAAAATGCTTAAGCACAAGTTGTCAAGTAGTAATCCCTGTCTCTTATAACCCACTCTCACACTTTGTGAGTTTTAGACGTGGGAATATGTATGATGGCAAGGTTGTTACAACCTCCTCTACTTATATTCGCAACGTCCTCGTTGCGACATGGCCCATCACTCAGTGACAGTGGTGGTTATACGCTCCTGGATTAGGTCCCTTTGGGTAGCCCTTTCCACTATCAGAGGAAAATTAGCTTTGATACCATTTTTAACGTCTGATCTTAGGTCCCAGGTCCATTATCGAGAAAAATTGGCCCTGACAACTTATTGGATTTAGACCCAGATGGGTTTGTTGACAACCACCCAAAATACTTAAGCCCAAGTTGTCAAGTAGTAATCTTCACCACTTATAACCCAATCTCAGACTTTGTAAGTTTTAGATCTGGGACTATGTTTGGGGGTATGAGGTTTACAACGTCCCGAGCTTAGGTTCCCGGCTCGTTATCGAGGAAAACTATCCCGATAACTTGTTGGGTTTGGGCCCACTGGACCCATTGACATCCAAAATGCTTAAGCCCAAGTTGTCAAGTAGTAATCCCCACCACTTATAACTCACTCTCAAACTTTGTGTGTTTTAGGGGGGTACGGGTGTTACACCCCCCCCCCCCACACTTATATTCAAAATGTCCTCGTTACGACATGGTCCATCACTTATTCCCAGTGACAGTGACGGTTGCACGCTCCGGGTAGCCATTTCCTCCTATCTCTTTATAGGGGGGATCCACCTCTTTGGTAGCTCTTTCCACTATCAAAGGAAAATTGGCTCTGATACCATTTGTAACGTCACGGGCTTAGGTCCCTAGTCCGTTATTGAGGAAAACTGACTCAGACAACTTGTAGGGTTTCAGCCACTGGACCCATTGAGAACTTAGGCTTAAGTTTGAGTGGTTGTCAACAGGTCTAGTGGGCCCGAACCCAACAAGTTGTCAGGGTCAGTTTTCCTCGATAACAGACTGGGGACCTAAGCCTGAGATGTTACATATGGCCACAAAAAGTCTACTGCACGTGAGATGACTCCTGTGCGGCTAGGCTTGGGTGGCATAGATGGCTCAGGTATGCGAAGCTCCACGTGGATCCTTCTCCTGCTACGAACTCCACCCGAGACTGGAGGCTCGGGTGGCTCTTGGATGAGCGGCTCAGATGCAGAGTTATCTTGTTAGGACATTATCTGTAAGTCAAGGGAGGTCTTTCTTCATCTTCGATGAACTGAGGAACTGGAAGCCCTTCTATCTGGCTGGATTGAGGAGATGACGCCTCCAGATGAAATGTGATGGCCGACGCACGACCATGGGTCATCAGGGAAGCGACTGACGATGACGTTGGTGGTTGCTCGACTACTTGGGATGTGTCCATACCACATAGGAAAGGGGAATGTTGATCCTTCTAGTCGCATGAAATTGGGGAAAAGGAGTGGAGCTACACCGTGGTCTCGGTCGGAGGGAGGGCTTGCATAGGAAAGAAGGTGAACACAAAGGGGATTTTGAAGATGGAGGTGGTTGTGAGGATTGAGCGTGATGGACAAGTAGATTAGGAATTTAGAGAAAAGGAACAGAAAAGCGATAAGAAGAAAGAAAGGGGGAATAAGGAAAGGATAAGGGGGGATATAACTGGAGAAGATCTCTTGGGAGGGAATAGCAGATGGCTTTCTGATTTTCTCTCAAGCCCTCGATGGAGAGGACGAGCTTTACTACGTTCTAAGAATGCAGTACCAAGGTCGATGTGACTTTGGATCACGATGGTCGGGGGGTCTTCATCGCAAACTTCGGTCATGATGTCACCACGGTTGAGAAGCGGGTTATCTCTCCTTCTCTTGATCATAAATGATGGTGGATAAAATTGGGATGAAGGTTTGATTGGGGCTTAAATAAGAAGAGGTGCAAGAAGAAGCATAGGTCGATAGGTTCATCATTGGGAGAGGATAAGGAATGTAGACATAATATGATCAGGGGTCCCATTGGTTGGGTTTCGTCGAGGAAGGTGTAGGTTGATGGATCTCTAACGGCTGGTAATGTAGGGAGGATGTGATAAAGGGAATTGGGTTGTTAGAGGCGCGGGGGTTTCGAGTTGTTTCCAAGTTGGGGTAGGGTTTGGGATGTTAGAGAAGATAATTGCGGATGAATGAGGAGCTCGATCAGCTTCAGTACATGCGATTATGATGGTCAATCGATCAATCGGAGTCCGGATCTGCAGTTGATCGGTTGGTCAGGGAAGATGGAAATAGAAGAAGGTAGGAGGAGAAGTCCAAGCAATTGGATCATGAGTGATCCAACATTTGGGGGTTCTCATGTACATGTCACGTGAGGAGCACGTGAGGCTTACGTGGAGGGATTTGAGGAAGCGGTTTTGATCTTAATCATTAGATCGGTTTCGATCCAACTGTCAGGTATGGTGGTGCTAGCGGCCAAAATGGGTTGATTTGTGGGGTTTGGCAGGTTGACCAGGGGTTTAGGTGACCTAGTAGATGAATGGGATGTGAACTTTTAACCGCTGACCAATGCATGAAATAAGAGAAAATTAAATATAAAATAACAAACGACCTCAAATGCGAAAATAGATAATATGAACATGTTGACTAAATGCATTCTAAAATATTCATGAAGAACTCAAATGCAAATGGACTCAACTATGCAAGATATGCATTTTTGGTGGTATTTTATGATTATAAAATATCATTTTTTTAGTTTTAAGCTTTTATTTGGTTTTCCATGGATAACAAATACATGCAAAAAAATGATGTAAAATAATAAAATGGATACAAATGCAATTTCTTTGGATTTTTACGAGTTAAGAACAATCAGAATAAATTAGTGAAGTGGATTATGTAAGGTGAATTAGGTCAAGGTACTCAAGTCACAATTAGTCTTTTTTCTTTGCTTTTTAGTTTTTTTTATTTTGAATTTTATGTAATTAGTTAGATCATGAAATAAAATAAAATAAATGAAAAAGAAAAATCAAAAGGAGATCAAACATGTATATGAAATAATAAATCAAATATCATTAAATGTATACAATATACGGTTAGGTCCCAAAACTCAAAATTCATAAATGAACTCCAATTCTTTTGAATTTGGTATTATTGATTTGTAGATATTTGAATGTACACTAATCAAAAGTGATAGAGTGAAATTGGACATTATATAAGAGAGATATCATCATTTACAGTTTTTGTCTTGGAATTAGGGTTTGGGTTCGTTTCAAATATATGCAAGCTAGTATATTTTTCAGAATTTTTCATTGACTAATGTTAATGATATTTACATAATAGAGTTAATTTTAAGTTAACTAGAGTTAGGATGAATTAATTAAAATGGGTGAATTCAGGAAAATATTTACAAATGAATATGAATGCAGAATGCAAAGATAATTTATGTAAATTATTTACAAGTGTGTGAATGATAAATTTGAGATGTAAACATACAAATGAACATAATTTCTCAGGATGAAGCACTATTTTTAGTTAATTAATGTGATGAATCACATATTCATCAATTAATTGGAACTTTTTCTGGACCATATTCCAGATATCAAAGTCACTTTCTTATAGGAGGATGGACATATTCTTCGAGCTTGCATAGCTTGTCCATCAAATAAAGGTGGACGAATCACATAGCTTCCTTCTATACATAATACTGAGATGTTGGCCATGTGTGCGTCGACATGTAAATTCTTCGGCACAGATAAGACACTGATATCAAATGTTGATTTTCTTGTACCCTGCTCGGATACCTGATGAAGGTTGCGGGTGGATCAGACTTATGACCTAGATCAGTGCAAATAATAAACTTAAACAAGTACAACACGATGTAGCACTTTTGATCACTATATAGACAAGCAAACCGTAAGTGCACAAGTATTTAACATGGAAACCCTCATGGGTAATAACCATGACCTGAGACTACCGACTCAGGCTTTCAACCTGACCCACAAGGGTCTTACCAATAAATCAAGTTGATTATGCAAGCAACCTAACCGTATTACAACATGAGTTGGTTATGCGATCAAATCCATCATTTAGAGCCTGAGTTATTTACGCAGACAACTCAAAATCGTATACATATTAAACAATCCTAATAACCTTAATATCAAAATAAATATGCAATGAATAATAAGAGATAAAAATAAAATGATCTTAGAGAGATAGGAGAATGCTCGTAAGAATTAATTGCAGAGAACTAGAGCTGTCAGAATGAAGAACACAACATAAAATAGCTCTTCGATCTTTCTCTCAGATTATAGAGCGAAAAGCATGGAGTAGAGAGCTTGTTGCTCTTGGTGTGTGATGAATATGTGACTCATCACTCTAATTAGCTAAAAATAGAGCTTCATCCCGATAAAGTAAGTGCATTCATCCTAACTCCATTTGACCTAAAACTAACTCCATTATGTAAATATCACTGACATTAACCAATACTAACTTGTATATATTTGAAATGAACACAAACCTTAATTTCAAGACAAAAGTCATAAATGTTGATCTCTTCATCTCTCTCTAACAATGTCCAATTTCACTTTACTCACTTTTGAATTAATGTACATTAAATTATCTATAATTCAAGATCAAATTCAAAAGAATCGGAATTCATTTACGAAATTTAAGTTTTTGAGCCGGATTATATACTGTATATATTTACTGATCTTTGACTTATTATTTCATGTATGTATTTGATTCTTTTTTATTTTTAATTCTTATTTCTTTATTTTATTTTATGTTTTAACTAATTACGTAAAAATCAAAATCCAAAAAAACCCAGAAAAGCTATGACAAAGACAAGTTCTGGCTTGAGTACCTTGAGTTAATTCACTTTTATATAATCCACTTCCCTAATTTATTTTGACCTTTTTATTAATTCATAAAAACCCAAAAGAAATATGTTTGAGTCCATTACATTAATTTGCATCATATTTGATTTTTACATACATTATTCATCTATAAAAAAATCTAATAAAAACTACAAAACTAAAAAAATGGTATTTATATACATAAGATATCACCAAAAATTTTGTATCTTGCACATTTGAGTTGGTTTGCATTTGAATCCTTCATGAGAATTGTAGGGGCATTTAATCTACATTTTTATGTTGGTCATTTTCCATTATAGCCCATTCATCATTTATTTATTATTTTCTTTACATTTTTAAAGCATGGCCAAAGTCAACATCCGTGTGCCGCCTACTGGTTGGTCCACCACATTTCCAGGTCAAACACGCTCAAGTCCTAGTCAACAGATTTTATTCTCAAGCACCTCATATCCAAGCTATTGGATCAAGACTGATCCAAAGGCCCATCAAACTTTCACCCTTTCTCACCCCCCCCCCCACGTGCACAACACGTGATCTTTTCCCAGTCGTTGGATCGCATTCAATCCTACAGTAGTTGCACTTCATCTCTAACCTCTAGTCACCACCCCTGTTCCGTCTCTCTTTGATCACCATCTTCTCCTCCCTATTCTGATCTCCATCCAATTGTCCACCTGGAACCAACCCAATAGAACCAAACCCTAACCAATCGCCTACTCCTTCGACCACCATATCCTAATCCTACCAGTCCTCGATCTTCCGGGAACCACCAACCCTCTACAGGTCGACTTCCCTAATCTCTATGACTTTAACTGCCTAAATCTCAAACCAAACATGAGAAATCCCCTATCGATTCTAACCTTCGATCATCTTATCCCAATCACATGAAACCACTTCCCCCAAACCCATACGACATTCCATTTCTCTCCCTATTTAGACCCCCCTCCAATTACCAAACTATCTACTGGTATACGTTAGTCATATTCCACAGACAAAGAGAGAGTCAGTCATATGTTGTTGGTGATAGCAACAACCCTCTGGCAAGTCTAAGGCTCCATCTTAAGGCAAGATATGTGGTTGACAAACCACGAAGCAACTCTAAGCGCTATTAAGCTCATCGTTCATCTGCCGGACGACTTGAGCGAAGATCAGGAGAGGGATGTACTCCTCCATTCGATACGATACATTCTTCCCCTATCTCCATCTTCTTCATCGTCTTCTTCTTCGTTGCCTTCCTCGTTAGCATCTTCTTCTTGTTCTCTGATCAATCAACCATTGCGGACCGACTATGCATCACCATGAGATCCCTACGTCTTCTCCTTCTTCCTCTTCTGTAACCCCCTAGATTGGGCCCCCCTCCTCCACGATTCATGGGAGCCTCCACGCTCACCAATATTTCATCTTTTTGGAGCTATCAAGAACGGGTCGAGTCCTTGCTACTCAAGTCCTTTCTCCCTTGTAGGTACTCCATGCAAACCACGACTATAGGACCTCCCTCGCTCGTATCACTGACTTTGTTTCAGCCACTGACCACCGGAGGCGAAGCCACCGCAAGCCTCCCCAGAGGAGGTGAAGAAGGATCGAAGAGGGGGACCAAGTGCTACATGTGCCCTCCGATCAGGGGTGCTCCTTTGATCTTAGACCGTCCAAAGCAAGCCACATGAGACTCCCAGTCTCGGATGGATCCATAACATGAAGAGCCACCACGTGTAGGTTCAGATATGAGCCTCCATCTACGTCTACATCGATCACGCGCCTCGCACGCAATCTGGTTCTTTTGCAGTACCACCCCTAGCAATTCCAAGGATTAGAAGTTTGGTACACTCACACGATACACACACATACGGGACGTTGGACATTTCCATCCGTACCCTACCCACGTCTCAAATATCACACAAACTCCCCCGCCGCTGGACAAATTACATGGAAGACCCCTTGAGTTTGGGAAACCACAGAAGAAGCCCCCTGAAGGTCCATTTGTGAAACTTTTATTTATTTTTATTGAATTTATACTCGTAAGACTATTTTATTCATATCTTGAGCATATGTGATCGGATTTTTGTGTTCCTTATAATGTTTTGAACCTTATTTAACTCCCTATCATCTAGAACACTTTGATTATTCATTTGGAGACATTATTTGACATTAACTATCCGAAGAAGTTATTCAGTTAATTATGAGCACCAATAATTCATTGTTGTAGAAATAATGGCATCAATTTGGAATTTAACTTTGGTCTAATTGATCATTTCTTCTCTAAATTTAAAGGGGGATCGAGGATTAAATTAAATTGAATTGTTTGTGTGTTCTGCTTGATCATGCATTTATCATTGCACATTCATTATGTTCATCATTTAAAATTCTATAAAATTTGCATTGTTTATTTATTCTTGCACACTACATAGCATTATTTTCTTGCATAAAATATATTTGTAAAATTCATGCGTCATATTTTCTTTAATTAACTACCTCTTTTTTAAAACCATAAAAATTTGCAAAAATGCAAAACCCTAAAAATACTTCTTTGAAAATCTAAACCATGTTTTGTTTGAAAAGTATTCCTAAACCCTCATATTACCTCCTTGAGTTTAACCTTGGGACTTGCCCAAGTAAAACAAACAATTACTACATTGGAACTAATTTTTATATTAATTTTGTATGTTTTTTATCGATTATTGGATCTTCGTACTATAATAAAAATGACAAATTAATAAGGGGATCCGACAGTTTGTCAGTTTGCATTGTAGAATGAGGTGTGGGGTCCTATTTATAGGTCATAGGGTCTTGTAGATGTTGACTCTCAAAAAACTAGCCATTGTGAGCAAATCGGGAATGGAATCAACTTCAAAAATCTTCCTCAAATGGAATACGAACGATCGGATTAATTAGAATCAAATGATCGGTCATGGGGATTTAGGTGATCAATCGGAATAAAGAGACCATCGATCAAGAATCAAAATTGATCGATCAATGATATAATCGTTGCAATTCAAAAAATGATAAAAAGGAGAGTGATCGATCAGGGGTAAATGGTTGATTGATCAGCTTGACTCCTTGACCTGAAAGTCAAAGGCAAAGTAAAAGGACTGAAATGCAATATGCATGATTTGAGGTCTTTTACATTCTAGTACAATTATAAAAAGCATGACTCAATAAAAGAAAAAACTTCATCTTCTTCTTGAGCGTGAGATCCTTCCTTGAGCTTGAGATGGAGTTCCATATCCTTGAACTCCTTTAGCTTCTTAGGATCTTCTTTACTTAAGTTTGCGCTCCTCGATTTGAGCTTCTTGCTGGTCTAGTAAATTTCATGCTCTTGACCTAGCTACAAGCTTTGCACACAAGTTTTGTTATCATCAGAATATGCATACTTATGTACTAAAAAATTTCCCACTGATGCATGCACTCACAATCTCCCGCTTTTTGATGATGACAAATTACTTTGTGTGTTTGCAAAAATAATGTGTGTGTGAGCAATAATTTTTGTAAACAGTTTTTTCTCTACCTTTTTGACATAATAAAAAGGGTCTAAACTGACACCGAAAGTAAAGTCTAATTGTTGGATAAAGAGATAACTACAATATATCTCCCCCTTTTTCATTGAAAGTTTTTTTTAATCTGAGCTCCCCCTGAATTAGAGTCCCCCCTTTATCTTTGCTTAAAGGCTCCCCCTTAAACATAAGAGTCAAGGGCTCATTGATAATGCATGATATGCATGATCAAGTAAGCAAAAAATATAAAAAGTTACCTAAGGTTCTTGGCAGCGAACTTATCCAGTTTTGGTATCTTCTCCATGGCGGTGGCATCCATCCATGGTTCTTAAAGTTTTTCAACCTTGGTGGGGACCCCATTTCTGTTGACGTGGTATCCTCCAATTTCTTTGGCCTTCGATGCCTGAAATTTTTTTCTTTGGTGCCATTTCTTTTTGGGGTCCTTCAGGGTTAGGCTGCAGAGTTTCCTTCTTTCTCCATACTCGCGTCCTGAGACCTGCGAGGATAAGCACGAGGGGGGAAGTTCTTTTCTGAAAAGAATTAGCGCTAGAAGCATGATTTTTAAATTTTTCTTTTCCTTTTATAGAAGAAGGTACAGAAGTAAATTTCTTTTTAATCTCAGCAATTTCTTTTTCAAAATAGGTGTTTTCACTTTAAAACTACTAAGATCTTATTTTAGCGGCTCATTTTCCTTTTTGAAAGCATCTAAGTCATCTAGCAAATTAGATTTGTCATCTACAAATTTCTTATTTATCTTTTCTAGTTTCATGACTTTTTTAAAAAGATCTTGCGAGGTATTATAAAGTTCAGAATAAGAAATTCCATTTACCTCAGTGTCTGAGTCTGAATCTGAGCTGAATGTATCAAATTCCACTATCCTAATGAATGCATGCTCATCTTCTTCACTACTGCTTGATGACTCTGAGCTTGCATCGTAAGCTTCTTCTCTTGGAGTTTCTTCATGCATAGATGCGAGGCAAATCCAAATCTCATTGGTCATACTCAGATGAGAGATACAATCAAACTCCTCATTTGACAGGACACGATATATGGCATTCATCACTCTTGCATTTAGCACCATCTTTTCCATTTCGACTTTGGTGCAATCGAACTCCTCTTCGATTAACTGGAACTTTTTATGGACCATATTTCAGATAGCAAAGTCATTTGTTTATAGGAACATGGACATTTTATTCTTTGAGCTTGAATAGCTTGTAACATCAAAGAAAGGTGGATGTCATATAGCTTCCTTCTAGACGTGATCCTGAGATGTTGGCCATATGTGTGTCAGAACATAAATTCTTCATCGCATACACGACTCTAATACCAAATGAGGGTTTTCTTGTACCCCATTCAGATACCTGATGAAGGTTGCGGGTGGATCAAACTTATGACCTAGATCACATCAAATAATAAACTTAAACAAGTACAACATGATATAACACTTTTAATCACAGTATATACAAGCAAAGCACAAGTGCACACACATTTAACATGGAAACCTATCTGGGTAAAAACCACGATCGGAGTCTGCCAACTCGGGCTTTCAACTTGACCCACAAGGGTCTTACCACTAAATGCATACGCAAACAACCCAACCGTATTACAAATTGAGTTGATTATGCAGTCAACTCCACTGTTCTCAACCTGAGATGTTTACACTGACAACTCAAAACTGTATACAGATTAAACAATCCTAATAAACCTCAATATCAAAATAAAATACAATGAATAATAAGGTGTAAAATAAAATGATCTTATAGAGTGATGAGCGTGCTTGTTGGAATTAATCGTAGAGAACCAGAGCCGTTAGAATGAAGGACACATTAGAAAATTACTCTTCGATCTTCCTCCCATATTATAGAGTAGAAAGTAGAGAGTAGAGAGCTTGTTGCTCTTGATGTGTGTTGTAAAATGAGGTATGGGGTCCTATGTATAGGTCTTAGGGTCCCATAGACATTGGTTCTCAAAAACTAGCCGTTGTGAACAAATCAGGAATGAAACTAGCTTCAAAAATCTTCCTCAAATGAAATATGGTCGATCAATATACAAAGATGGTTGATCAGAATTAAGAGATGATCGATTAATGATAAAAAACTTATCGATCAAAGATATAACCATCGTAATTCAAATAATGATCGATCATAAAAGGAGTGTGATCGATTAGAGGTGATCGATCAAGTGTAAATGGTTGATCGATCAGCTTGGCTATTTGACATGAAAGTCAAAGTCAAAGGAATAAAATGCAAAATGCATGATTTGAGGCCTTTTACATTCTAATACTATTATAAAAAACTGGACTCAATAAAAGAAAAGACTTCGTCTTCTTCTTGAGCTTGAGATCCTTCCTTGAGCTTGAGTTGGAGTTCCATATCCTTGAACTCCTTTCAGATTCTTAGCATCTTATTTACTTAAGTTTGAGCTGCCTAGATTGAGCTTCTTCCTGGTACATTAGCTTTTCTGCTCTTGACCTAGCTACAAGCTTTGCACACAAGTTTTGTTATCATCAAAATATGCATACTTATGTACCAATAATTTTCCCACTGATGCACGCATTCACATTTTGGACAGGAGTCCAAACCTTCTAAACATCATATATATATATATATATATATATCCCAAAAAACTTGTTCAAAATAGGAGAAGACAACAACAATTTCAAAAGTCACCGCATCATTCAAATCCTCAAAACAACTCGCAAGCCAATGTACCCAATGATCGGGATAATATTGCTGATTGTTTATCGAACTTTGATTTAATCCAAATCCTCTAAACTAAAGCTCCAATACTAATTGAAGGAAGTAATAAACTTCGTATCATGGAAACATGGAAAATAACAAACTTTTTGCCTAAAAGTTTGTATTTTGTGAAACTGTTAATTTAGAGAAATAATTTTTGTAATGTGGTTTCTAATATTTAATGAGTATTGAGATGAGATTAGGGTTACCTCATGAAGCATGAGTTTCTAATGTAAGAAACCTCTTGAATTAAGTCCCAAATGTGCTTGTTTCTCTCGTGAGCACGATGATGAGTCATGTAGCTTCCCGCGAACGTTGATGTCGGCTTCTTGAACTTGTCCACGCAAGGATGGTAAAGCTTCTGATTTCATCACATGAAATTGATCCTTCTTCACGTACGAGGAGCATGGATAAGGCGATGATCCTCTCCTACACAAGGCCACACCACTGGAGAGAAGAGGAGAGGCTTGACAAGGTGGACATGTAGGATAAAGAAAAGGAGACGTGTAAGAGAACCAACTCATCGAGACTCTTCTCTTCTTTTAATTCTCAATGCAAGAGAATAATTAGGATAAACAAGCGTGTTTTGAAAGTGAGGCTTATCCCTCTCTTTTATAGCCATGGTGTATGTCTATGAGGAGTCTTCTCTTCATAATAGACGTCCACATATGGTCCCTTGTATTGTGGATCAATGATTATGACCAAGTCCCAATTCATCATCAAATAGGACTTGTATTACCTCTTTTAATTTACCAATTATTTAAGCAAGAAAATCAACAACAATAAATAGGACTATGGGGGATGTTTATGCTTCTCCAAGCATGGACGTCCACCTTATCCTAAACTTGTTGTTTCATCATCACCATGACAATCTAATTATCATAATGGGTAATTTTATGAGAGATACCTTCATAATGTATTTTATTCATAAATCCAAATAAAAATGTAAATCCAATTTACGTTTAAATTCTAATGTGAATCATATTCACATAAGTGCTTTCAAATAATTATATGAATCAAATTCATATACATATTAATTATTACGAATCACTATTCATATTAATTAATGAATTATATTTGTGAATCAAATTCACATAAATACCAATATTTGAATATGAAAATAACAATTATCATCACATTATTGGCATAACATAGTAGGACTCCTAATCCAATTAGGACTCATGAGATACAAATGCATATACTTGGAGATAATGTTGGGCAGATCATACTATCCACGTAAAGTGACTTGAAATTTGGATAACTATACAATTTTAGGGTTTATGCCACTTTTAGTGAAAATGTGCCACTTACAAATGCCGAGCTCGAACAAAAAAGATTCACTCTAAGTGAGCTCAACGAAACACATTACAACCTCAATGAGCCTGAGAATTTATCAATGAGTTGAACCCAACTTCCTTAACCATTTTTAATCATAGTCCAAACCATTTGGAGCTTACAAATGAGCTCAAGGGTGTGTTCATTTCCATTTCCTTCGCCATTTCACTTTTTCACATTTGGATATTGAAATTGAAATTGGACATTGGATTCAAATAAGATGAGACTTAATCCAGTTTGTTCTCAAATCATTAGCTAAGAATTGGAGTCACTAAAATCCATCCAATTTCATCATTCACTTGCAATAGAAGTGTCATGGTAGGTAATCTATTAAGAAAGATTTAACCCTGAGTATTCCCAATACTCATTCATCCTTCATACTGGGAGACTTTGATATATCCAAAGTTCAAACCCTAGTTCGAATTGTCTTCTTCAGAAATATCAATAGATTTCTCAATCAATAATTGGATGACAATATTAATCATATACTTTCCATAAGCATATGTAATATCTCGAATTCGTGTCTTATTTCATAAATAAGATGACCGTGCATGGAATTCATTATGACCTCAAATTATCTCATGAGTAAGCTATATATCTTGGTTCATCAAGTATAAGCTTATGTGATTCCATCATATGTACACCAACTCACTGGTATATGGACCTTGCTTAGTCCTTCAACCCATTGGTATGTCTAATGTGCAAAGGCGTATATATGTATATCTGTCTCTGATCGAAGGATGTGTGCCTGATCGTGATAGTTACGATTCATGTCTTAGTTTATCTTGACTTCATCGAGTCAACTATTTGACCTGACTACTCCAACACCTCCAAATGACTCTTCCTATGCAGAGCACCTACATAAAGAAGTCAGCCAGAAATAAGTCTTTAGAGAAAGATTGTCATCCCTTTCTTAGACTGGAGATCATTATTGAATATCACAAGTTAATGTCAGTTGTGTCCTCCCAACTGCATGGTATTCAATATGGACACGCTACACAATCCTAATTGTCCAAAGGTGCCTTAATATTAAGTGCATTCATAAACATTCATTTCATATGGACATGATAAAACAATAACTTTTATTTCATTAATGGGTCGCTAAGGGCTTACAAGTCCAACACCTTTGTCCTTATACAAAGGAATGATGCTCATTAAATAACATAATCGATTGTCCTGGAGTGGATGTGGTATACATGGTAAATTGCTTATGGCTTCCATTGAGATGTATACTAGATCTTGAACTTGATATCTATTCTGCATCCTTTTTCTAACAACTAAGGGAAAGACTTATTCCTGATGGACCAATCATGGCAGAGATATCAAGACATGTAGTAGAAGGTGTGGCGGATGGAACTACCATCATTCCCTGAGATGGGACATGAGATTCTCTTACTTCTAATTCTATTTCAAAGATAAGCCAATTTTTCTCTATCGTGCAATGGGCAGAGGTTGGTTTGACATCTATATGTTAGCATGTGTCTCCGGTGTACCGTATCCTTTGGCAATATGTGCAGTAAGGGCGAGATGATCGCTGCTCCACCCCTAGCTATAGTGGATCCTCCTTTACCTATGTTTTCTTTATATCCATGACCTCTAATTATAACAGATTATCTTCCTCTATTACGAGATGCAACCATGACTGAAGGTGCCTATAGGGTAGTAGTAGTAGTAGGAACAACAATCCTACAAAGCATGTTGTGAGGCCAAAAAGACCAAAGAAAACTCTGCAAGTCAAAAGATATATAGTCACAAGATGTCTTGACAGAGTACTAACCGATGAGAACCCATGTTGTTATTCACAGCTCCCTGATAGTCAAATCCCTTCCATGTAACAGTTCCTCCACATATGGGGTAACAAAACACTCTGTGGGTAGAAACCAGTTTGATCGTAAATCACTTCCAGAACCTAATTTTTTAACTGAATTATGTCTTTTTCAGGACCTTTTGATATTCTATAAAGAGAAAAACATGATTTTTAGAATCTTATTCTTCCTCTTAAGTTTGCTTTAAAGCTGACACATACACATACATTAGAACTGCTTGCAGATGTGTATTGTTTTGCAAAAATCATTTTCAAGCTCAAAGCTCAAAGATTTCTGTAATGATTGTTTGAACACCAATGTACTCTACAATGTGTCGAATAATTGTATTTGCATACTAACACACTAGAGTTACTTGTGTTTCTCTCAAAATCAACTTCAAAATCAAGTTAAAGACCAAGCCAACCTTCAAGACTCAGGTTGATTGGTCATACATTCCTATTTATCGACCAACTCCTGATCAATCAAAGCTTCTGATCTGATCAATCATTTTTTATCTCCAGGTGATTCCTCCTTTTGATTGATCATACTTCAAATTTGATCCGTAAAAGCCTTATTGATCATTAAAATACTTTTAGTGATCAATCATTATCGGGACGCTTCTTTAATTTGAACGTTTCAATTGATTGATCGGTAAGACTTACCTTTGTGATCGATTGATCTTTGAATTTTTGAGTTCTGTAACTGGCTGAATTGAACGATCAATGTCCTTGAGTGATCAATTAATGCTTGATCGATCGATAATAACTTTCCATCTGATCGATACATGTTTGAATTTTGAATTTGAAACTTGCTATTTTAGCCCTTGACGGTTACACCTTTGAATTCCTGTAAAAGAAGACCCTTCCCTTTTCATTTCAAGAAGCAACTCAACTCAAGCCCTCTGTAGCTATATGAACATTTCTCTCTACTGCTCTTGAGTGTTCTTTATCTTCGGATAAAAGTGTGTCAAAGATTTGCAAGAAAGTTATTCTTGACTCGTAGCCAGCTATTCAAGCTCTCTTATGAAATCAGAGATCTCTTCCGGATTACTGAAAAATTTGGTGATATTTTTCTATTGATAGCTTTAAATTATATGATCCTTTGCATTATTCTGTTTGTATCAATACTTTTGATCTAAAAGAGGAAATGCACGTCAATTCCCTAACATGAGAGTCCCACAGATACCAGAAATACTAGACCAATGTATGACAAGGCAAGGCCACTAATTGCCATTGATAGCTGCACATACCAAAAAGCAAGAATTCCATGTCTTGAGTAGGGCAAGCAAACATATATAGAGATACAACATTGATGTGATGCCTTTCTCCTTCCACAGAAGTGCAATTGTGCCATGCTCTTCTTCTCCTTTGGTGCAATACATCATATCTAAGGACCACCATGTGCACCATGTCTATATGGTCCTGTTCATCAGGTTCCATGGGTGCATTGGTCAATACAAAAGGTTAGAGATACATCTTCTCGAAACTGTATTGTGAATACAATGTCTGATATAATATCTGTTGTGTTATCTGATAGTAAATTTGATATTGATATTGTTGATCATCGTTCAAAATTCAGATAATTATTTACCTTGTTCCACTGACCCCTTTTCACAGATACTCTAGACGTTTTCTCTATAAGAAGCTCGAGGTGAAGCCTCAAGCGGTGTTGTAGGCCGATTGCAGTGGTGACTTTGGCGTTTGATCCAAAGTTGTGACTTTGGTGCATTTTCCAAAGTTGTAAGCTACCCAACTTGTAATCTGTTGAGATATCCGCCCAAATATCTTGCAATATAGTGGAAAGTTTGGTTAGCTCGGCTAACCGAAAATCCTAAGTTGAGAAGACTTGGGTCGTGGTTATTTCCACGTAAATATCATGTGTATTGTGATTATTACATGGTGTCTTGTGATATTGTTTGAACAATGTTGCTTAGTATCATTCCATGCATATTTTTAAAATGTGTCATACTCCATTCACCTCCTCCGGAGATGAATCGATCCGCTATTACTATCAACGATCATCCTATGATAATTTTTTAAAGGATACATGGATTCATGTTCAGTTCATTTATATTTTAGCAATTTATGTAATTTATTGTTAGTTTTAAAATATAATTAGAGAACATTATTTATTACAAAGTGACATGTATCATGAATTTCAGTAATTAAATATACTTAAGAAAATGCAAGGAGTTGCAATGAGAGTAAAAAAATGATCAAATTACGGATATTAAAGGGGATATAGAACATGATTGGATAAAAATGTTAAACGATACCATGGTAGAAGTACAAACTAGTGGATTTTCGGACTATAATCTAATCTACTCTCAACTTGATATAGCCAAGGGTTAACCCAATTTCATTAAAATAGATACCAAACAAAGGGTCGCCTCAAATAAACGCTAAAACAAACGGGTCCCATTGGGCTTATAGTCCACAATCAGATAAAAAACCCTCTCTCCCTCGATCTCTCCGGCACGCGACACCCTACTCCGGTCCTCTCGTCCGCCGCACCGACAGGAGATATCGCCATGTCTTCGCCGTTGGTTCCGAAGAAGGTGAGCGGAGTGGTGGTGGCTTTGGCGCGGTGCAACCTCCTCCTTCAAGCTCGGTGCTTCGTTGGTCTACCGAAACCTTCCCTCCCTCCTCGCGCGACTCCGGTGTGTGGCCCCCTAATATGCTCAACTCCCCCGTGCTCGCCTTCTCCTGCGCCGGAGCTCCATCTACAGTTCCCTCGCTTCTCGCCCTTCGGGGGCTCCATGGAGCTCATGGCCGTTCCTAAGAAGAAGGTACCTTCTCTTGTTAGCTATGCTTGAGAATGCTCTGTTTGTCACGATGCCGGAATGTGATCGGATACCTCCCTTTCTCCCCCTTCTTCTGATCGATGCGCACCTATCTATGATTTAGACCACGTTTGTTTGGGCGTTTGGGCTCGGTCGTGCGTATGATACTTAGAGATCCGCAACATTGCAGGTCAAATTTAGTCATTTGGAAATAAAGCATGCGCAACTAGATCACCGTTTACAAAATGCAGAGCCTCCATGCTCAAGTAGAGATGAAGCACAGCAAAGAAACAGCCAAACTGTGCCCATACTATTTGAAGCATGTGGCCATTAGTAGACGTAAACAGAACTATTTCGGACGGTCTAATAAGTATTGTTGGATTATTTTATGGAATTAAGTGGCAGGTCACGTCGAAACCAAGGAGTAGAATTCAGTTATATGGTAAATCGACTCATTGGAAATCAGATGCATCAAGGCATTCACATGAGCTGTTGGGAAGTGATTATTGTGTAACTCAATTGCAAGGATCAGCTGGCTTGTGAAGGAACGAAGATTGCTGCTTTATTTATGACGTTTCCATGAATTATGGTTAACTCAGCTTCGGCGAAGTTGGATGTCGAAATGACGCGTTACATTTAGATCAAAGTTTGGGAATTCCTTTACATGAAATAGCTGCTTGTAGTAGAGATATAGAATACGAGTGCCTGCTTTCAAACTGATGAGGTTGTACATGTCTGGATTCATCTTTGAAGGGCTATAATGCTCATTTGGACTTAAAATTGGACCCTAGTATTATTGATTCCCATGGAATTTGAGGTGAAATACACCCGCTGAACATAAACGATTGAGCTTAAAGATGGTGCACTGGTATCAGAATTTTCAGTCTGATACATGAGGACACTATGTGTCCTTGGAAATTAAATTGATTGAATATTTGGTTCTCTGAGGTTTGATTTGTTCCTGTGCATCACATCTTGAGTGGGAAAGGAGGTACTTTGGAACAAAAGATGCCTAGGCATTAGTTTGTGATGAAGTCACACTTAGGGAGACAAAGGAAAATAAAAAGATTCACAATAGTTGAATTTCCAATAAATGTATCAACATGTTTTGGACAAGCCTCACAAACCAATATCCGATGGATGAAAAAGCTAATAAATTACAATTCTTCTTTTTTCCTTGACAAGGTGATGCAAAATGACTTTGTGTTGACGAAAAAATATTTTTTTTGTTGGTGGGTTTTCGGTAGAAGAAATTGGAGGGATTGAGAAGAAGAAACTCGCCGGAAAAACGAGGGGTTTGGGGGAGAGAAACGTGAAGACCACGTGGGGAAGGAGAGAGACGAGAGAGGGAGATAAATCTCAAATTTAATTATCAACTGAACTGTCCTAAAACAATAGCCTATCATCCCTTTATATAGGAGGGATGAGGTTACAAAAATAGAACTCAAATTTAAATTCAAAACTACTTCCCTAATTTGACTCTAACCGACTAACTATGAAATTCAAATCTCTAGCTAATTAGTTGAGATCACACGTGATCTCTTATTTATAATAAAAATGCGACGACATAATGAAATAAATGAGACTCTAATTTATCGAACAAAATTAAATAAATATAGCCCTATATATCCGTTTCACGCTGCATCAACTCTCCTCCGCTTGAAAAATTCGTCTCCCGACGAATTGCTTAATTTTCGGGCTGTTGATGGAGAATTTCCACATGGCTTGTTGATCGAATATCCCAATTTTCGCTCCTTTTCCATGTTACGTTTATAATTTTTCTCCATTGAGGGGTATGTCTGCAAATGTTCTACCCCTTTACTTATAAGGTTTCCATAGCATAATATATCCTCCAAGTGACCCTTTTGATAAAAACTTTCGGGAAGAGGGTCTTCATTGTAATTTTTGCGGAACCATTTCAAATTCCTAATTTTATGGGATAGGTCTTCCACTGGAGATAAATCAGGAGGCCATCGTGGACCTCGTTCTTCCTTCCATCGCCGTGGACGGTGCCGAACTCTAGGGTTAAGGTTCCAGTAGCTTTGGTGGTGCATGAGTGCACGATGGTGACAGTGCGCGATCACGCGAGGACGGTTGTACATGGTTCCCCAGTGGTGGCGGCGTGTGGTAGCGCGAGAGGCGCGAGGGTGGCGTCGGGAGGGGAGTTGGCTGGGGGTGAGGGGGTCGCAGGTTCTAGAGGTGGTGACGCAAGGGCAACATCGACGGAGTTTTGCGGTTGGCTTTTGACGGCGCGGGATAGAGAGGGAGATGGTGGCGACGTGGCCGACGAGGTTGGGGTTGGGGAACAAGAGTGGTGGTGGCACAGGGAGGGACGGGAGGGGTCGGTGGAGGTGCCGGAGAAAAGGGCGTGGAGGGCTGGTGGTGCGGGAGGAGGGGAGGGTGGGGTGGATGGCGTTAGGGGCGAAGGGGAGAGGGGCGGAAGTGTTAGGGCTGCGGGAGGGTGGGCTGGAGTCGGCGGAAGGAAGGGAATGGGAGGGGAAGTTGACAACGGAAGGGAGGAGGGGGCTCGGTGGGTTTGGGAGGCGGACGGTGGTGGAGCGATGGGTGAGAAAGGTAGTTGGATGTGGTGCGGGGTCGAGGGAATCTGCAGGAGGCATGGGGGTGGCAGGAGAGGCCATTGGAATCGGGGACGACACTGCAAGAGGTGCGGGAATGACAGAGGGGGTGGCGGGGAGGGGCGTAGGGACTGGGAGGGTTGCTGGGGTGCCAGAGATGGCTTGCGGGAGAGGTGGTGGGGCAGTTTGGAGGACGGCAGGGGGTTGCAACTGGGCGAGTGGGGGTGCCGGAGGTGCGGGGGCTGCAGCGGGGACCCAGGAGAGGGTTGTGGGTGGCACGAGAATCGATTCTTCCAACAACTGCAGGTTTGAAAATACCTGGACAGCAAGCGTTTCGTCACTTTTTCCTTCTGGAATGGCCCGGACAGCGAGCAGGTCGGCGTTTTCCTCCTTTGAAACGGCCGGGATAGCGAACAAATCATCCTTGACGTTATCGTGTTCGCCTGACATGGCCCGGACAGCGAGCACATCGTCGTTGTTGCCTTTTCTTCTATCCACAATGATCTGAGCAACGCACAGATCATAGTCGACGACAATATTTTGTTCGTCGTTAACTTGCACCATAAAAATATCAACATCGTACCATGAGTCTATCCATTGTTGAACCTTGATGCTTTTCCGAAGGCGCTTCTTGTATTTTTGTTGACGCGAACGCGCATGTGATCCTCGTGATAGGGTGGCTCGATCGAGCTTCATTCTCCAATATGCGACAGGACCGTCGAATCGTGAGAACGATTCCACATCCATGCTTTGATACCAATTGATGCAGAATGACTTTGTGTTGACGAAAAAATATTTTTTTTTGTTGGTGGGTTTTCGGTAGAAGAAATTGGAGGGATTGAGAAGAAGAAACTCGCCGGAAAAACGAGGGGTTTGGGGGAGAGAAACGTGAAGACCACGTGGGGAAGGAGAGAGACGAGAGAGGGAGATAAATCTCAAATTTAATTATCAACTGAACTGTCCTAAAACAATAGCCTATCATCCCTTTATATAGGAGGGATGAGGTTACAAAAATAGAGCTCAAATTTAAATTCAAAACTACTTCCCTAATTTGACTCTAACCGACTAACTACGAAATTCAAATCTCTAGCTAATTAGTTGAGATCACACGCGATCTCTTATTTGTAATAAAAATGCGACGACATAATTAAATAAAATGAGACTCTAATTTATCGAACAAAATTAAATAAATATAGCCCTATATATCCGTTTCACGCTGCATCACAAGGCTAAGAGTTCAATCTGAATATATTACACGAAAATTCACTGCAGAACTACTGCACATTCACTAGATTGTTAAGTCTCTTCTTCATAGTTCTACTGCATCTTAAAATTATATATCTGGAACATACACTTTTAATACTCCAGATTTTGGCCTGTATATCAGAAATTTTATTAGTTCATTGTATGCTGTGAGCTTTTGAGAAATCTTGGATACTTAAGCTGGCTACTTCAACTTGTTTAAATTATGCCATACTGAATATCATAATTTTTAGCATGTGATTCTCTTTGATTTTTTATCATATGTAACATCATCAGTTACTCACCGTACTTAGTACCTTAGATTATTCTTTTTGCAATTTAGCCTTTATGTAAGCTTATAGCCTGTTTTAAATATCCTTGACATTTATTTGAAGCACAGTTAAATTTTTTCAGGTTACACCTCACAAGAAGCGTCTAAGAAATGCACCTAAAGCTCTGAAACCTGTCCCAGTTATTGTGCGATGCAAGTAAGTTTTAGTGGTGTAGTTAATGGAGGAGCGCGAAATGAAAAGGTTTCATTATTTGATAAAAAAATATTGCATTGACCTTTCTCTTATACTTTGCCAAGGGTGACTAATGCCAACCTGCACAAAAAATTATTTTTGGTATAGGAAAATGATAATTTTGGATTAGGAATGATGCGATCAAAAGGAAAGTTGGTGTAGCTCCGGTAGAGGACACGATGAAAGAAAATCGCTTAAGATGGTTTGGTCATTTGCAAAGGAGGTCGGTCGATGCATCAGTTAAGCGATTCGAGATTTGCGATGTTGAACCGATTAAGAGAGTGAGGAAGGCCCAACAAGTGTTGGAATGAGACTATCCGAAAGAATCTTAGTTATTTGGATTTAAGCCCGAGAATGATCCAAATAGATCTGAATGGAGGCAAAAGATCCATGTAGCCGACCCTACTTAATTGTGGAAAAAGGCTTTGTTATTGTTGTTGTTATTGTAGGAAATGATAATTCCATTGTTGAAGGGAAGCTTTGGTGCAAAGGTAAAAGTTGCAACTATGTGACCTAGAGGTCACGAGTTCAAGTTGTGGAAACAATTGTTTTTTCATATGGTCGTCCTCCTAGGTATGTGAAAGTCAAATAAATAAATAATCACCTCTCTTATTCAGAATTAGTATGAACGCTTGCCTTATAGATTTTGCGGTTGGTAGAGGGGATGTCGGTCTCCTCCTAATTCTAGGCCCTGATATCTAAGACATGTGGATCTTCCTGTAACTATAACTAAAACCTTCCACATATCTCATAAGGTGTTCTATGCTATTGAAAGCTAGATCCACATGAGGTGTGTAATGCATAGCTAAAAAATGCCAGTTACTATCTGAATAGTTAAACAAATACCAACTAATGACTGACTCCCTTTTTCTATATTTTCAGAGAGAGAGAGAATTGATATGTGATCTATTCAAAGCTGCCACAAGTATTTGAACAATTGAGCGGGTCTCTAAATGAGGTAGACTCGAAGAGATTGGTAGAGTCTACGAAGGTCAAAAATCGTTCGATATAATATACTAGATGGATTATTAGCCTCTTTCCCCTACTCGACGGGCAACTATCATGGGGTGCCTCAGGCCCCCTCCAAGTCAGTCAGAAGACACATCCTTGTTAGTGTGCTATCGAACCTTCATTCATCAAATCTCCAAATATATATTTAAGAAAACCTACCTTTTGGTGCCCTAGCTATTATAAGTTCATCTTTTGCTTGTAGAAAAAATACAAGATAAGGCTGTTTGCAATAATTCCAAAAGACTTTGGCCCTTGTACATGCATAGCAGGAGCTTATGCATGGGGTTGACCCTTTTATAACGAGGATTTATTTTTGTTATTTTGATGAGTATGTATATCTTCTTGTACATCATCAAAGATTCAGTACCCATTCATGTGAAATGGGCATTAAATGGCATGTCCGAAGTGATTATCTTCTGAATTTGCAGATCAACTTATTAACTTAAACATTGAGAATTTCTAACTCCTACTTTATGTATTTGTAATGTGGAGTGCCACCTATCATGAAGTTGTGGTTATGCCATGGGTTGAGATTAGACAAACATTAGTATGCAGGATCCTCCCCGTCAATAGACCTTTTCTTGCATTATAGGGATCAATCAGGCTAAGAACTCACAGGAAAAATACTAGTTCATGCAATGAGCTGGTGGGATGCTCTCATCACTAGAAGTTTTGTACCTTAAAGATCAAGTCAATCTAAATGATCACATAAGGACTCGAGTTTTCCCACCCAGTTCACATACTAAGCAGTGATTTTTTAGATAATCTTCTAGTCCAGTGGTAGATGATTACAAGAAACTAGAGAGCTTTGCAGTGCAAATTTCTTAGTGTGAAGTAGTGGGTCTCGTTTGGCTATATGAACATGAGTATGGTAAGATTATCAAAATATGCCCCAATATTCACATTTTGTCAATCCTGGACCTGGTTGCAGAGTTGCATCATTGAAGGATGGTTGGATCCATTATGTGATCTTTGACTTAACAAAAAGTGTTAGTGGTTGGACTAAAAAAAAGTGTTAGTGGTTGTGTGCTGATATGGCATAATGGTTATGATAATAGAAGCATGGCTTAAACCTTTTTCCATGAGTGATGATGCAGCGTGACCCCAAATTATGGGGCCACATTTATTCAATTAAATAATTATCATTTTTATTTACGTTTTTAGCGGTCGTAGTGGTCTAATTTAATAATTGAGATCGCCTGTGATCTCAACGTTGATTTCGTAGAGTTTAATTATAATTGTTGGTCAATTAAATAATTAGAGTCCAATTAAGTTAGTTAGAGGTCAATTAGGATTAAATTAGTTATAATTTGAGATTATTTACTATTTTTGTAAACCCTCTCTCCTATATAAAGAGAGGGTAGCCCATTGTTTTTAGTCAGTCAATGATTATGAAAATTTGAGAGTTATCTCATTATCTTCCTCCTCTCTCTCTATCCCCACGCGATCTCCGCGGTTCTCCTCCTACAATCCCTCGTTACCGACGAGATTTCTTCTTCTCAATCTCTCTCTTTCTCCACCGATATTCCACCGCCTACTTATTTTATTTTTATCGTCGACGCCGGAATCTATTTGCATCAATTGGTATCAGAGCATGGCATTTAGATCGTCCTCACGATCTAACGATCCGCCCCGGCGTCCGCACCGACACCATCATTCATCCGAACGAAGACGGCAAGCCAATGAAGCCTACGACAAGGAGACGGAGCGCATGTTACGTGATTTGCAGAACAACTTCCGATCCATGGCATCAATGTTTCGGGACTTCACGGCCAACCTTGAGGCCTACCGCGACGCCCAAACGAAGCCGTCAACCACCCAAACCGCGACCGCGACTGTTGACGAAGAAAACGACGCGGAAGAAGACCAAACGGTTGCTGTCCAGATCGTTGTGGATGGGAAAAACGTCAACCACGATGATGTGCTCGCTGTCAACGAAGAAACCGCCGCTGTCCAGACCATGTTAGACGGAAAAAACGACAAAACGGTGGCTGTCCAGCACGTCCCAGCACCAAATCCGTCGCCGGAAGCGACCCCGCTACCCCCTCCAACCACCCCGGCGGCCCTTCACGCCACCCCTGCAGTTCCAGTTCAGTCCCAAGCGGCTCCGGACCCGCCACCAACCATCCTCGCCCCCTCCTACCCCCTTCCGTGCGCACCCAACACCCCAAACCGTCCCCGGCGTCGCCGCACCTTAACCCCGACACCACCCACACCCTCGCAGCCACCCTTCCTGGTGCCAACGCCACCAACCCCTCCCGCCACCTACTTCTCCCATCACAGCCCCAGCCACCACCAACACGGCCCCTCCCCCTCAGCGGTTCCACCCGCACCACCTCCCCTTACGCCGCGACCCCGCTCAGCCCATCCTACTCGCGCCGCACCCCTGCTCCACGACATCCGCCTCCAGGCCATCCTCTCCCTCGCCGCCCAGCAGCTCGCGCCGTCCGCGCGCAGGCCCTGCAGCTACACCGCCGGCGACGACGCGCCAGCCTCTCGCGGCCTGCTCGCCGCTCGGCGCTCGCACCGCCCGGATCGCACCTCCGCCACCGTGCCGCCTTTGCGGTTCCGAGGACCCCAGCCCCGCGCGATTATAACGCAAGCAAGACCCCGTGCCCTAACAGGCCATCCGAGATTGAGGGGACCCAAATCCCTGGAAAAGGGGGATTGGAAATCAAGTGGGAAAAATTGCAAAGAAAAATTCCTCAAAACCCATATTTGCAGAAAGGTCCAAAACCATAGAAATGTGAGGCAAATTGAGGGGGTACGAAAATTGCAGGGACGCCCCCCAATTGGAAAAAATTACAAACGTAACGCGGAAAATGATCGCCTTAAGGGAAATTGAAGCCCAATTCAAGGATGATTTCTCCAACTATCCACCTACATCACGCAATTCGTTAGGAGCCGAATTTTTTAAAGCGGTGGAGAGTTGATGCAGCGTGACCCCAAATTATGGGGCCACATTTATTCAATTAAATAATTATCATTTTTATTTACGTTTTTAGCGGTCGTAGTGGTCTAATTTAATAATTGAGATCGCCTGTGATCTCAACGTTGATTTCGTAGAGTTTAATTATAATTGTTGGTCAATTAAATAATTAGAGTCCAATTAAGTTAGTTAGAGGTCAATTAGGATTAAATTAGTTATAATTTGAGATTATTTACTATTTTTGTAAACCCTCTCTCCTATATAAAGAGATGGTAGCCCATTGTTTTTAGTCAGTCAATGATTATGAAAATTTGAGAGTTATCTCATTATCTTCCTCCTCTCTCTCTATCCCCACGCGATCTCCGCGGTTCTCCTCCTTCAATCCCTCGTTACTGACGAGATGTGGGACTATGTTTGGGGTTGGGGTATTACAACCTCCCCCACTTATATTCGCAATGTCCTTGTTGTGATATGGTTGATCACCTAATCCCAATAGTAGTGGCGGTTGCACGCTCCAGGTAGCATTTTTCTCTTATCTCTTTGCAGGGGTGACCACCTCTCAGGTAGGGCTGTCAGAAAAATCTCAGGTTCGACATTCGCTCAGATTCGGCTCGCTAAAAGTTCGATTTAGATTCGGTTCGAAAATAAACGAACCGAACCTGAACACAAGTTTAGGCTCGATTAAATAAACGAACCGAACCTCAAAATTGTAGGTTCGCTCAGGTTCGGCTCGTTAAAAGTTCGATATATGTGTGTCTCTATATATATATATATGTGTGTGTGTGTGTTTGTATACTATATTTTATGTTCATGTCTAAAAAAAAGGTTATTTAAGCATTTTTCACTTTTATGAATGGATACAGGATAGAATGTAAAATTTTCCCAATATAATTCATAATATTGGAAACCCTAATCTCAAAACCCACCCCACCCCAACACTGTCGCTGCACACCCCTCTTTTGCTTCCTCACCCTCAACCACTCTCCAATCTCTACCTCCCTCCATGGTTCCACCGGCCTCATCGACGACATTATTCAAGCACCCCCTCCCCCGCATCGGAAGCGGCCATCTGAGCCCATCATCCTCGCAGCAGCGGTGCGGTGACGTGCCTCTCGTCCTCCTCGAAACGCCTCTTCAAGAGGCGAAGCGCTAAACGGTATTGATAATTTTCAACCTCTATTTTTCTTCTTGTTTTGTACATGGGTTTGGATGAAATGAGTATGATTGGGTAGTGAGTCAAACATTTTTCTGCTATTTGGATGAGATTGCGATTAAAAGATAACCGGTGATGTGTGAAAAAATGGGATTGTGAGAACTGTGAAGACAAACCCTTGACCACACATTCTCCATCCCCATTTTGGTGCCATAGGTTTTTGTTGGATCCCCAAAATTGAGATCCTCTGCTTGTTGGATATCACATATCCTATATAAGGGTTGAGTTCATGCTACCTCATGATGTGGTTGATGATGATTGGTTCTAGGTGAATTTGACTTGCATTGCATAAGATATTGTGGAGGAAACAAAGTTTGTGGAAACTGTAGTCTCTTTAAACAATTGTATCATTATTTCATAGTTATAAAAATATTCAGCTAGATATGCATACATAAATGTCATTCTAAATTCAGAAAAACATTAAATTTTCCATACCCGAAGTCATTCTTAACTCCATTAATGATTATAACAAATATAAACACGTCCTTTCAAGTTGGTGTACGAGCAACAGTGAAAGCTCAAGAATTCAAGTGATATTCTCATGATTATATTTGTGATAAACGAACCGTTAACGAACCGAATCGAGCCTTTACAACCTGAATCAAAACGAACCTTTAACGAATCGAACCGAGCCTTTACGAACCTTAACCGAGCCGAACCGAATCTGAACACGATTTTCATTTTATCGAAACAAACCGAACCCGAACCCTAAAATATGCTAATCGAACCGAACCGAACCTTGGTTGGTTCGCTCAGGTTCGGCTCGATTACACCCCTACTCTCAGGTAGTCCTTTCCGCTATCAAAGGGAAATTAGCTTTGATACCATATGTAACATCCTGGGCTTAGGTCCCCGATCTGTTATCAAGGAAAACCGCCCCTAACAACTTGTTGGGTTCGGACACGATTGGACCCGTTAAGTCGTTAACAACTATCCAAAATGCTTAAGCCCGAATTGTCAAGTAGTAATCTCCATCACTTATAATACACACTCATATTTTGTGAGTTTTAGATGTGGGACTATGTTTGGGATTGTGGTGTTACATAAGCACTAACCTTTTTCAAGTAATTCAATCTTTTCAAGAAAAGGTGTGCAACAGACCAAGTAGCATTATATTGCACCGCTATCTAATGAAAAAACATTTTAGCAAGTTGATTGAAGATATATTTAGAGAAAACAAAATACATCCCAATTAGAGGTGCATATTCAAGTGCTTAAGTTGCCATTCACGTCATTTCCATTATTCAAATTATTTTTATGCCAGGTCGCGTGCAGTGGACCAAGTGATATTGTAGTAAACCAGAAAGTAAAGAAAATGTAACAACCAAAAGACTGGATATGTTAAATGAACAATCAAAAGCATAGACTACCAAATAAAGCAAACAACAACAACAATAGCATCCCAAAGACTTGCTCTGCTCTGCTAACATATTGACGTATAAGAATTAATTAGTTTGTGAAATGTTATGGAGAACGAGAAAAGTGGAAAGATGCATCAAGCCACATGGATGGAAAAAGAAAACAAACTGAAAAGGGAAATGTCACGTTAATATGTTGAGATATTTATTTTTCTTTATATTTATTTCTTATTTCTCTTTCTTTCATGTACTTCTCTTGTAATTTATCCAGGATTTTTCTCTTATATAAGAGAGCCATAGGGTCTCAATAATGATATGCAATTCTATTTCTCCAACATGGTATCGGAGCATCGGTCTTAGATCGGGGTTCCTATATCCCACCAAAATCCTAACCCTATCCTACCTGCCCCCTCCTCTCCGCCGCCAGCAACCGTCGATCATTACCACCGGCTCCCATCGTAAAGATGGATGGGATCAACTACAAGTTGTCGTCCATGCAGTTTCGCGCCCTTAAGCAGTGCCCTAACAAGGAGCACATTTTGATGGATTCCGAGCCGACGGATAAGATTGGGACTAATGCTTCTTGGAAGCAAATTAATACCTATGCATGGATTTGGCTCTCTGGGACGCTCACTATGGAGATTGCTAACGACATTGTCAATCAACCCACAATATGTGGAACATCTTAGCAGCCACATATGGGCAAACCAAGAATGAGAGCAAGATCCTTCAGTTGCAGTATGACATATTTTTTACCAGCAGAATGGTCGGCCTCTTCATGCCCATTTCTCGCATCTTCGAGGCATATTTGAACGTCTTCATAGCTTTATGTCCATTAATACCAGCACTGAGCAGCAGTAGGAATGCCGGGATGGCACTATGACCGTAGTATTTTTGTCCTCCCTTGACTCTAAGTATGATGCAACATGTACGCAACTGCTTACTGGAGAGACGATACCACCAATGGATGATGCAGCGTGACCCCAAATTATGGGGCCACATTTATTCAATTAAATAATTATCATTTTTATTTACGTTTTTAGCGGTCGTAGTGGTCCAATTTAATAATTGAGACCGCCTGTGATCTCAACGTTGATTTCGTAGATTTTAATTACAATTGTTGGTCAATTAAGTAATTAGAGTCTAATTAAGTTAGTTAGAGGTCAATTAGGATTTATTGGAGTCCAATTAGGCAAGTCGGTTGTCAGTTTGAATTTATTTACTATTTTTGTAAACCCCTCTCTCCTATATAAAGAGAGGGTAGTCCATTGTTTTATTCAGTGAATTATGAAGTAAAAATTTGAGTTGATCTCATTTTATCCCCTCTCCTTCTCCCTTCTCCCTCCACGCGATCTCCCGCGCTTCTTCTTCTTCAATCCCTCGTTACCGACGAGAATTTCTCTTCTCAACCCATCTCTTTCTCCACCGAAATTCCACCGCCAATTTATTCTCAATTTTATCGTCGACGCCGATTCCGATCCGCATCAATTGGTATCAGAGCATGGATATCGAATCGTTCTCACGATTCGACGGTCCTGTCGCATATTGGAGAATGAAGCTCGATCAAGCCACCCTGTCACGAGGATCACATGCGCATTCGCGTCAACAAAAATACAAGAAGCGCCTCCAGAAAAGCATCAAGGTTCAACAATGGATAGACTCATGGTACAACGTTGATATTTTTATGGTACAAGTTGACGATGAACAAGATCTTGTCGTCGACGATGATCTGTGCGCTATTCAGATCGTTGTGGATGGAAAAAACGTCAACAACACTGCTGTCCAGGCCCTTTTAGAAGGGAAAGAAGCCGAAGCGGTGGCTGTCCAGAACGATTCAGATCTGTTGTCTTCACCGATAACGGCCCCGATGTCCGCCTCAGGCCAAGCGCGGTCCAACGACGGCAAGCCTGCACCCCTGGGACCCCGTCGCACCCCGCCCCCGATCCCTCCAGCACCCCAGGGCGTGGTTGCCCCCCTGCGACGCCTCCAGCCGTCGCCTCCCCCAACCCGACCTCAGCCGCACACCCCTCGCGACACCACCAAACCCCAGCCGCGCCACCCCGCATTTCCCCGAACCCTCCTTCTTCCCCTGCTACCCCCCAGCCGCGCCACTGACAACCCCTTTCCCCCCCATCCGACGCCGCCTCCCCCAGCACCTCCCCTCCTCCTCCCTCCGTTCCCGACCACCCCCCTTCCCATCCCGCAAGCGCCAGCCCTACCTCGGCGCCGCCCCGCACTACCGCCTTCGACCCTCCCCACGGCCCCTGCTCCTTCCCCACGCCCTACCCTCTCTATCTGCAGACCTCCACGCGCGGAACCGCGCCACCGCGCCGACCAGCAGGAGGCCTCCCCCGCTCGCACCTGCGTTCTCGCACCTGCAGCGCGACCCCCCCGCCGCCTCCTCCCCAAAGCCTCTCGATCGCGCCGCCCTTATGCGGGAGAGGCCCCCGCGCATCACGCGCAAGCCCTAACAGGAACGCCGAAACTCACGGGTGACGCCCTCCACAGTTTGAGGGGCTGGGAATCATTTGGGGAAAATTGCAAGGAGAGACCCCAGCCCCCTGATATTTCCAGAGCATTCAAAGGCCACAGGAAAGAAATGAATAACAAGGGGGTACGAAAATTGCACCCCTACCCCTGGCGGCGAAAATATTTAAGGAGAAGGGCTGCAAACCAGAATTATGGGGGTTCTCCTTATTCAAATAGGACTAGGACCTTGGGTTTTTCCTATATAAGGACCCCATGGCTCTACTTTTTGGACACATCTCCCCTTCTCCTCTCTTTGTGCCATTGCTTCATCATGGATTATTCAAGGGCCATATTCTCCATGCCGCATCAATTCTTTGAGCACCATGGGAAGAAGACGACGATCGAGACGACGCCACCGTATGCCCCGCATATGTTTTTCAACCACGGTGGCCACACCTCTCCCGCCCGCACATGGACTCCACCGTTCGCACCCCACATGTTCTTCCAGAAGACCATTGACGCCGCCGAATCATCCTCCAAGCTTGCAGTTCACGCAATTCGTCAGGAGCCGAATTTTTAAAGCGGTGGAGAGTTGATGCAGCGTGACCCCAAATTATGGGGCCACATTTATTCAATTAAATAATTATCATTTTTATTTACGTTTTTAGCGGTCGTAGTGGTCCAATTTAATAATTGAGATCGCCTGTGATCTCAACGTTGATTTCGTAGATTTTAATTACAATTGTTGGTCAATTAAGTAATTAGAGTCTAATTAAGTTAGTTAGAGGTCAATTAGGATTTATTGGAGTCCAATTAGGCAAGTCGGTTGTCAGTTTGAATTTATTTACTATTTTTGTAAACCCCTCTCTCCTATATAAAGAGAGGGTAGTCCATTGTTTTATTCAGTGAATTATGAAGTAAAATTTGAGTTGATCTCATTTTATCCCCTCTCCTTCTCCCTTCTCCCTCCACGCGATCTCCCGCGCTTCTTCTTCTTCAATCCCTCGTTACCGATGAGAATTTCTCTTCTCAACCCATCTCTTTCTCCACCGAAATTCCACCGCCAATTTATTCTCAATTTTATCGTCGACGCCGATTCCGATCCGCATCAATGGAGGAGGTCTACAAGAGGCTGAGTAGGATTCCTACTTCGTTTACTACCATGGCCCAAACTCTCTTTGTGGTGGCAGCTTCTTGTAGCAGAAGGGGTACTTCATAATTTCGTAGACGTGGATCTCGTGGCCGAGGAGGACTTCAACATGGCCCATGCTCAGATTGCCACCGTCCAGGACATTCAGAGGAAACATGTTATCTGAAGCATGGATATCATGCATCTGTCCATATTGCAGAGCAGACAGAGACTACTCCGACTCCTTCTCACAATACGATGCTTGATGATACTGTCTCTATACTGAGAGAGATGATGACTACGCCATCCACACCAGCAACAGGATCTTCAGATTTAGCAGTTGCTGTCAGAGCTTCTACGTGTTCGTCAAGTATTGCATATGCGCTTACCAGTTGTAGCAGTTCAGATTTGACTTCTTGGATCATGGACTCTCGAGCTTCTCATCATATGTGTAGAGATCGAGCTCAGTTTACTTCTTATTGATCTATCCATACTGGTAGATCGGTGGTGATTGCTAATGGGGTTAATCTGCCCATTGTTTGATGCAGCGTGACCCCAAATTATGGGGCCACATTTATTCAATTAAATAATTATCATTTTTATTTACGTTTTTAGCGGTCGTAGTGGTCTAATTTAATAATTGAGATCGCCTGTGATCTCAACGTTGATTTCGTAGAGTTTAATTATAATTGTTGGTCAATTAAATAATTAGAGTCCAATTAAGTTAGTTAGAGGTCAATTAGGATTAAATTAGTTATAATTTGAGATTATTTACTATTTTTGTAAACCCTCTCTCCTATATAAAGAGAGGGTAGCCCATTGTTTTTAGTCAGTCAATGATTATGAAAATTTGAGAGTTATCTCATTATCTTCCTCCTCTCTCTCTATCCCCACGCGATCTCCGCGGTTCTCCTCCTTCAATCCATCGTTACCGACGAGATTTCTTCTTCTCAATCTCTCTCTTTCTCCACCGATATTCCACCGCCTACTTATTTTATTTTTATCGTCGACGCCGGAATCTATTTGCATCAAGTGACATCATGAAGGTCTTGAGTGACTTCTTCCCAGGGGCTTTTCGGCTACCGTTAGGGAGCCAGACCAGATGTTGGATAGGTGATGTTTGTGATGTCCATGTTTTCAGACCTTGTGGGTAGAGCCTGGGCATCCCGAGTATTTAACATCATGGGATCCCGCAAAAAGGTCCAAAACCAAGGCTATGGAACTCAAGCAAGCTTGTGGTCCCTCACTCTTGCCAAATGAGACGTATAGTCAACTGTGTTGGAGTGATGTAGCACAGAATTAACAAATGGGGCTTGATTTTTGTCCGTAATTAGAGTCTAATTTTATTTACGTTTATTCGAGTTGTTGCAATTTTTATTTAAATAAAAGAGATCGCGTGCGATCTCAAATTAGTTAGTCAGTTTCAATTTGAATTTCGAATTTAATTAGTTAGAGTCAAACTAGGATAAAACTCAGCCATGGCCGGTCTCAAGCCCGGGTAAATGAGGAGGGTTGCGTGTTAGGTAGCCGACAGCCAACGCAGGAGAGATAAATTCGTAAATAGTGTTCTTAAATTGTAAGAACACTATTTATGAATTTATCTTGAAACCGTTCGGATCTTTTAAACATGGATTAGCCGACCCTACTTAATTGTGGGAAAAGGCTTTGTTGTTGTTGTTGTAGAGTCAAACTAGGATAAGGTAGATTTGAAATTTATTCAAATCAATTAGAGTCAATTTAAATTTGAATTTTGATTCACTTTCTATTTCTGTAATTCCCCCTCCTATATAAAGGGGATGGTAGTCTATTATAATAGGGTGGAAGTTGAATATTAATTGAGATTTATCTCATTATCCCTCTCTTTCTCTCTCCTTTCCTACACGATCTCCGCGATTCTATTCTCCAAAATCCCTCGTTCTCCGACGAGTCTTCTCCTCTCAACCCCTCCATTTCTTCTCCACCAAAAATCCCCAATCAAATTAATTTTTCCGTCTTTGCAAAATTCGATCTGCATCATGGAGTCTACATGAGTGTTTTTCTTTTGAATTCATGGCATTAATTTCTAGTCACCTTGATGGTATTTGAGTCTGTATCTGTTTTAGATATGTAGCATTATACATCAATTAACCATTTTGTTGATTATTAATCGTTATTAATATATTCATTAGGTATCCGATTGCAGTGACCCTTGAGGAACACTCACATGAAGTAGTATACATGGTTTCACTCTACTGAAAATTACATTGTGATATATATTACGGTGGACACCATTCGCGACACACATCCTTTCTTTAAGAAAACAATTACATTATGATTTTGGTTGCTATATGTCAGAGCTCTGCCGATTAATAAATGTTTAGACCGTCCTAACAAGGAAACATGTATTAGAGTTCTAATAAAGGTCTAATATGGATAACAGAGTTAATTTGAGAGTGGAAAGGCATTACCTCCTATGGTTTCAAAAGGCTAGCCTCGAAGTGAGACAGAAGGAAACCGCCTTAAGGCATGTGCAATCGACTGGAATTGGCATGACGAGTGCTTCAGGGGGTCGAGGCCATCCCGATGCAATGAGGCATTGAGGCGAGGCTAAAGTGCTCTCCTCAATTTTTATGCATTGTTATATGATTTTTTGACCTATTATCACCAGATAGTGAAGATGGAAAATCTTTCTTACATATCTTACCTTATTTTTATTTAATATATCAAGAAAATGTGGGATGCAAAAGTTTTATTTTTTGCAATCCGAAGAACAATGTAGCTCAAACATAAGCAAGTTCAGGGAATGCTTTGTTAAGGAAAACATTAAGAAACGGAATATGACATGATGATATTATGTTAAAGATTGTTACCAATGGGCCTTTAAGTTTATTTACATAACTAACGGGATGTTTTAGTAAAGATTATGTGCCAAGGATCATGAATATTAGATACCATTTTTTCAATTAATCAAATGGTACACTTCAAAGCATTTTGCATTGTCTAATGCTATTCATTAGATTGTGGCAAAGGTGCTTGCCAACAGATTGCGAGAGGTTCTTGGTTCGATCATCAATCCTCGCAGACGGTGTTCATCTCGGGTCGTCACATGATGGATGGGTGGTGTTGGCATCCGAGGAACGAGATTGTGGTGGATTGGCACATGAGGAGGACCAAAGGTATTCAATGGAAGGTGGATTTCTTGAAGGCCTATAACTGTGTTCACTGGTGGTTCATTTGGTCGTCCTTGCATGTGAGGGGATTTTCAAGTGAGTGGATTGCTTGGACGAGGAGGTATGTGACGACTGCTTCCTATGCCGCTATGTGGTGTTGGTGAATGGCAAGCACGAGGGCGGTTTCTTCCAGCGACAATAGGACGTTAGGCAAGGCTTCCCTTTGGCACCTTTACTATTTGTGGTGATGGTATTGGTAGATGCTTTAGCGAGGATGGTGGTGAAGGCTAATGAGGGTGGGTTCCTTGTTGGTTTCCGCTTTGGTGAGGTTTCAGTTTCTACCCTTCAGTATATAGATGATAATATTTTCTTTGTCGAGGGTGGTTATGCAACTGCAGAGGGGATGTCCATCGTTCTTGAGCTGTTTAGACTGATTTCGAGGTTGAAGATTAACAATGCTAAGTATGCTTTTGTGCTCTTTGGGATGGATGATGAGGATGTGGCATCCTGTGAGAGTGCCTTGCGAACGCAATGATGGGCTCTCCATATCTCATACCTTGTATTGCCGTTGGTGGCTAGTACGTTGTAGCAATCTGAGTGCCACTTGGTTGTTGAGAAGCTGGAAAAAAGTTGGCTAACTGGCAGGCTATGTATCTGTCGAGAGGTGGTAGCGTTGTGTTGTCGAAGGCTGTCCTCTTGGCTATCCCGGTGTTTTTCCTCTCTACGCACCTCCGACCCGCTTGGGTGTATGGGAAATTGGAGGCGACTATGAGATGTTTTATCTGGGATTCTTCTAGGAGCGACATGGGATGCTGCTGGTTGATTGGAAAACAGTCATATTGGTAGAGGAGGATGGCGGATTTCAGATTTGTTGTCTGGAGGCTGTGAATCATGCACTTCTAACAAAGTGGCTGACTCGAATTTGGGGAGGAGGCACGGATCTGTTATGTAGGGTTTTACACACTATTTAAGGGATTTCACTTGATGGTGCCAGATGCTGGTGTCCTTTTGCCCTCCAATTTTTGGAAGGGGATCTGCTCTGTGCTTCTGCGTGTAGTGCAACTCATGAAGCATGCTCTAGGAAATGGTTGTGGTTTCTGATTTTGGAAAGATGATTAGACTGGGCATGGACTTATGCGGGGTCGTTTTACCAAAAACAATTGTATCTCCAATTATAGCCCCTCTGATATGTAAAATTTATCTTTTCTCACCATCCCCATAGTATATGAGACAAATGTATGTATTTCGATTAGGGTCGTATTCTATGGTTATGATTCTACCAAATATGTCTTTTTCATTCCGTTGAAAATCAATTTTATGGTATAGACGCTTATTCCGCATCTTTATGCACGATTGACAATGAGATTCCTGTTAGAAATTGCTGGGAGAGCGACAACTGGATACCTCACTTGCGTATTGAGTTGTTGGATCTGCAGTAATGGAATTTTTGTTGGTGCTTGAGGCACTGCTAGATTGTGGGGGAATGTATGGCTTTGCTAATCATTGGTCTTGGACTGATGGACGCTTCATTATTGAGAAGTCCTATAAGGCTTTATATGATATGGAGGTTCATAATCATGCAATGATCTTGGATCAGTTCAATGACTATATATGGAAAATAGTGCATGCTAAGAGCTTAAATACCTTTTGGTTCATGTAATTTTTTTGTACTTTTTAAACTATAAATATAGACAAGCTACTAGTAGGCGTCTTCTCTATGTCATACCATTTTCCCTAAAAACATGGTGTTAATTTTTTTGAGAATACAAGCAATTTTTTATTTAGGGGACTTTATCTGAGAAACTGCAAGGGGAAAGAAGTTATAAAATTATCTATCAATCTTTGAGAAGTCATTTTGAATGAGTTACATCTACGTAAAGAAACATGCACAAATAACCCAATTATGTGAATTGTGAAATGATCACATGGAATTATGTGCATGTATTCATTGTGTTATAGTAATAGAAACATGGAACTTATGCCATGTTTTGTGATAACCATTTTACTTGTGATTTTTTTGAGGAAAAAGATGATGTGACGTCGTGTAGACACGCACTCGTAAGCTCTATATTTTTACAATAAGTATCAAAAAGGAATTACAAAGAGCAAAAAGTCTTTAAATCTTCCACGTGCTCTATAATATTTTCGATATACATTCTCTCTCCACAAAATATTCCCGTTCTGTGCAAGCCACATGGACCAAAAAATAGTTACCATCCACACCTTGGTGTGATTACTCACGTTTTCCAAATTATCCGTTGAGTCCCAAAATACATCCCAATCAGCTGTTGACTCTAGCTCCACCTGTGATGTCGCCAGCACCACCTTTGCAATTAGTTAAAGAAAGAAGAGGTGCTCAACATCCTCTTTCGCTACAAGACATCGTTGACATGTGCCGCTAATACCATGGAAAAACCTGGCTCGTCGCTCATCGATGAACATGTGATTCCTGTGTAGCAACCGAACAAAAATCCTCACCCTTAGAGGGATCTTCCACCTCCAAATGTCAGTAAACTTGTTGGAAGCACTCATTGAATCAAAGACCATCGCCCGATAGAAGGCCATGTAGGCCTTCCAGATAGAAAAATGCCCATCAGCCCAGGTCCAGTGGTCCCTAATTTTATGAAATCCCTCGCATACCGGCAGAGCCTCTAGAAGACGTAAAAACTCTGCAAATCGCTAGTCAAAAATCTCAGAACGAAACATAGGGATCCAACTCCCGACCTCCCAACAATCCCTCACGGAGGCCCCAACAGAGGTTGCCATAACAAATAATTGGAGAAAATGAATGCATAACGACCCATGGCTAGTCCAATAATCAATCCATAATCGAATGCCACGACCATCACCAAAAGTCAACTGCAAGAGCGGGATCACCTGTGAAAGCATTGCGCAAGGCATCCTCCAAAAGTCCAAAAGTTGGAAGCCCCAGGAATAGCAACAACTTGTGAAGAGGGGTCCCAAGAGACACCATAAATCAACCATTACATCCTACAGAGCAGATAATAGCGTCCTCCCTAAACTCTAGTCACCCACTTCACTAAAACAGAGTTGTTTATCACCTCCGAGCTTCGGATCCCCAAACAACTATCCTCCAATCTAAGGACTAGAGTCTTCCACCCCATTAACGATACCTCCTGAGACTCTGCAGAGGTGGACCAAAAAATCTCTGCATTATTGCCTCCAACTTCACCTACACTGCAACAGGTAAGAAGCGTTTAAACAAGAACACCACATGAATAGTCGAGAGAATCGCCTTTAACAAGACCAGACGTCCACCTTTAGACAAGCAAACCGCACGCCAACTTGTCAGCTACTTCTCCATCCACTCAATAACTGGAGCCCAGTCTGCTGCAGCTTACCGGCCATCAGTGGCATCCTAAGACACATGATTGATAGACCCCCCCGTCGTCTGCAAAGCTGCCTCACAAAAAGTTACATCCTCATTCATGTCGAAAGGATCAAAAGTAGACTTCGCATGATTGATTCGAAGGTCGGAGACCAACCCAAATTGCTTAAGGACAATGCCCATCCTTCCGCAGATTTTGATTGCCCCTCCACAAAAAAATGGTATTATCTGCATATTGGAGCATGGAGATAGAAATCTCCCCGGAACTGAAGCACACCAAAAATTCCCCCTTAATAGCCTTCGATACCATCCTCATCAGAGCATTTACAACCATAAATGGAGCCAACGGGCAACCCTACCTCACTCCGCACTGAGATTGGAAAAAATCACCCTCCTGTTTCCCATTCGATAAGATCGCGTGAGAAGACATCGTAACACATCTTTTTATCCATGCAATCCATTCACTTGGGAATCCCCTATGATGAAGGGATGCCCAAATGAACCTCCAATCTAGGCAATCATAGGTTTTTTAGAAATCCACTTTCCACATGAATCACTTTGTCTTCTTCTTCGCAACTCCGTAACTATTTTTGAAGTCAAAACAACACCATCCATCACACGGCAATGGGGGATGAAAGCTGTCTGAGCTGCGTGAATAATTGCCAAGAACCTCCAGCATCCTGTTGGTGAGGACCTTCGCCACAATGAGATAAATAACGTTTGATAAGGCAATATGACGTAAATCCTCCACCTGCCTCACCACATCTTTCTTAGGAAGAAGGAATAATAGTGGCTTGTTCAGTCGCTCAAAGCCACTATTGATAAGGCAAAGCTCTTCCACCATTTCCAAAGTTTCATGCCCCACCAAGTCTCAGAGCTACCTGAAAACGAAAATGGGGAAGCCATCCAGCCCCGGAGAGCCATCTGCATTCAAGTCAAAAGTGGCATGCTTGACCTCTGAAAGCAAGAAAGGTCGCACTAACTCCTTTGACTGAAAATCAGTCAGGAGCATGACATCTCTTCCTGTCCATCTGGCACTATTGTAAGGACCACGCTTGATGAGCTCAAAATAGCGACGCCTCACTGCCTCACCCATAGGTTAATCTCCGATCAGCACCTCCTCGCCCACATAAATTGAGTGAATCAAGTTACACCTTTTGCATCCACTTGCTAATGCACGGAAGAACCTCGTATTCACGTCGCCCTCCTTCAACCACCTTGGCTTCGAATGCTACTTCCACTCAATCTTCTTCTTGTCCTCTTTGAGTAGGATACGATTTTTCTCACATCTTGCTGCCTTTTCGGGATCCTTAGCATGTCCATAGTATCTTCCAACTAGTCAAGGTGCACCACCTCAGCTTGCAGCATCCCTCTGTTGGCCTCTGTTGGGAAAAATAAGAGATTTGTTTATTCCTTGAGCCCTAAGCTCTCTTATATAGGGAGGGACCTATGGGCAAATTACATACGATAGACAAAGAGAAAGGGAAATAGATAAAAGATACAAGAACATAAAATAAACTTCTACACTCCCCCTCAAGATGGAGCCTAGATATCTATCATGCTCATCTTGGATAAGCACTTTTGGAAGGGGCCCCAAAGTAAAGCTTTGGTAAGAATGTCTGCCGTTTGGTCTCCTGAGCTGACATGTGTTATAGAAATGAAGCCATTCTGGATCATATCACGTATGCAATGACAATCAACCTCGATGTGCTTTGTCCTCTCGTGAAATGCAGGATTATTGGCAATGAATAATGCAGCCTGATTGTCGCATTTTAACAACATGGGAAGGGGAACGTCTATATATAGATCTGTCAGGACTGCGCGAACCCACATCACTTCTATGCATGCTTGGGCCATAGCTCTATACTCCAATTCAGCACTGGATCTCGCAACCACGGTTTGCTTCTTACTCTTCCATGAGACAAGTGACTCCCCAACAAATATAGCGAAGCCTGATGTAGACTTTCTGTCCTGTGGGCACCCTACATAGTCTGCATCTGCACCTGCTGAGATAGTAATAGTACCCTCCTTTCTAAACAACAGTCCTGCACCTGAAGATGACTTAAGATAGTATCTTATGTATAACATCCATATGTACCCGACGAGGTTGTTCCATGAACTGGCTCACTTTATTGTCTGCAAATAAAATAGGGTAAATTACAATTTGGGTCCCCATATATGGGTCCGATCCCAGAATGGTTCCGATCTTTAAATTGTAACGATTTAGGTCCCATGGCCATTAATGTAAGGAACTTTTTAAGGCTAATGACGAGTATGCCCTTGTTTAAAAGTTAGAACACAACCCCCATTCCCTTCCCAACAAGGGCATATTCGTCATGAACCCCAACATTTCCATTTCCTAAATGGTTCTGGGACCCGAATCGTTACAATTTAAAGATCGGGACCCATTCTGGGATCGGGCCCATAGATGGGGACCCAAATTGTAATTTACCCAATAAAATATCTGGTTTGGTAATAGAAGCATAAAGCAGCCTTCGTACCAGTTACCTGTATCTCCTCCTGTCAACCTCCTCAGTATCATCATCATACATCTTCATGCTTGGATCCATGGGTGTAGAAGCAGGTCGACATCCAAGCATACCTGTGTCACTTAGCAAGTCGGTGACATATTTTCTCTGAGTCATCACAAGTCCTTGTTGATCTCTAGCAAACTCCATTCCCAGAAAATATCTAAGCACTCCTAGATCCTTGGTAACAAATTCACGGCCCAAGAATTCTTTTGCTCTTTTTATTCCCTGCATATCATCTCATGTAATGAGTATATAATCAACATACACCATAATGACAGTTGTACCTCTGGGAGTCCTCTGTACAAAAAGAGAATAATCTGCATTCGACCTTTTGAACCCTTGCTTCTCAAACAAATCTGAGAGCTTTTGGAACCAAGCTCTCGGGCTCTGCTTTAGGCCATAGATTGCCTTATGAAGTCGGCACACCTGTAAACACTCCCCCTCAGCAGGAAACCCAGGTGGCTGCTGCATGTAAACTTCTTCCTAAAGATCACCATATAAAAAGGCATTCTTGACATCCAATTGAAAAAGGGGCCAATCTCGAATCACGACAACAGATAAGAGAATCCATAAGGTAGAATGACGAGCAACAGGAGAAAAAGTGTTAAGATAATCTATCCTGTACGTTTGAGTAAAGACTCGAGCAACCAATCATGCCTTGTACCTATCAATGATGCCATCTGCATTGTGCTTCATTGTAAATACCCACTTACAACTTACAATAGATGCCCCAGTAGGAGTTGGAACAAGGCTCCAAGTACCTCTCGACTGAAGGGCGACCATCTCTTCCTCCATAGCCATACGCGATCTACTATTAGCTAATGCCTCCTGGTAAGTCCGTGGAATGTTCACAGCGGATAAAGCAACTGCAAACCTCCTGAAGTCCCCTGTCAGACGCTCAAAGGTGACATGAGAAGCAATTGGATATGAAGCACATGACCGCTTCTGCTTTCTTAGAGAAATAGGCAAATCAAGTTTTGCATCTGCTGTACCACCATCCATGTCATCTCCTTCCTGAAATAGCCCTTGCTGAGAAATACCATCAGTCCCATCATTAGAATTAATGTTGTCAGAACAAACCTGGGGCATGCTTGATGATTGACCATGATCATGAGCAGGGGCTGGCCGTCGACTGTAGTGGTATGGTAGAGGAGGAACCATAGAAATGGGAGTTGGAGATGGCGGTGGAGGAGGTAAAACCGGTGGAGGTAATTGTGGTGGAGATGGTGATGGAAGAACTGGAGCTTGTGGTGGTGCATACATGGGTGGAGGAGGAATATAGATCTCATCATATGTGTTTGATGGTGTCAATTTGTCGCCTGTAGGTGAGAAAAACATGACTGACTCAAAAAACGTAACATCAACACTGGCATAATACTTCCGACGTACCGGATCATAGCAACGATATCCCTTTTGAGTCCTGGAATACCCGACAAAAACACATTTGACAGCCCTAGGAGAGAGCTTGTTAATCACTGGAGACAATTGATGTACGAACGCAACGGACTCAAAGACACGAGGGGTAAGGGAGAACAACTCATTGTCAGGAAAGACAAGGGAGAAGGGTATCTTCTCCCCCAACATCGACGAAGGCATGCGGTTAATGAGGTAACATGCTGTGAGAACCGCATCGCCCCAAAATGAGTGCGGAGCACAACTCTGGACAAGGAGCATACGAGTGACATCAAGAAGGCGGCGGTGCTTTCTTTCTGTGACACCATTCTGTTGGGACGTGTAAGCACACGACGTTTGATGAAGAATGCCATGAGATGAAAGAAATTGAGATAGTATATGGGTGCAGAATTCAAGAGCATTATCAGTTCGCACAATTTTGACAGAGATGGAAATAATATTATGCTCTTTTTTAATAAAATTCATAATAGTATTGCCTGCTTCTGATTTATTCTTTAACTGGAAAACTCAAGACAAACGACTAAAATCATCCACAACAATCAAATAGAACCTGTGTCTCTGATGATCAGGAACAAGACTCGGACCCCAAATATCTATATGGAAAAACTCAAATGGAGAGCTACTGCTCCGACTCTGACGACTAGGGAAGACGGATCGATGATGCTTCCCTAACTGACATGCTTCACAGTTGAACGGCGAGCGGGGTGAGATTTGAAAAAAGACTTGATGCAGTTTCTGAAACAGAAGATGACCGAAGCGCAAATGCCATAGATTAGGAGAGACAGGTCCAGTAGAATGAGATGATGCTCCAGCATAAGGTGTTTGGACCAGTCGATACAACCCGCCTTGCTCACAGCTATGTCCAATCACGTTGCCGTGAGAATGTCCTGAAACACGAGAGATGATGGGTCAAATATTGCTCGATAACGTAAATCCTTAGTAATCTGACTAATTGACAGTAAATTCATTGAGAAATTAGGAGCATGAAGCACATTCTGCAACTGCATAAAAGGTGTTAAGACAATCTGTCCCTGTCTTGTGATGGGAGAATGAGTCCCATTGGCTATGACTACTGTCCTTCCTAGGGAAACTTGCTTGTAGGATGTGAGTTGATGTCTGTCTCCACACAAATGATGTGTGGCACCTGAATCTACAATCCATTCTGAGGTACCGGAACCCTAGTAGAAAGTAGAAGTATGAGCGCTACCTGAGGAACTAGCTTCTGCAGTAGCAGCAACGTCCAAGCTGCTCTCTGAAACAGGTGGAGGAGTACTGGCTGGAGGCGTGATATCTCGTAATCGAGACACAAGTTCATCATATCGTGTATCTAATGCGGGTGTATCACTATGATGCTGAATTTGTTCTCCTACGCAGACGGATGTTGGGAAACCATGCTTGGAGTAGCATGTATCTTCTGTATGACCAGTCCGATGACAATAAGTACACTGTGGTCCACGACCACAACCACCCCTACCACGTGGTTCTCGTTCTCGAAACTGAGATGGGTTACCTCTTCCGCGAGAGGCTGCCATAGCAGAAGAATTTGGCACAGTAGCAGGGCTTGAGATGTTGATTCGGCTCAATCTTCAAAAAGCCTCCTCCATGGGAGGAATGGTAGCATCTGCCAGAATCTGAGAAGAAGTAGCTTCATACTGTGAGTCAAGAGAGGCTAGAAAGACTCCCACCATCGTGGCATTCCAATATGTCTTCAACTGCTCTGGAGTAGTTGTGAGAGGCATGAAGCTATGAAGCCTCTCAAACATTCCCTGCAATGCAGTGTAGTGAGCATGCATGGGTCGACCATTCTGCTTTATCGTGAAGATGTCATGCTAGAGCTGTAGGATTTTTGTCTCATTCTTGGCTTATGAATACGTGGCAGCAAGAATGTCGCACATGGCTTTGACAGTAGGCTGATGCAAGACATCATTAGCAATGTCTGGAATCAAAGTACCAGACAACCAGACCTGAGCATATGCGTCATCAGCTTCCCATGAGGCATACAACACTGTCTTCTCCGTTGGCTCATCCTCGGTAAGAATATATTTCTTACCCATCGATTTCATTAGGCTCATGAACTGCATGGCCCATAACTCGTAGTATGACCCATCCATCTTCACAATAGGCGCAAGACCTCTGAAGGCGCTTGTGGTGGGGATTTCTACCTTGCTTTTTGACATGATGACTGGAGACAACTAGGGTTGTAGATGAGATAAACTTTGGTCTACACTGACATGACGAGGTTTGGTTGCATGTGTAGACTTACACAACCAAACCCCATCAACCTGGAGGTGCGAGCGAAGCACCCCTTAGAGAGGGAACGACAAGACCCTAGGGGCGGCAGGACCCTAGGGCTGGCGGAACCCTAGGGGCGGCGGTACCTTGGGGACGGCGAAGCCCTAGGTGGTGGTGGGGCTCGAGGTGCGCCCGGGGGGGGGGGGGACGTGCGGAAGGGGGGTGAGACCCGAGGTAGCGGTGGGGGCCGAGCGACGCACGGAGAGGGGAGCGACGCACGAAGAGGGGGGTCGGGGCGAACCCTAGGAGGCTAGGAAGGTGGATGGATTAGGGTTAGGGTTCAGTACGAGAGCTCCGGTCTAGGAGCGGCGCTCTGATACCATGTTGAGAAAAATAAGAGATCTGTTTATTCCTTGAGCCCTAGACTTATATAGGGAGAGACTTATGGACAAATTACATACGGTAGACAAAGAGAAAGGGAAATAGATAAAAGATACATGAACATAAAATAAACTTCTACAACCTCTAAGGATACGATACTCTCTACAAAAAGGAATTACATGCACCGCAACGTTGTAAGCTTGTCTGCCATTCGTCTAGAAGTCAGACACTTCCTGCTTATGCTAACATCTAGTGACCCTTTCCCGAAAACCCACCTCTTGCAACCAAGAGCGCTCAAAGCGAAACATACTATTAAGGCACCGACCTTCGCCTTAGTCCCAACAAATTGGCATATGATCCGAGTGTGACCTCGGCATTGCCGTCATAAAGCCTAGCAAGAAATTCTCTAAAAGCCCCATCGAGCCAAGAAAATGATCCAGGTAGGACCTAGAAGAGGTTCTCCTCCAAGTATATCTCAGATTAGCAACATCGAGCACATCGCCAAGTCCACCACAAAAGTGGCAAAACTAGGAGACCTCGTATGCAAACCACCCCTCCCTATCACTAGGATGATCAGAAGCCAAGAGAGTGATATTGAAATTACCACCAATTGTCCAAGCCACATCCGAGAATCGCAAGCGCACCATTCATAGCTCATCCCACAAAATAATCGACACATGAGCTCCCATGGGACTGTGAACGGCCGAAAATATCAACATGCCATCAGACACCCTACGGAACATCATGGCTAAGACCCTAGTGTCACACACATAGTCGACCAACTACACCACATCACCACTCTGCTGACCAAAATACCACCCGAAGCATCGAAATACAACAAAAACACAATAATTTGAAAAGCGGGACCCCGTCACCTCACGCCACAAAAAGCGGTCCCAAACCTCAAGCTTTATCTCTTGCAAGCAAAAAATATTTGCCTTTCAAGTCCTTAAAAGCACGACAACTTCCCTTTTCTCCCCCTGTCCCACACCTCACATCCAAGAGAGGATCTTCATTTAGCAACATAAGGGAAGCCCCTCGCCAACACAACCTTTCATGCAACACGCTATCTGACCAACGCTTTCTCAGTACCCTCTCACTAATCCGTGGCTCATTCGCATTTTCAATCGCTCCCCCAAGCACCAGCAACTGCTCAACTTTAAAGACTCATCACTAACAACCTCTATTGTTGAGGGTCTTGTCGCATGCAGCCACGACCTAAAGGTCGTCTCCCTTGCATGTGAACAGAAAATCTCCAACGATCTACCTTATAGATGGTGAGAGCAAGAGGTTTGGAACCTTTGGTTCTGAGAGCCCGCTTCTCACACTCCTTTACTTTCGTCCTAATGCTAATCGAGTGCTTCGGGGGCAAATTACATTCTCTAGAGGAACACACTCGTGCACCCTGTTCATAGGGGAGAAACTGCCACAGGAACTAGGACTGCCACCATGGTCAACAATGACACAAGCATCCGAGCCAAACCTTGTGATAAACCCTCCTAATAAACCAAGGTCCACATGTTTTGATCGCCTGGGGAAATCTGTACCAAACAATGGATCTAGGAGCCATTCAACGTACCTGTCCATCAGTTCAGAAGAACTCGCTTTTGGGCATTCATGCACATGGTTGCCAGAAAAGAGAGGAAACCCATTGTCACATGGCGATGGCAAACTCTCCTCCAACAACAATTGGAAGGTTGTACAACCTACCACAAACACAACCTTAAACATCCACACAAATGTGCACCCTTCCACCATGATCATAACATCGATGCCCTCTTTTGGGTGAAGCCCATCCGAGACGAGAACAACCACTTTGCAACCCCATCCAGCACACTATGAAAATAGTCAATGCGACGCGAGGTGAACGACATCTCGGAAAGTTGAACGTCCTATTGATCTCCTGAACCAGAGCCCCATTGCGGAAAAGTGGGCACCGCCAAACAACATTAGAGACAACCACATCGGTTGCCAACTGAATTCTCTCCTGTGATGCAGAGAGCCCATACACAAAAGGCAGACGTCGGGCCCAAGGGAACAACATCTCCAAAAAAGCGATCAACAAAAGACCCTAGACATCCTCCAATTCGTTCCAACAAGTCTCCATCAGAAACTAAATTAATCAGATAAGGTTACAACTGGCCTAGAGATCCAGCCACATCTTCAGAAGTTGATTGATGTCGTACTGCAATCCCCTCGGCCTTGAGTCAAGGGTTACCCGAGGCCTTCTGACCTTGTGAATCCGATGATTGCAGCATCGATGTCCCTAAATACCTCACTTGAAGCACCAACGGTTCAGGTCCGAAGTCCAACGACGGGGCTTACGACACCACACAACCTTCCAACCATCCTCATCCATAACCTAATGCCTACCAACATCATTCGATCCTTGAACCAAACTCGAAGCTAACTGATCTCCAGCCCTAGCACCAGCCGGGCCCGAGCCAAAGCACCTGGCTCCATTTAATGAAGGTCGGGAAGGCCCAACAGCACCCCGTTTCGATAGCTCAGCAGCATATGCAGCTAGTGGATCCTTGAAACCCACTGGCAGGGCCTGGGAGGCGCTTGGAGCAGTCGCCGCAGCCACCAACGGCGGACCACCGGCGATGGAACGCAAAATGGAGACCAATAGCCCCCAGGCGGAGCCCCATCACCGAAAATGGAACCGCCAAGATCCCACGTAGAGCCTTGCAACCATGCTGGAGCTCCAACAAGAGGACCGAGCGGAGGTCTATGCATTGCATCAACAACGACAACAACTCACGAGGTAGGCGGACGACCATCTCCAGCTTTAGGCAGAGCCAAAGCATTGGTTCCAGCTCCAGGCGGAGAACCATGCGTAGCAGCAACATGCAAAGGACTAGCTCCAGGTGGAGCCCTAGCACTAGCCCCATCTCCAGCTCCACGCGGAGGTCCAGGCGGAGCAGGTCCATCTGTAGGCGGAGCTGAAGCTCCTGCCTTAGACGGAGGTTCAAGAGGACCAAGTCCAGCATTAGTCGAATCCCTAGCTCCATGCAGAGGACCTTGCTCCAGGCGGAGGTCCTTACTCCTAGCGGAGCCCCATTATCCAACTCCACCTAGCTGAGAAGCCCTAGCCTGGGCTCCATCATCGCCTTGAGAGGTGGCCCTCATCTTTTCTCTTGCTTGCGATTTATTAATATTTTATTTAACATTAACAATCTCATTTGTTGTACCCACTTCAATGGTCTGGTGGTGATGCAGTGTGACTACCACCCAAAAAATCAGGGTTCAAAGCCCTCCTTGTGGGGGTTGCGTTAGGTAGTCGACATCCATCGTAAAAGATAGTTGGATCTTTCGATATGAATTTGAGCAAGAATCCATATAGCCGACTCTAGTTAAAGTGGGAGACGGCTTTGCCATTTCTTTAGTTTCATTTGTTCTTATTTGACATTGAAGAATCACACTATAGATCCTTTAATTACTTTAAATGTATGAAGATTTACTTTATACTAAATTTGTTCTAAATATTATACAATATTTTTTATTAACTTGTTTTTTTGGTAGAAAAGTGAGGCTTATGCCTTAACCACCTTGAGGTACGTATCACCTCGATTTCAGGGAAATCGTCTCGTTCCTCCTTTCATTTTTTAAAACCTTGCCCCTAACAACATTCTTTTCGCTAGGCCTCCCACTTTAAAAGTCTCTATTGAGAGTAATGAAAGGTGATTCAATTGGGTAATATGGACATGTCCAATCAAAGATGATTCGAATGATATGATTTGAAAACAATAGCTAATATACCTGAATCGTAGTTGTCATCATTTCTCGACCATTGTCTCATGGATAATGGTTTGCCAAACATTCTGTGATAATGTCTTTATGCAAGAAGCGCATTCATGGTGATGGCGTCTTGTATAGTCAAATATGGATAAAATTTTTCCATGCAATCCATAAAACCTCTCTTCACTACAATATTTGTATCACTGCCACATTTTGTGTAAAAGGAATATGGATTCAAAAATAAGTTGTTAGATGCAACATAGTATTAAGACTTCCTTTGGTATTGGAGATAACAACGTTCACAAAAAACTTATAAGATGACTACACACCATTGAAAGATGCCATTATGAGTCGCTTACCCTCTTCAAGCCCTTTATATACAAAGCCTATGGATGATATGCATCAACCAGCCCATGGATGAGCATTGATCTGCACTGCATCAACCACGTGCAATAAATGACCTAAAGGTGTTAAAACTCGGATATCAAGTGCGATGTGGTTCTAGAAAGGAGGGCTAAAGACTATGGAACCCATTGCTTCTCCTTTTTTTGGTCTTCGACCATTTGCAGTTCCTCTGCTCATCTGAGAAAAGCATCAATCTCATCATGTCTTTTTTCTTTATAATGCTTTTATGTGTGAGGAAAGTAGTTGTAAACCTCGTTTGCTATGGTCTAGCAATGTCTCTCTTGTTTATCAAGTTCCACATCAAGGTCAGACTTTTAGTCTGAGAATAAATAGAAATTATGAGTGTCTTCGCCTTTTTATTTGCACTCTTCACCTTCGACTCTTCTCCTCTAAAGTAAGATCAATGGAATGCGCGACACACAAAGTTCACCATATCTGAGGGTATCTTGTAAGAATTAATCCTCTTGCTGCTACTGTTGACGCATATAGAATAACTGTACCTCTTTGTTATTTTATTTTTCCTGCTATTCTCTTTATGTAATTTACCCATAGGCTACTCTCCTATATAAGAGAGCCTAGGGCTTATGGAATAGATCATCTCATTCACTTTTCCCAACATGGTATCAGAGCGACGGTCCTAGACCGGAGTTCTCGAAACCCTAATCCTAACCCACCACACCCGCCAGCCTCTCTCTCTTCTCTCTCTCTACTCGGCGCCGCCCTTCCCCCGATCGGCGGCGGCGGCGGTCTCCTTCTCCAACCACGGTGGTGCCCCAGCCCTAGAGCATCATCCGTGCGCATCTGCTGTGATCTGTGCGCATCCGATCTGCGCATCTACGCGCATCCCAACTGCGTGCGCATCATCTGCGCATCTACAGCGGCTGTGCGCATCTCATCTGCGCATCTACGCGCGTGACCTGTGGCGTGTTCTCAGCATTGCGCATCACTTGTGCGCCTCTTCGCCCAAGATCTGATCGTGCACGCATAACTGTGCGACTTGCGTGCGTGCGTGCCCCAGTTGCGTGCGTGCCCCATTCAGGATTTGCGTGCCCTGTTGCACACGCACGTAGCGTGTTCGTGCCGCGCATAACTGTGAGCCATCCCCTGCGCGTGTCAAGACCGTAGCGCACATATAGTCATGGGGATAGTTGCTTGAAGTCTACACATGCAACTACCCCCATCTATGGTATTGTAGACAAAACATATTGTTTGTCAGTCGTTCCAGTCTTTATTTTTCAATATGTCAGAGAGCAAGGCAGATATCCCATCTATTGGCGCATTCCGTGGTCCAGCGCCTATTGTCAAGATGGACGGTACCAACTATGAACTGTAGGCAATGCAGTTCATGAGCATGATGAAGTCTATGGGTAAGAAGCATATTCTTACCGAATCAGAGCCGGCTGAGAAGACTGGAACCTATGCCTCCTGGGAGGCTGATGACGCATACGCCAAAGTCTGGCTATCTGGCACGTTGGCAATTGAGATTGCCAATGATATCCTCCACCAACCCACAGCGAAGGATATGTGGGACATTCTGGCGGCCACATATTCCCAGGCGAAGAACGAGACAAAGATTCTGCAACTCCAGCATGATATCTTCACCATCAAGCAGAATGGTCGCCCTCTACATTCTCTCTATACATCACTGAGAGGGATGTTTGAGAAGCTCTATAGCTTCATGCCTCTTACCACCACGCCAGAACAGCAGAAGACATACAGGAATGCTGGACGATGGTGGGTGTGTTTCTCGCTGCACTTGATCCAGAGTATGAGGCAGCACATTCTCAGATTTTGGCGACTCGACTATTCCTCCCATGGAGGAAGCTTTTCACAGATTGAGTAGGATCACAGTGCCTTCAGCAGCTGCGAGTCAGAATTCCTCAGCTATGGCGGCCAACAGAGGCCGCGGTTTTCATCACCAGGGCCGTGGACGTACTCCTCGTGGAAGGGGTGGCCGCACTAGGCCAACATGTTCATATTGTCACCGAGTCGGACATAATGAAGACACATGCTGCTCGAAGCATGGATTCCCTGCATCTGCACGAGCCGCTGAGCAGATAGAGCCCCCATCTACTGCTACACTGGATCAACGATTTGATGATCTAGTTGCCCGTCTCAGGGGCATTATCCCACCATCTGGTCCACACCGACTACAGAGAGTCATACTGATGCTGCTGCTTCTGCCTCTGCCTCTACTAGTACTTCAGGTAGTACACTTGCACTCCACAGTAGTAGATCTGATACATTGCCATGGATCATGGACTCGGGCGCTACACATCATCTATGTGGCGACCAGAGTCTACTTACAGGATACACTCAGATTCCTCCAGGACGGACAGTAGTGATTGCCAATGGCACGCACTCCCCTATCACGGGTCAGGGGGAGATTAGATTGACATCTTCTATGCAGCTCAAGAATGTCCTACATGCACCGCATTTTTCTATGAATCTGTTGTCAATTAGTCAGATTACGAAGGATCTCCATTGTCGAGCTATTTTTGATCCATCTTCTTTGATTTTTCAGGACATCCGTACGGGCAACGTGATTGGTCATGGCTATGAGCAAGGAGGCCTTTACCGTCTGAACCAGACCCCATTTGCCGGAACCACATCTTCTCCTGTTGGACAAGTATCTCCTCTCCTGTGGCATCTGCGTTTTGGTCATTTACCGCTTCAGAAGTTGCGTCTAGTTCTACCCTATGGTCTCTCTCACACACCTATCCAGTGTGAGGCATGTCAGTTGGGAAAGCATCACAGGTCGTCTTTTCCCAGTAGTCAAGGTCGGGGTAGTAACTCCAAGTTTGAGTTGTTTCATGTCGATGTCTGGGGTCCGAGTCGTGTTCCCGATCATCAGGGACACAGGTTTTTTATTGTATTTGTGGATGATTTCTCTAGAGCGTCATGGGTCTTTCTAATGAAAAATAAATCTGAAGCAGGAAATATTATTATCCACTTTCTTAATGAAATTCAAAATGTTTTTTCCACATCTGTCAAGATTGTGAGAAGTGATAATGCCTTAGAGTTGTGCACCAACATTCTAGCAAATTACTACTCCTCAAAAGGAATTATTCACCAAACATCTTGTGCTCATACGTCTCAACAGAATGGGGTTGCTGAAAGAAAACACCGTCACCTTTTTGATGTCACAAGGTCACTTCTTATTATTCAGAGTCATGTTCCGTACTCCTACTGGGGTGATGCAGTCCTTACTGCATGTTACCTAATCAACCGTATGCCTTCGTCTGTCTTGAATGAACAGATTCCTTTTTCACTCATTTACCCTGACAAGGATTTGTTCATTCTTACCCCTCGTGTGTTTGGATCAGTCGCATTTGTCCATCAGTTGTCGCCTGGTACTGACAAGCTCTCTCCTAGGGCTGTCAAGTGCGTCTTTGTGGGGTACTCCAGAACTCAAAAGGGGTACAAGTGTTTTGATCCTGTGCGTCTGCGGTATATGATCAGTGCAGATGTTACATTTTTTGAATCTATTATGTACTTTTCAGAAACTGGAAACATGCAGCTACCACCTATATCTCCTGATGCCGTATTCATGGCACCACCACCACCATTGCCACAAACAACACCACCGTCACCGCCACCGCCACCGCCACCACCACCGCCACCACCACCGCCATCGCTAGTATCCCCGCTACCATTCCATTACACCCGCAGGCCTCCTCCAGCTCATGGTCCTGACCCGTCAACTAGCTCGCCTATGGTATGTAATGAAAATATTAATGTTGATGGATCTGACGACATTTCTCAGCAGGATGCATTACAGGAGCATGGTGATAACACAGATGATCTGGATGTTCTAATTGCTCTACGCAAGCCGAAGAGAAGCTGTGTCAAATATCCATTATCAGCAGCTGTGTCTTTTGAGAGGCTATCTGGAGACTTCAGGACGTTTGCATTGGCACTTTCAGCTACAGACATTCCACGGAATCATCATGATGCTTTGCAGGATGCTAGATGGCGGCTAGCAATGGAAGAAGAGATGGCGGCACTTCAGTCTAGAGGAACCTGGAGTTTGGTTCCTATACCTCCTGATGTCAGCCCGGTGAGTTGCAAATGGGTGTTTACAGCTAAGCACAATGCAGATGGTTCCATTGACAGGTACAAGGCACGCCTGGTTGCACGTGGCTTCACACAGACATATGGGGTAGATTACCTTGACACATTCTCCCCTGTGGCGCGTCATTCCACTCTACGGATCCTGTTATAAGTTGCAGTTGCTAAAGACTGGCCACTTTATCAACTGGACGTGAAGAATGCATTTCTGTATGGCGACTTGCAGGAGGAAGTCTATATGCAACAACCACCTGGTTTTGCTGTTGAGGGGGAGTGTTCCAAGGTTTGCAGATTACATAAGGCCATCTATGGCCTTAAGCAGAGCCCCAGAGCATGGTTTCAGAAGCTTTCAGACCTCTTTGAGAAACAAGGATATAAGCGCTCCAATGCTGATCATTCCTTGTTTGTACAGAAGACGGCTAGAGGTATCATTGTAATCATGGTTTATGTTGATGATATCTTGATTACAGGTGATGATGACCAGGGCATTAAGCAGGCAAAGGAAAGGCTGGGGACCGAGTTTGTCACCAAGGACTTGGGAGTCCTTAGATATTTTCTGGGGCTGGAGTTCGCTAGAAATCCATATGGATTAGTCATGTCACAGAGGAAGTATGTTACAGATCTATTGAGTGAGACAGGTATGCTAGGGTGTCGACCTGCTACGACACCAATGGATCCTAGCATGAAGCTGTATGATGATGACACAGAAGAGGTGGATAAGAGAAGGTATTGGTAGGCAAACTACTGTATGTCACGATCACTAGACCTGATATATCATTTGCAGTGAGTCGTGTGAGCCAGTTCATGGAGCAACCACGTCAGGCCCATATGGATGCAATACACATGATTCTGAGATATTTAAAATTATCTCCAGGTGCAGGCTTGCTATTTAAGAAAGGAAAGGAGATCTCTATCACGGCATGTGCGGATGCAGACTATGCAGGATGCCCCAAGGACAGGAAGTCCACATCAGGATTTGCAGTCTATGTTGGAGATGCTCTAGTTTCGTGGAAGAGCAAGAAACAGACAGTGGTAGCTAGATCCAGTGCTGAATCCGAATACAGGGCTATGGCCCAGGCTAGCACAGAAATGATGTGGGTGAAATCCTTACTTGCAGATCTATGTCTTGATATACCTCTTCCTATGATGTTGGAATGTGACAATCAGGCCGCCTTGTTCATTGCAAATAACCCAGCCTTTCATGAGAGGACCAAGCACATTGAGATCGACTGTCACTACATACGTGACATGATTCAGAAGGGGTTCATTGCTACATCTCACGTCACATCAGAGAATCAGACTGCTGATATTTTCACCAAGGCATTACTTAGAGGCCCATTCCAAAAGTGTGCGTCCAAGCTGAGCATGATTGATATCTATGCTCCATCTTGAGGGGGAGTGTTGACGCATATAGAATAACTGTACCTCTTTGTTATTTTATTTTTCCTGCTATTCTCTTTATGTAATTTACCCATAGGCTACTCTCCTATATAAGAGAGCCTAGGGCTTATGGAATAGATCATCTCATTCACTTTTCCCAACAGCTACATTTGTCAAAAAAATTATCCGCAACAATTTGAACAATATTTTCCACTCTAACTTCATTCATGCACTCATTTACCAACTGAACATTGTGTGTCTCATCGAAAGCATCTCTGGATTTCAAAAATGAAGTACTTAGGGAGCAATTGACATATAAGTTCATGATATTCCTTCCTCGCATTTCCATCCACACATCAGTCATTATAGAGCATCATGCCGACTTTCGCGTATCTTGATGGCATTGTAAGTCATTGGATATTTTCTTCACTGCTTGCTTAAAAAATGGACCACTTACTTCATACCTCGTGGAAGGCTTGATACCGGGGGCCATACATCCCGACTTCCTCCAACATTTTCCAAAATAGCTTTGTAGTCAATGCATTGAAAAGAATTGCTGATGTATATGGCCAGTTGCATATATATAAGAGACAACCCTTTCTCGGTGATCCTTGGAAAATGCATCTTTTATCGTCATCTGACATGGTGTCCCTTGCATTGGCACATTCTGCTCCAAAGATTTAGATAATCAAGATTTTTTGCAGATCCAACTTGTCCACTGATATCAACCTCATCTCTCATCTCCTCAAGTAATGGTGCTTTCTGAATATTCTTTCGAGAGACATCATCTGGATAGGATCATAGGAAATCATTTTCTTCTTTGTCTCTTCATCGACCTTGGGATATGCAGAGACGTTGTTGCCCTTTTTGATGCACAAGATGCCGCTTGAATCTATAAATTCCTCCTTTCACTACCTTTTTGCACAACCTGCATGTAACCATATTCGGATCTGCACGGTTAAAAAATAACCAAATTCCCATGTAGGATCATTTGATCCTGGAGGCACATAAAACAAACACAATAGTAAAATTTCCAAATTCAATCGCTACCATAAGCAACATTTGTAGGTGGTGTAACCATCTATAATTATACTACAATGAGAAATTCAACATTAGTAAATACTTTACAATCATAAAAAAACACAATAGTAAAATTTCCAAATTCAATCATTAGCATGCACAACATAGAAATAAGCTAATAAGGATCAATTTACCACACAAAATTTATCTTATATGATACCGCCAACATCATTTAATACACAACACAATATAACAATATTCATAGAATAGCAAAAAAATCATATTTATCTAACTTTGATTCCTTTTTCACTAAGAAAGATTAGTTCTAAGTTCCAACATTGTTTTTCTTGAGAAGGAGAAGATTCTAACATAATCTAAGTGAACAACAAATCCAAGCTATTTAGCAACATTATGAAAGAAAAATTGGCTACTACTTTTTCAACAACATTATTCTTTTAGTAAGGGATGACTCTAACATTATTTCTATTCTTTGTTGAATTAACTTGGAAGAAAGTACCTTGCAAAATAAAGCTAGTTCGATTAACATTTATTCCACAGTAAGCAAGTCAATTGGGCTAACGAAATTGGAAAACAAAAAAAATCGAAGTTTTACAGTTACCTTTGCTGCTGGCGGCGAGGGCGATGGAGCACGTGGCATCATTGATGGTGAGGGCTCTGATCGAGGCGAGATCATGATCTTAGGGTTTTAGAAGGGAGGGAGATAGGCATGGGGGTGGGGGATTTGTTTGCTGTCCGACAATTAGCAAATCCCTAAAAGTAATCGGGTATTCTTGTTCTGGGTTGCGACGTAACCAGATCCACAAAAAAGGCTGACTAAACAACCAACTTAGCCGTTTAGTCAGGCCTTCTAGTAGGACAACCACCTAAGGGCCGATTGGCTTCGATTGGGATGGCCACCTCACCGCTTCGCCTAAATGACCTAAACGGTCGTTTTTTGCAAGCTTGCTTCCACGTTAAGTAGGGTTAGCTGCATGGATTCTGTGCCTCTATTCAGATCTATTTTGGGTCATTTTCTGTCTTATATCCAAAAAAAAGAAAAAAGAAAATAAATGTGGAATAAAAAATAATAGGGTGTGAAACCCTACTTCCTAAGGAATTGGATAAAACTACCGGAGGAAGTCACGTGGGCTAAGTTTCCATTCACTTTTGTAATGATTATAGGGAATGTGAGGCTCTTTATATATTCCTCACAGTTACAACAAAATCCAATTATTTAGCAATGTGGGACTAAACAACCCCCACTTGGATGACCCATTACAATTCTCTCAACACTCCTCAAGGTGGATCATTGAATGCTCATCTTGGAGCCTTGGACAGTACAAAACTCAATACGCATAAGTCGAGCACAAAACTTAATATCTGCATCTCTCATGCTTACGATTTAAAAACTCTACAAATGTTGTTGTTGGGCTCTTTTCAGGATATGGAAGACTGAAATGGGGGGTCTCTCTTACAATGCACTATGACTGCTGCCACCATATAAAGATCAAACAATAGGCTTCTTTCATGAAGCTACTTCATTAGGTCTTTCAACGAGAGTCTCGAACTAGACCTCTCCTATACATTGGCTAAGAGGATATGTTCTATTTTAAGGATTTCGTATGGATCTCTTCGTGTCAAAACTTTCATTGGTATGTGGTCCAAATTCAAACTCTACGCTTCGACACATGAGTATGGGGACGTCTTCAAGAAAATATATTATATGTTTGCCTTATACAAATAATGGAAGTGTTCACTAACACCCCCCTATTTTCCATATCCATATGGGTGATACAAATAAAGAACCCCCCTACGTTTTCCTCCTTTTTACAATCTCCTGCTTTTTCGTTCATCATTCCCTATTTTAAATCATTTTTAAAAATCCCAACCCCCTTTAATTTAAATCATTTTTAGTCTCATTTTTTATAGCTACCCTCTTTTTTTAGTAGTTTCTTCTCATGTTCTTCAACCTTTCTTTCGTTTGCTGATTTGCTTTTTCATCACGGCCTTTTTTTTCTCTTTTGATTTTTCAGTCTTTCTCTCTCATTTTTTGATTACCGACTTACAACAGAATCCCATTGGTCCTAAAAAACAACACTACTAAAAAAAGAACAATTCTTTATGTTGAAGTTATTGTAGTTATCTTCCTTTATTTTATTTTATTTATTGACTCGTGTAACCTTTCGAGGTCTCTTATGTAATTATCTCCAACATGGCTTTAGGGTTTCACGTTATATAAGAAACCCATACCTCATTAATAATTCATTCCATACATTCACAAATTATTTATCCACATGGTATCCGATCCATGGTCCTACACTGGGGCTTGTACCTAAAAACTTAGCGCCTCCAGCCTCTTCTCTCCTTTCTCAATGTTGCTGCTAGGACCTTATCTCCTTTACTCGGTCACGTCGTTGCCTGGTCCTAGCATGCCACTACTCTCACGCCATGGCAAAATTCTTGATCATCGGACCTAGCGACTCCATCACCAATTCGAAGCATCACTCGTCGGTCCCTGGACATCATCGCGTATCTTGAAACCCCACTCGATTCCAGCATATCGTGCCCTGGACATTGTCGCACATCAGCTGTAATTGATCGAAATCCAACACATCTCAGACTCTAGTATGATTCTAAGACTCTAGGCTTCTCACATCGCCCAGAACCATCACATCTTGTGTGTGAAGAAGCTATCGCATATCCTTGGTGCGAAGAAGCCATCACGAAGACCTAGCACTCTAGCACGACAAGCATGACCTATGCACCCTAATCACATTGGACTTCAAGTTTTTGCAACTAGTTCTTGAACTCCTTATCTGATCGCGATGGCCATGACTCCTATCGAGACGAAGTCCCTATATACTACATCTTCTGTGAGGGTTCATGGGACTTCTATCAAACTCAATAGAACTGATCACTACATGCTATGGTCTTGAGCCTTCAAGGTATTCATCGATGGTCAGAGAAGGATCTCCAATCTCACATAGGAACTACTAAAAGATACTGATAAAGATTATGAGTTCTGGCTTGGGAACAACTGCCAGGTCATGACATGGATGATTAACAATGTTGAGTCGCACATTACGATGAATCTCCTGTACAAGGACACTGCAAAGGACACACAAGATGAATTGGTACAAACTTATTCTCATCATACCACTAAGTCCTATCTTACCGACATCTATATACGGATTTGGTCAGCATCTCAGGGGGAGTCCACTCTTGTGGAGTACTATCATCACCTTACCAGTGTCTACGAGGAGCTTGCCATCTTTTAGCTGGCATATTGTCCCAAATAGATGACAATGAGATCAAAGTGGCATGTCTACATATTTCTTGCTAACCTACATCTTGGCTATTAAAGCGTGAAGGACCAGTTACTTACATCTAATACTTTGTCATCCGTCAAGGTCATATTTAGCCGTCTTCAGGAGTTTGGGACATCTACTGGTCATACTTCTTCTCTGCATCCTGCTAAGAACTATGCCTTCCTCGCCTCCTCTGGAAGAGGCGATCGGTACAACTTTTGTAGAGGATGGAGCTGTGACACTAGTCGCGACTGTGGTTGTGATTCCGATTGTAGTTGTGATTCTGTCTAATCCTCAGTGTATTCACTGTTAACGATGAAACCATCCTTTTGAGCATCGCTGGGCGAAGTTTGGTTTCCCATATCGAGCCAACGATGCATCTGCGTGATGAAACCGGGTAGAAACTCCATCTGATCAGGAATCTAGTAGACAAATTGTTCAACTCTTCGCCACAGACTACACTCGCCTGATGCAGCTTCTGCAGAACTCTGCTCTCAATGAGACTACTCCTATACTGCGCATCTCGCTACTACCTCAGGTACTGTAGCCAACGCTACTTTTGCCACAACACAGACCTGGATTATTGATTCTGGTGTGTCTATTCAACGGGAACATATAGTCTACTAACCTCCTTTCAACCCTTTTCCATTATGAAGTCGGTTTGGCTTGTCAACGATGCCCATTCTCATGTTATTGTCGTTGGGACTATGGTTCTGCTTCAAGCTCATGCTCATCAGAGTTCACTACACTCCTAACTTTCTTTTGAGCTTATTGTCTGTTCATAAGCTATGCGTTGCTTTTGTTAGGCATGTGAGCCTCTAGCGAACGATTTATACAATAAATATTATTGTAAATTCTTTATCAATAAAAGTTATTGAGGTTTTTCACTCTCTTTATGAGATTATAATATGCATGCACTTATTGGTTCCCTTTGTACAAACAGGGTTATCCACCTTGGCCATCTTGAGATCATATGATACATCTGTCGATCCAATTGTTGGATCATAGATGTTGGTGTTGAGTTGAATATCTTAATTATTAGATTGAGGACTCAAGTGCACCGTCAAATAATTATCAAGAAAGGATCTCCAGCATGAGAATGCAATAAAAATCCTTACTACAACGGCTGACATTTAACCGACCTCTTGATGCAGGCTCTCTGCATATATGGATAGAGATTCTGAGGTGTTGGATGAGTTAGGTCAAAGAGTTGACTTAGCGCGATCGAGATAGCAAAGACATATGTCGTATACTGTCATGATATATGCACGCATCCTCTGACCGGAGACGGATGTATCATTATATGTCTGGGTATGTACATTTGACATACCATTAGGATGATGACCTACTCAAGGTCTATATACCGACACACTGTTATACATATAAAGGCCTTATGAGTGATACAATCTCTCAAACAGATCATACAGGTTCACTACTGAACCAGAAGACATGGATTCACTCATAAGATATTGGGATAAACCAAATTCCATCGATGGCGTTTTGGCATGATTTGTAGGTGTGATATATGCTTTTGGAAAGTATATGATCGATATCATCTACCAATGATCTAATTAGAAACTTAATGATAAAACTTTGAAGAATAGTTCAATTGAGATTAAAAATTCGGTTTAATCATGGTCTTCCAGTATTCATGATGTATGGGTATTAGGAATACTGGAGGGTGAATTGATCTTAAATTAATTGTGTGCCATGACACCTCCATTCTGAGAGAGTGATGAAACATGTTTGGATTTTAGTCACTTCGCTCAATGGATTAGTTATCATATTTTAGTCCATATGTTGGACATTGTTCTAAATTAGATTCAAATACGATGAAAAGATGGGATAAATTGTTTGATATGATCAGACAATGCTGAGAGGTCTTCAAGATCTTGATATATAACCGGATCTCAATATCCAAGTCATTATACACGGATTATACAATTACCTGACCTTATCTTCAAGTATCCACAGAAAACGTTCACTATTCATGGAAGAGTTAATGGATTGTTCCTAAAGAAACAAAATCTAAATATTAAACAAAGAGAGAAAATTAGGATAATTAAATTGGATTTAGTTATCCAATGTAAAATTAAGGTAGATAGTAATATCCACAATAATTTTAAATATTGTGGATAAGATCCACATTATTGTATTGATACTTATTTGTTGGTAAGATTCACAATTTATATCGTATATGTGAATTAGATTCACATTCCAATATAAATGTAAATATGATTTACATTATATTGTATATGTGAATTTGATTCACACTCCTTATTGGAGCGGACGTCCACCCTAATTAAGGGGAGGGGATTAATCCCTCTCTTTTTATAATTATTCAATTATTCATTCATTTGTTTGTTTTGCAAATTAGGATAATTTCAATTGATAACTAATTATCAATCCTAATCCTATTTGAAGTTGGTTAACCAACTTTAGTCTCCACCATTGATTACATAATTAGGATTCAATTATAACAACTTGTTTTAGAACAAAAGGAGGGCTGCCCCCTTGCCTTCCATTCAGTAAAAAAGGGTTGTCTCCTCTCTCCCTCTCTCCGCTTGTGGTCGTCCCCTGTTCCAAGGCAGATGAAGGAGATTCAAATCGTTTCTCTGGATTATGGGAACCGTGCGATTCATCCACGTGCCCGCAAGTGCTGTCCCTATTCGATCAGACTTCAGACATGGAGGTCTCTTGCTTTAGAGATTAGAAGATCACGTTCACGCTTCAATGGTAATTCTATACTCATATGAACTTGATGAAACAGATTGGCAATGGTTCCTCATCCATGTGGGTTTATCTTAAAAATTTTCATTGCTATCTAGATTTGTATGATAATCTCTTTTCCTATTGGATACGATTCAATCTACACTCTTCATTGATGCGTGAGGCCTAAAAACCTCCATTTAGTGTTGAACTATTGGGTGATTTTTGGTGAGTTCTATTGCTATTTTTTAGGACATTCGGATGGTGTAGATTTTTGGTGGACATTTAAAGAATGACCTTTACTGGCTTGATGCACCATTTGATTCTACTTTTTGTGTTTATTTTGCTTATGTTGTTTGTGTGCGAAACATGACAGTTCACTAAACATCATCGGACCTCCTTTCCACCTAGGGTTGAGTTACATCAATTGTTATGCCTTTCCTTAGTCCATTGTGACATTTGGGATGTTGTCCGATTCGTACTGTATGTGGTCACATATATTTTGTTATTTTTGTGGATGATTATAACATATCTTCTTGGATCTATTTAATAAAGAACATATGTTGATAAAATTGTAAAGTCCTTTTAGCTTATCAAAACATCTTTCTACTCATATTCCTACTATCATAACTGACAATGCTATTGAGTTTACTCAAGAGGACTTGGTGTCTTTCTTTGCTACTTAGGGAACCCTTCACTAGACCTCTTGTCTGTATACCTCATAGCAAAATAGTGTAGCATAAAGGAAGCTTCGCGACCTTCTAGATATTGCTCATACCATGCTTACTCGCATGAAGGTTCCCAAGACCTACTGGGGGATGATGTTCTCACTGCCACTACCTCATCAATAGGGTACCCTCTTTGATTCTCTATGAGATAACTCATTTTTCACTTTTTATACTGATGAGGATCCCTTTCCTCCTCCAGTGAGAATATTTGGTTGCGCTATTTTTGTTCATAACTTCCATGCTACTGATAAATTATCTTCTCGTGCAATCAAGTTTGTGTTGCTTGGCTACTCTCGGACCCAAAAATAATATAGGTGCTATGACCAAGGTTTGAAAAAAACGAAAGGCGGAACGAGACGTTTTACCTGGAGGCGAGTCGAGGCGTAACCTGGAGGCGGTCAAGGCGTAAGCCTCGGTCTGTATAGAAAAATAATTACAAACAACAACAAAGCCTTTTTCCACAATTAAGTAGGGTCGACTACATGGATTCTTCGCCTCCATTCAGATCTATCTTGAGCCAATCCCGGGCTTATATCCACAAAACTAAGGTCCCTTCTTATGGTCTCTTTCCAACACTTCTTGGGCCGTCCTCGCCCTCTCTTAGCCGGCTCAACATCCCAACACTCGCATCTCCTAACTGGTGCATCAGCTGATCTTCTTTGCAAATGTTCAAACCATCTTAAGCGATTTTCTCGCATCTTATCCTCGATCGGAGCTACACCAACTTTCTTTCTGATTACATCATTCTGAATCCGATCTTTACGTGTGTGTCCACACATCCACCTTAACATTTTCATTTCTGCTACATTCATTCTTTGCACATGTTTATGGTTCACATGCCAACATTCGGATCCATAAAGCATAGCAGGTCTCACGGCTGCTTTGTAAAACTTTCCTTTAATTTTTAAAGGAATTTTCTTATCACAGAGAACAACAGAGGCTCCTCTCCACTTTAGCCAGCCGGCATTTATTCTATTAGTAACATCTCCATGAATTTCCCCATCATGTTGCAGAATAGATCCCAGATATCTAAAGGAATCTCTCTTCGGAATGTTATCATCACCAATCTTCGCCTCGATTCCTTCACAATTGCTTCCATCAAAGGTGCACTCCATATATTCCGTCTTGGCCCTACTTATATGAAATCCTTTAGTCTCCAACTCATGTCTCCAGACCTCAAGCTTCTCATTTACTCCATCTCTAGTCTTGTCAATTAACACAATATCATCAGAAAAATAATTACAAACAATATAATAAAAATATTTATTGATGAAATAATCTAATATGTCAGACATGAAATATGACATTGTAATATATGATGAAATTATGAAGATAGGAATATGAAAGGAGGTTATGTCAATTCTATAAACCTTTTTACTAAATTTCTACCCAATTAAAAAGGAAATCATTGTGTATAACTATCACAAAAATATTTATTCAAGAGGGAGTCATTGGCCATAGTTTTCATTAGAGATATCCGAGATGTTGATATAAATCATATAATTTAAATCCTAACTGTATGTTCTGCCACTATTGTAAAAGTCGGCCCGACTAGTCGAGTCGGGGGGGGGGGGGGTAGCCGACTCGACTAGGCCTAGTCAGCCATTAGTCGGTCAACCCGACTAATCGGTCCGACTAGTCGGCCGACTACAAGACCGACTTTTACATAGAGAATTTTTTATTTTTTTGTTTTTTTTATTTTTTTAAAAGTGAATTTATTCTAATATGCTTATATTATATCTAAAGTCAATTACTTCTTTTATTTCATTATGATGGTATAGAAAATGTACAAATCAATGTAAATATGTAAGAATATATGCATACAAAATGATTTATATATTTAAAATCATTAAAAAAATCAAAACCGACTAATGGCCGACTAAATCCGATTAGTCGTCTGACTGCCGATTAATCCTTAGTCAGTGACCTCGCCGACCGAGTACCGACCACCGCTTTCTGCAACCTTGTTTTCTGCTACTGGTTGACCAATGTCCCCCTGTGCCACTGTACCCTTCTAGTAGGGGGTCTTGCAGGGTTGTTCCCGTCCTGAAAATTTTTCTTATATAGGTATTTGAATTCGCGTGCATATGAGATTTACAGATTCATATGTTTAATTGTATAATATTAAGAGTTCACTGAAATAATTGGACATGTTAATGGTAAATATGAATATGAAAGTGGTCAAATTTAAGCATTCATCTCACATAAATATATCCTCAACAACTAGGCCTTTATAAACATCTGAAACTACCAATAGAACTAATTACTTTCTTAAAAAAATGCTCGGTAAATACCTAACGCCTCAGGTAATACCTCGCCCCACCTCACCGCCTCGCCTCGCTTCGACTGCCTCGGGCATCCGAGGGGCTCGCCTCAGTTAGGGGGTCCAAGGTCTTAAGGCTCTTTGAGACCACCTCATTTCGCCTCGAGCACCTTTGCGTCTCGATGCACGTTTTTTCGAACAATGGCTATGACCCTACTTATCTTCACTACTGTGTATCTGCTGATGTCACATTCTTTGAACATACTAGTTAGGAGCTTCCGTCATATCCTATTGCCTACAAAAGGAAACACATTGTTCCTTCAGACTGTATGCCGTTAGTTGTTCCTTGCAAGGTGATGCACCTTCTTCAAGTGCCCCCACCTCTGCTCTGAATGCTCCAATAGAACTTCTTATAGCATCATAGAGACCAAAAAATGAAATGTACATTCATCCTTTATCATATTTTATTTCCACTGATACTCTATCCCAGTGTGGCAGGCAATTTACGGAGGCTCTTATGGCTGTTATCACTCTTTGTGATCATCACAATGCATTTCATGATCATGGTTGGAAAAACGGTCATATATGAGGAGATGGATGCACTTACCTCTAGGGGCATGTGGGATCTTGTGCCGTGTCCTCTTGATGTTAGGCAAGCTGCATGTAGATAGGTCTATACGATCAAACAATCTTCTGATGGCCTTATTATAGATTAATGGTTAGAATTGTGGCAAAGGGTACATAAAACAATTGTGCGGAAGTATATCAGAGAGATAAAGAGATATAAAACGATAGAACACCGGGATTTGACGTGGAACCCTACTCCATGAGCAGTAGGATGAAACCACGAGAGAACATTGGTAAGGGTTTATTCTTCTATTCACTTTCTCAACTGATATATTGGGTGTGGGGCTTCGTATATAGCCCCACAAACAGATCGGAGTCTCATTAACAGCATATGCGAGACTAAAAATGTGGATGCAGTAATTGGACCCCGGAGGGATCCTATTACCTATCTATGGGAATGACACATACTCTAACATTCCCCTCAAGCTGGAGTATGCAATGCTCAGCTTGGACAAATAGAAAGAAACCACTCACTCACAAAACAAAACACTGTAGACAATATCAACTCAACACATACTCTATTGGGTGCCTGCTGAGGACATTGCTTCTCATGTCGTGCTGGTGAGGAAGAACTGAAGGGTTGGAGTATGAACTGAACTGGGTCTCCTGGTTGGAGATCGATCGGGGGGTCTTCTCCGATCTTCTTCTTCAACATATGGAGGTGCAAGACTGCCCTACTCTCAACTTAGGTCAACTAGGCTAAGGTCTCAAATACTCCAGGCTACCCTACTCTTAGCTTCTCTAAGGAGGTGCACTGATGAAAAGCTCTGAACTAGGAAACATAGTTCTATTACTTGACAGAAGCATAAAAAGCGTAAAGATCCCTTGGTTTACGATCTACTTAGGGTTTTGCACATTGGCTTTTGTCCTGGAGGGGTTGCCTTGCCTTGCTTATTACACCAAAAGGTACAAACTCCAATATTGGCTCTATTAAGCCTCAATCCCTATACAGTGCTAAAGAAATACAAGTCCATTGACATACCTCTACAACTCTCTGAATCACCCTCCGCGGAAGAATAATATTATCAACATAGTGTAGAATAGGCAAAGATAAGTCATCTCTCAAATAACCACAATAGAACCCCCAATCATTGCACGATCTACCATGGCAGACAAAGCATTAACTACATGAACAAACAATCAAACATTAGTGGGGCCAGAGGGCACCCCTGACGGACCCCTCTTTAGTGTTGAAAAAACCCACCTCTAGGCTACCCATTGATAAAGACAACACAAAAAGCAGTCATAATGCACCTCTTCATCCAACTAATCCAAGTGTCAGGAAAATCGCTCCTATGCATTGAAGCCCAGAGGAGGCGCTGATCAATTTTCTACAAAACACCAGTAGTCTTCTGCTTCCTCCAATCTGCCACAACCTCTTATGTCACTGCCACATTATCATCATATGCCTTCTAAAAAACCTCAATTGGGAGCATGACTAGGTTCCTTCCCCCATTTGATGTATTATGTTGGAGAAAATAGAATTGCATATTATTGATGAGACCCTAGGGTTCTTTTATATAAGAGAAAAGCCTTGGGTAAATTACAAGAGAGGTACATGAAAGAACGAGAAATAAGAAATAAATATAAAGAGATATAAATATCTCAACATTCCCCCTCAACCTGGACATATATGTCCATGAAGCTCTGCTTAGAACATCTCTGAAAATGACCTCTAGCAAGGGCCTTGGTGAAAATATCAGTTGTATGATCTCCAGTAGAAACATGAGAGGTAGATATAAGATCCTTTTGTATCATGTCTCTAGTATAATGGCAATCCACCTCTATATGTTTGGTCCGTTCATGAAATGCAGAATTATTGATAATAAATAGAGGTGCTTGATTGTCACATAAAAGCTGCATGGGAAGAGGAACCTCAACAACAAGATCAGTAAAGATCAATCTAACCCACATCATCTCTGTGCTCCCCTGTTCCATGGCACTGTACTCAGATTTTGCACTGGATCTAGCAATCACTGGCTGCTTCTTGCTTTTCCATCCCAACAAAAATAGCAAAGCTAGAGGTAGACTTCCTGACTCTAGGACATCCTACATAATTTGCATCTGCATAAGCTGTTACCTCAAGAGACATACCTCTGCTGAATATAAGACCAGTACCAGGTGAAGTCTTTAAATATCTCAAAATCATTTAGACAACATCCATATGAACCTTCCTGAGATGCTCCATGAACTGGCTCACTTTGCTCACAACAAATGATATATCTGGCCTGGTTATGGTAGCATATGAAGCTTCCCAACAAGCTCCTTGTATCTCCTCTTATCTACCTATTCAGTATCATCATATAATCTCATACTCTGATCCATAGGGGTAGTAGCAGGCTTGCACCTGTCATACATGTCTCTAGTAGAAGATCAATCACATATTTCCTTTGGGTCTTCACAAGACCACACTGGTTCCTGGTGAACTCTAATCCAAGGAAGGTATCAAAAGCGATGATGCCACATGAAAGGAGAAGCATATCCAAGCGGAATAGTAGCAGGACCGGCACACGAAGGTTGAACCAGTCTATAAAGCCTTCTCTGTTAACGGCCACATCCAATCATCCTACCCATGAGTATGTCCTGAAACACAAGAGAAGAAGGATCAAATATGGCACGACAATGTAAATCTTTTGTAATCTGACTAATAGACAAAAGATTCATCTGAAGCTTGTAAGACATTCTGCAGGCGTATTAAGGGGGCTAGGACAATCTCTCCCTGACCAACAATGATGCGGATCGGAATCGGCGTCGACGATAAAATTGAGAATAAATTGGCGGTGGAATTTCGGTGGAGAAAGAGATGGGCTGAGAAGAGAAATTCTCGTCGGTAACGAGGGATTGAAGAAGAAGAAGCGCGGGAGATCGCGTGGAGGGAGAAGGGAGAAGGAGAGGGGATAAAATGAGATCAACTCAAATTTTTACTTCATAATTCACTGAATAAAACAATGGACTACCCTCTCTTTATATAGGAGAGAGGGGTTTACAAAAATAGTAAATAAATTCAAACTGACAACCGACTTGCCTAATTGGACTCCAATAAATCCTAATTGACCTCTAACTAACTTAATTAGACTCTAATTACTTAATTGACCAACAATTGTAATTAAAATCTACGAAATCAACGTTGAGATCACATGCGATCTCAATTATTAAATTGGACCACTACGACCGCTAAAAACGTAAATAAAAATGATAATTATTTAATTGAATAAATGTGGCCCCATAATTTGGGGTCACGCTGCATCAGGAATACTACTTGACAACTTAGGCTTAAGCATTTTTGGTGATTGTCAATAGGTCCAATCGGGTCCGGACCCAACAAGTTGTCATGGTCAGTTTTCCTCGATAACGATAGGGCCATAGGGTACCGAAGCCCGAGATATTACAAATGATATCATAGTCAATTTTTCACTTATAATGGAAAGGGCTATCCGAGAGGTGAAGCCGTCCCTACAAAGCGATAGGAGGAAAATGCTACACAGAGCGTGCAACCGCCACTCTCACTGGGGATAAATGATGGGCCATATCACAACGAGGACCTTGCGATTTGCGAATACAAGTGGGGGAGGTTGTAGCACCCCAACCCCAAACATAGTCCTAGGTCTAAAATTTACAAAATGTGAGTGTGGGCTATGAGTGATGGGAATTACTACTTGACAACTTGGGCTTAAGCATACGGGTCCAATCAGATCCAAACTGAACAAGTTGTTAGGATCAGTTTTTCTCAATAGCGGACCAATGACCTAAGCTTGGGACGTTACAGCTGAACTTGGTTGCCTAGAAATGATGTGATCTTTTGGGGTATAATTATTTTATCTGGAAAATGTTATAGAGCATGCCGCGAATCATATGTATCTTTGTAATTGTTATACTTGTGAATATAAAAGTTTTTGGATGAGCATCTCCTTAGCGCATCACTCTTTTTTCTTTCAAAAACTTCTTTTAGAAAGCTTAGCTAAAGTGCAGAATAATACCTTGAACATTCGCATCTAATCAGAACATACTGTTGCATGTTTTCTAAATATAAAGCAATCATCGGCTTAATTCTTTTTACAGATGCTGGTCTAATATAATTCCACTTGATTTTTACTGCTCGACCTCACATGGAAAGATTTTGAATAATTTGGAATGTCTATATAGAAGCTAAAGGGTGAAACCAAACACAGGAGTACGTGCATTAAGGCCATACCAAGGAAATTATTTCTGGTTTCTTCTGCATAAATAAAAACTGGAAGATGCACAATATTATTCAGTTTGTTGATTGTTTTCTCTCATGGTCTGCTAGTTCTCAGATCATATTTGTTTTGCAAACTCGCTGGTAAAGCTGGAAATGATATCTGGACTCTTTGCAGGGCGTGTGGTCGAGTGAAGCTGCCACATTTCTACTGTTGCAGTGGGAACAGAGCGCAAAATGAGAAGAGCGATACTTCCAGACCATGAGAAAAAACTAATTGTAGTAGAGATGGTTTATATAAGAAGAGGTTTCAAATAGCATAGAGACAGCAGAACTCTAATAGCAGTAGATCTGATGGCTTATATATGAAATTGTCCTTGCTGTTCTTTTCGCACACAATTTGAGTCAGGCTATCAGTTATCCTGTCCTGTAAGTTCTAGTGCATGCTGGTCTTTTTTTTAACAAATTTTGAGATCCACTATTTGCATAGATCATGTCTTGTAATTCCAATGCTGTTAGCTGGATTTACAGGGTGACCAGTGATGTATTCACCCTACATTGCATTTGGTAGCAACTGTAAAAACAAGCCGAATAGTAGCGTACGCAGTCACACCCATCTACTAATCTTTCCAGCAGTGACTGATTGTTTCATTTTGGATTGGCCCGTGATGTACTCATGGGATGGTGTGCTGGGCTGGGCTGGTTTCACTTGATTGTTTCATTTAGTTCTTCGATGTGCTTTCTTCAAGCTGAATATGGTTAAGAAGTTTCTCTTGTTCTGGAAAGACAAGCTACAGGTGAAATGTCTGATCCTAATGTTATTAGTACAAGAAAAATCTTGGCCGAAGCATGTGATGCGGCCTGGCCTAACCCTGTGCACCTCAATAATGTTGATGCAGGTATTCCAGAATGAGGGTTCATGCATTTTGGCTGGAGCAAGCGGACCGCAGCACGTGTATTTGGGTGAGTGTATTGGTAAGTATGCTAGTTCATATTGGTGTACATGCACAAATTGTGGTTGAGGAGCTGGCTTGCTTCTTGTTAATCTTGATCAAAACCCTCGTAAAGAGGTTCCTATTTTGGATCCTGCTGTATTGGTTACCAACCCAGCGCTTATGCACATATACGCGTGTGTGTGCATGTGTATGTGTATGTTTTATCTACATGTATGTGTATATGTGGGTATGCATATATGTATGTATTGCATGCGCATGTGCACATACATGCGTGGGAGGAGTGAGATCTCGAGATTTTGTATGTGAATCGACGCAAAATTTACTTGTAGGTAATAACATGTACACAATCACAAGCTTAATAAAGTCCTATCACAATATATATCATCGATCATAAAAAGACACAAGTATTTTTATGCGAAAATTCAATCAGGTAAAAATCATGATCAGAGTATTCACGATTTAGCATTTCAATCATAACCGATCTCTCGGTTCTATCAAAAATGAACTGCCTTTCCAAGGGTTGCTCGATCTTAGTGTCAAATTTTTTCTTCCAATTAGAAGAGAGGCGTCTACAACTCGTGGACCACGTACAATAATATACAAGGAATAAAATCCTACAATCACAAAATGTACACAATGCAATACAACTTCAAATAAAAATGACTTGTGTATCAAGATTGCACAAAAAAGAATGCTTGAAGCTCGAGCGCATAATTCTCCTCAAAGAAATTGGAGTGGAAAATTTTAAATACTCTTTTTGTAGCTGGAAATATAGGCTCTAAATTTTGGATTCAATGGGGAAAAGTTTAACCATGGATTCCTTAAACTATCCCTAAACGTGATAATTTCCTTTCATCATAATTCTCATCAATATTCTCTAATTGTCACATAACTAATCGGTTAAACAAGAACATTAGTCGACTAGAATTTAATCAGTCAGTTGAAACAAAGATGAGCCTGTTGAAAGTGGTACTCTGGATGTTCAGAATATGCAATTAGTTGACTGAAACATCTCATTAGTCGATTTAATATGAGATTATTGGTTGATTAGAAGGGTCAACTAGTTAAACAATTACTCAAAAATAGTCCAGGCAAGAAGTGGAGAGTATGCCCGCTCATGGGTCAGGCTTAGGTTAAATAATTGATATATGGGCTAACCAAACTTAGCATGCTTGTTGAACCGCCAATAGGCAAAGCCATGGATATGTGCCACATAGCTCAGCCTGATCAGGTCGGTTCGTAAAAAATAAAAATATATATTAAAAAAATAGATAACACATGCATTTAATATAATATAGTTAGAGTTTTTCTTTTGATTATTGATGTTACATTGTATTCAATAGTTTCCACTTTACTTAACTCATACACTAGTTGCATTAGATTTTAGAGAGTTTAAATGGTGGAAATTTATTTATGCTTATCAAATAATATTTTATAAGTATAAAGAATTGACCCATTGGTCGATGTAATCCGAACTAGATCGTGCTCGATCTTAGGCCTTGACATGTGGCCCATAGGCCAACCCAACCCGAGCTTGGGGTAGAATGTTTTGGAACCTCTCCTATTCGATCGATCGCCCATTGTCAGATCCGACCTACACTTGGCCAGGTCTACTCGAAGTAATCGTTGAACTTTTGAACACCAAGATGAGTATTGGTAAATGAATTAGATGTCTGATCAATAGAGGTAGGTAGTTGTTTGAAGAAGAATTAGTCAATTGTTACAAATCATGAGTTGTCTAAAGAGATAATTAGTTGGTTGGAGAGTTAATTAGTCGACTGATTTGGTCCGAGAAGTTGTGTGAGATAGAGATACATGAAATGCATATATGTGAGTTAAAATGCATCCCTTCATAAAATTAATATACAAAAATATAATTTATGTGTTGTGCTAAAAATATTCAAATCTCTCTCCTTAAAAATAACATTTTCAAAATCTTTTTTAAAAATATCTTCTTTTAAGGATCTCGCCCCCTTTTGGACATTATCAAAAGTGAAGTTTATAAATTTAAAAGTCTAGATACCAAATTTTATCTTTTCAACAAAAAAACTCTTCTTTTACCTTTAGTGCTCCCTCTTTTTCTTTTGTTTAAGAGCTTCCTCTTTGTTTTATAAAATTTCTCCTTAAATGATAGGAATGGAGGGATAATAGACGACATGTTATACATGTTCTACCTAGAAGTAGAGATAGAAAGTCACTTGGCATCTTTGGTGGGGGTAGACTTCTTCGATCATTGTAGCTCCTTTGCAGTTGCATCTATCCACATCCAGAGACTGAATGCACCTTTGATTTTATGCATTTCATCTTCGATGGTGAAGTTAAGTGTTGTTCCTCTGTTTCAGCTTGATTTTTGGACCATGGTACTTGTAAGTGTTGATTTTGATACCTTTGTACTTTGGGTCTTTAAGTTTTGTTGGGAGAAAATAATAACTTTCTTATACATGAGGTCTTAGGATTCTCTTATATAGAGGAGAGACCAGTTGGGCAAATTACATAAAGAAGACGGAAAGAATAGAGAATACATAAAAGGAACAAAATATAACTAATATCTCAACACTCCCCCTGATCAAAGATGGAGCATAGATATCAATCATCCTCATCTTGGAGCAACATCTCTAGAAAGGCCCTCTGGCTAGGGCCTTGGTGAGCACATCTACTGTCTGATCTTCCAAACTAACATGAGTGGTAGAAATGAAGCCTTCTGAATCATGTTTTGAGTGTAGTGAATGTTTGCCTCGATATGCATGGCCCTCTCATGGAAGGCTATGTTGTTGGCAATGAAGAGAGCAGTGTAGATGTTGCATTGGAGGTGCATGGGAAGATACATCTCAACTGTCAAGTTAGTAAGAACAGATCTAACCTACATCATCTCTGTACTAGCCTATGTCATGGCCATGTACTCTGACAATGCACTGGATCTTGCGACCACTATCTACTTCTTGCTCTTCCATGACATAAAGGTACTCCCTATGAACACTGTAAAGCCAGAGGTAGACTTCCTGTCCTTGGGACACTCTCGCATAATCTACATTTGCACAAGTTGTAACAACAAGGGATATATCTCTACTGAATAGAAGATCAATGCCAAGAGAGGTCTTCAGATACCTTAAAATCATATAGACTGCATCCATATGTGCATGTCTAGGATGCTCCATGAATTGACCCACTTTGCTTACTGCAAAGGTTATATCTGGCCTGTTGATGGTCATGTATAAGAGCTTCCCAACGAGCTCACTGTACCTCTTCTTGTCGACCTTCTCAGTGTCATCATCATACAACTTCATGCTCGAGTCCATTAGAATAATAGCATGCCTGCAATCTTCCCTGCTTGTCTCAGAGAGAAGATCTGTAACGTACTTCCTCTGGGTCATCACAAGACCTCGCTGATTCTGGGCGAATTCCAATTCAAGGAAGTAGCATATACTGCCAAGGTCCTTGGTCACAAATTGATGATCTAGGAAATCCTTAGCAGCCTGGATGCCATGCTCATCATCCCTTATAACAATGATATCATCAACATAAACAAGTATGACAACTATACCTCTCTAAGTCATTTAAACAAATAGTGAATGATCGGCAGTCGATCTCACGAACCCTTGTTGCTCTTTCAAATATGAGAGCTTTTGGAACCATGCTCTTGGACTCTGCTTAAGGCCATAGATTGCCTTGTGAAGCATGCAAACCTTCTGACACTCCCCCTCAGTAGCGAACACAGGTGGCTGCTGCATGTAGACCTCCTCCTGTAGGTCACCATAGAGAATGCATTCTTCACATCAAGATGATATAGGTCCAGTCTCGTGTCACTACAATAGAATGAAGAATATACATTGTCGAATGCCAAGCTACCAGAGAGAAAGTATCATGATAGTCCATCCCATATGTTTGGATGAACCCACGACCACGAGCCACAAGTCTTGCCTTGTAAAGACCCATGTTGTCATGTTTTCAGTGCTTCACATAAACACCCATTTGTATGCAACAATATATGCTCATGTAGGAGCTGTAACAATGCTTCAAGGTGCTACATGACTGTATCATGACCATCTCCTCCTCCATGGCAAGATGCCTTGGCTGTCCTGTATGGCCTCCTAATATATTTGTGATATCTCCATGGCTGATAGACCCACCTCAAATCTCCTGAAGTCCTTTAAGAGTCGGCCCAAGGAAACATGGGTTGCAATAAGATATGTAGCACAAGTATGTTTCTACTTCTGCAGAGGGTACTTGGCACATCTAGATCATCTTCCTCCTCCTTAACTTGTAAAATGCCCTCCTGAGAGGGTACCTGGTTATCCTGTAAAGAATCTTGCTGCATAAACAAATCAGTAGTGCCATCAATAGAAACAATCTGCTCATTACATACATGGGGCATGCTAGATGATTGGGGAGATCCATGAACACAGGGAACTGTGTGAGGCCTGCAGACAAAGACACATGGTAAAAATTGAGTCAAGGTACAGGGTGGTGGTCTAGGGATAACCACATGACCATATGTAGGTACTAGAGGAGGTGGTGGTGGTGGTGGAGGAGGTGGTGCATGCGTAGGAGGAGGCTTGTATACCTCCTCACCTGAGTCGGTTGGAGTCAACCTATTACATGCAGGAGAGAAATACATAACCAACTCAAAGAAGGTAACATCAACACTGACAAAGTATTTCTGTTAAAGCGAATCAAAACAACAGTACCCCTTCTGGGTACGAGAGTATCCTACAAAGACATACTTAATAGCTCGAGGAGAGAGCTTATCATAACCAGGCATTAGATTGTGACCAAAGGAAACACAACCAAACATCCGGGGTGTAAGGGAGAACATGTCCTTCTTGGGAAATACGATCGAAAAAGGAACCTTTTCTCTTAAAACTAAAGATAACATGCAATTCACCAAATAGAAAGCAGTGATGACCGCATCACCCCAGAAAAAGTGAGGAGCAAGACTTCGGATTAAAAGGGTAATTTTCACATTAAGTAAATGATAGTGTTTGCATTCAGCAATACCATTCTGTTGGGATATGTAGGCACACGAGATCTGGCATACAATGCCTAGAGCTATAATGTGCATAACTCTAAGACATTGTCAGAGTGTTAAAACTTGACAATAGCAGAGAACATATTCTTTATTTTATTATTAAAAGATTTAATAACATACCGAGCTTCAGACTTGTTTTTAATAGAAAGACCCAAGAAAGTCTAGAGTAGTCATCCACAATAACAAGATAAAAACAATGTCCTTGGTGATCAGGAACATGATTGAGAACACAAATATCTAAGTGAATAAGCTCAAATAACTGAGTACTGCTACAACTCCGATGACTGGGAAAAGAAGAGTGGTGATGCTTCCCAAGCTGGCAAGCCTCATACTAGAATGAAGATCACGATGAAATCTGTGGCACGACATGCCACGTCTTATGCAGAGGAAGGTGGCCCAACCGAAGATGCCACAAGTATGGTGATACTGGTCCAGTGGGAATAGTAGAGGCACCATCATGAGGAGGTTGGACTAGTCTGTAGATTCCTTGCTGCTCACGGTCGCATCCAATCACCCTACCCGTGAGTATGTCCTGAAATACAAGAGAGGATGGGTCAAAAATAACACGACAATGCAAATCCTTCACAGTCTAACTAATATAAAGAAAGTTCATTTGAAAATCAGGAGCATACAAAACATTCTGCAGGCGCATGGATGGCAATAAATGCACCCCCTATCCTCTGATGGGTAGGTAAACCCCGTTCACAATAATGGCTCATTTGGGGGGTGGGGGACATAGATATGTAAGAACGAACTGCACTCTGTCTCCACACATATGGTGAGAAGCACCAGAGTCTATTATTCACTCTGTCATATCTTCCCTTCTACAACTGATAAAAGTATCGACTATACCCAAGGAGCTTGAAGAGGCTCTAGCAGCAACTATGACATCTAGGGAACATGTAGTGGTTCCAACAACATGAGTAATTATCTCCCTCAAACGGGAAATAATATCATCAAGGCAGGGATCTGCCTAAGGAGCTGAACTACCTGAAGGCTCAATTTGCTTGACCACGCATGCATATGTGGGGTATCCATGATTCTGACGGCATGTGTCCTCAGAGTGACCTGAGCGACGATAGCAGGTGTAGTTGCCACACTGAAAACCACCTCCTCTGCCACGGGGACCACACCATTTGAATTATGTAGAGCCTCCCCTACCCCGAGATGCAACCATCATCGAGGAGGTTTGTGTGGTGGCAACGGGTGGGATAAGAAGCCTGCTAAGGCGACTGTAGGCCTCCTCCATGGAAGGTATAGTCGCACCATATTTTGGATCTAGGATTGCTAAGAAAACTCCAACCATCGTGGAGTTCCTTTATGCCATATGTTGCTCCGTGGAATTGGTAACATACATGAAGCTGTGAAGCTTCTCAAACATGCCTCGAAGCTAAGAATAGAATGCATGCAAAGGGCAACCATTCTTCTTGGCCATGTATGTATGTATATCAAACTGAAGTTGAAGAATTTTGACCTCATTCTTCGTTTGGGCATACATAGCTGCCAGAATATCCCTATCACCTTAGTGGCGGGCTAGTTCACAGTGTCATTATCGATCTCTGTAACGAGAGTCTCATAGAGCCAAATACACGCATAGGTGTCATCTTGCTTCCACGAAGCATTGTTCCCAGTCCTATTCATCGGCTCAAGCTCTGTCAGAATGTTGCTCCTTGTTGCATGAGGGTTGTAAACTATATGGACGTCAATTCATAGTTTGTCCCATCCATCTTCACAATGGGAGCCGAGCCCTTAAAGGCACTGATGAAGATAAGATGTTGCCATTGTTTCTGACATGTTAAAAAATAATGTCGAAATGAAAGTGGACTAGGAAGTAGATCGATTCGAGCGAGTCTATAAGATCATGTAGAGGATTAGTTGTACGTGTAGACTCATATAACCATCCTCGTCAATCCTCGATCCATGCTAGGGTTAGAAAACATGATTTGTAGGTATGAAATCGCATTTTCAATCAAAATCAGATCTTTTCATACTGTAGTTTTGTGATGGAGAGGAGAGAAACCAACCTTTGGGCCATTGGTAGCTCTACGGTGTTGCCCAGAGGCTCGTGGTGGTTCAAGGAAGTGCTCAGAGGGATGCTGGCGTTGGCTAGGGGTCGCATGGAGGGTTGTTGCGGCAGCTGGAGGCGTGTGGAGGCTGATGCGGTGGCTGGGGAGCTGCGGGGAGGGTGCTGTGATGGTTGGGGGCTGCACGGAGTGCTGCTGCTGCTGTGGCCGTGGATGGTGCCCTACAGAGGGTGCCAGCAGCGGCTGGATGCAACGCGAGCGTTGTGCGAGAGGTTGTGGCGACACATGGTGCATGCGAGGACCATGGGTGGGGTATTAGAACTCCGGTCTAGGACTGTCGCTCTGATATCATGTTGGAAGATTAACTTTTTTATTCATGAGGCCCTAGGGTTCTCTTATATAGAGGAGAGACCCGTTGGGCAAATTACATAAAGAAGATGTGAAGAATAGAGAATACAGAAAAGGAACAAAATACAAGTAATATCTCAACAAGTATTATTTTGTAATATTTCCTTAGATGCCCAAACACAAGGTTATATTTTCTTCTTTACAGAAGCAATAGAAGAACCCCCAAGAACTTTTTGTTCTTTAGGCAAAGAACTAATTTCAAGTTTAGGCTCTTTTATCATTTCATAAACAAGTTTTTTTACTTCTAAAAGATCTTTCTTAATGCAATCATTTTCTTTCAATAATATTTACATTAAGCAAAACTCCATTATATTTCTTTAAATAAGGAATTTAGTTTTCATGCTTCTTGATTTCAAAAGAGACTCGTAAAAATTTATCATAAAACATCTTAACTTTGTCCTTAGTATTAGAGTCGTCGATGCATACAAGTCCTAGATAAGTACTCAACTTGTACTGATGAACCTCGAAAGTTCTAAGTATGCGCTTCCACCATCATACCACTCAAGTCATCCCAAGTAACTTGAAACGCTTTTTTCTTTTCCTTTTTGTCATAACTTTGCTCATTGATCATGAGACAATTCTTCTTGCATCTGATACCTTGAGAGATTCTTTCCTTCTATGGCCAAAAAGATAGGCTTGAATTCTTATGTTTAGCGTGGAAAAATATAGCCTTAGTGTCCTTTAAATAAGCTTTAAAAATCACGATTTTGACTTATAAGGAGATACATAGTTTCCGTCAATATTCACCAATTATCACATAATTAATCAGCTTTACAAGAACATCACTCAACTAGAATTTAATCAATCAAATGAAACAAAGAGAAGTTGATGAAAATGATACTCCGTGGATTTAAAAATGGAGAGCTTATTGTATCTAAGAAGATGAGTGTGATGCAGAGATAGATGCAATACCTGTAAATGAGGCTTACAATACAACTCTCTCATAAAATTAAAGTAGACAAAAACTCTCCAAACGTGGTCTTCTTTTGGTCTTTGGCCTTGACATTCTTTTGAAACTTGCATGTTCCAACAATCGTCAGCTTAATCACTATTATTGTGTCATTTGCCATCATATCCTTAGCTTGTTATATATTTTTAAAATTTAAGCTTATACGAAATAAAATCTTTTTTGTCATCATTAAATATGCACACATGAGTGCATATTCCAACATGTATGCATGCACATATGTATATATGCGTACTTATGTTTGTGTGTATTGTCTAAAGGAATTTTCCACTAAATGCAGGGGTCATTGCTCATTAGGAAAATGGCGAGCATCAAATTCCAACTATTTCTATTGATGCACTTGTAATATAGATTAAGCTTGTCTATATTCTTGTAAAGCTTACCCTTATAACTTGTAGATTAATGAAAAAGAAATGTAATAAATAATCTAAAAAATGTAAAAATAATTTAGATGGAGACTATATGTCATGGATAAATCAACTAAGCTGTAAAATGTGGACTCACAATTGTAAAAATAAATTACAAAGAATTTTAATAAATAAACACGAAAGTGTAAAACAATATAAAAAAATCACAATAAATGAATGAAATTGTAAGGAATATAACATCAAGATTAATTGTCATGGGTAATGCATTTTGTTTGTGAAATTTAGGGTCTTTATCAGTTGTGTCCTCCTTAGATATTGCAATAATAATTATGTCCCTCCCTTTTTTGAAATATCAATTGTGCCACTGACTTCTTACCGTTCTTTCACTTGTGCCCTTCCGTTAGTTTAGCCGTCAACGAGTTGAATTTAACCGTGATTTTTCAAACCATGACTTGGTTAGGAGGCGTTAGTTTAGCCGTCAACGAATCAAATTGAAATGCCGTATTTGATAAAAGTAAATTGAATGTTCAGAAAAGTTATTGATTGATTTTCATATAGTAAATGATGATAACATATAAAAAAATGAATGATTGAGATTTCATCTTATATTTTTGAGATTTTTACACACACAACTCCTTTATACTTTCATCATTACCGTTGAACCCTCCATAATTTGAATTACATGTAAAATCCTAAATAGTTATTAACCATTACATGGCATAACATGTGTCAACTTCCATCCATTTTCTCTGTTAACTTTGATCGGAAAACATTAAATATTTACATTTTTATCCTTCGAATTCGTATATTTACGAATGAAGGCCACTCATCTTCCCTCCTCCCCTCCCTCTCTTCAGTCTTCCTCAAGCTGGCGAGAACACTATCGTCGTCACCGTGATGTCCTTTGGCACTGCCTCCTCCGCTTCTGACCCCATGTTTGTCGCCACTTTCAGTCAATTGCACTGACATGGAGTCGGAGTTAATTACTGAGGCACTCCCCGGTAAGGGGATCTAGTGGGGGATCAAAACCCTTCTGATCTAAGATCTCATCGACAACGAAAGACGGAGACCCTGGGTAGTCATTGTAATTTCCACCATCACATGGACAATCATTCATCTTCTCCTTTCATCTAAAAATTGATCAGAATAAACAGAAATCTGATCTCAAATTTGCAATCTGTTAAAGTAAATTCAGTTAGATAACTTAAATTTGAGTATGACTGCACATGGTTGTGCATATTAGGTGCCTATTTGATACGTAAATCTTTTCTTAGTGCTTGGACAATATATGCAGCTTAAATCGTCTTCAGATGCTCGCTGAGATAGATGTTGTTGTCACTTGTTCTGTGTGCCAATTCCATGTTTATCTATGTTCTATACGTGACCAAGATGAAGTTACTTTGCGAAGCCGCATACACAGCTACCATCTTGTGTAATTTAGGAGCAACATTTCGTGGATGGAAATGCAAATGAAAAACGGGAAGAAGGAAGGTCGAGCTTCTCATGATGCTATCTACGGGTGTCGGGAAAACTCAAGCTCAATGAGCTAAACTCAAACTCAACTCGATAAGAGCTCATGAGCAAGGCTCGGAAAGCTATTGAGCACGAGTTCGAGTCGGGCAAATGACTCGCTAAGGTTATAGAGTCGATTTCGAAGGTATACTTAACCTCATGCATATCGATGTGTGTAGTCCATTTATTATCGCAACACGTGGGAATGGCGATGGATGAATGACCTCTACTTGCAAGGAAGGATCAAACCAAGAGTTTTGATATTTTATGCTAAAGCGAATAATAGGATCTAACCAATATTTCTCTTTTATCTTGGGGATCGACACTAACAAAAAAAATGGTAAAGCGTAATTACGTGGCATTAAATAGATAATCAAGAAATCACAATGGCACATGTAATTTTACGAGAAAATCCAAATCAAGTAAAAACCTTGACCAGAGTCTTCCCGACTTGAGATTTTAACCGATCGAATTTCTAGACCTTTTTCTGCTATCAAGTTGTTTGGAATAAGGGCAACTCCTTCTTAATTACAATAATACTAGAAACTGCTAGTATCAAACTTCTTCTCATAATCGGAAGGCATGCTCTCACACCTGAGCATCCCGTACAATAGTACATGAAACAAAACCTTCCAACTCCAGTAAAATATGCAGTGCAATATGAGGTAAACTAGAACAATCTTACATGTTAATGTCACGGAAGAATGAACACTTGAAAGCGATTGTGCAAAGCTTCTTCTTTCCTTGCAGAGAATAAAGTTGAGAACACATTAGGATGTCTTCTCCTGAGCACTAGAAAGATAAGAGTGTATTGTAAATAATGAATGGAAAGAAAGTTCATTCTGCTATAAATAGCCTTTCACCATGTTTGGTAACTGGGTTGGGTTGTAGTAACCTCATGTGAATAGTAGTTGTTTGGATGATTAGAAGGCCTGGAGAGGGTTGGAATGAGGAATGTGATGTAATGCCACATTGATTTGTGATGGAATTCCAACCGAGGGATTCAGTGGGTAAACCAAGTTACCCGAGATCACATCACATTCCTCATTCCAACCCTCTCCAATCCTCCTAACCATCCAAACAACTACTATTCACATGAGGTTACTCCAACACAATCCAGTTACCAAACATACCCTTTAAGATTCATTATGACTCTTAATGAAAAGAGCCGTCTCTTGACAAAAAATGCTTTGAAACTTCCACCATGAATAGTCAGTTGGAGTTCTAATTTGTCAAGTGAGATGGAAATTATTAGCAGAAAATTGGTCGTTGAAGTGAACGTTAGATGAGACAATAGTCAATTGATCAAAAGCCATCAGTTGGTTGGAGAAATAAAAATCGGCTGGAAATCTAGTCAGTCAACTGATATGTCTGAAAGCTAAATTGAGCAGGAGTGGAATATGATTGTTATGCATAGGATATACAATGCAATTCTCTTAACAAATTAAAACACTCAAAAACTCCTTTTAATCTTCATTTCATCAATATTTTTTAGTATTAAGACTCAATGTCGATGTACCCCATAAGCTTGCGCTTGTAGCTTCATTAGCTTGATTATAACTTGAGTAAATCTAGCTGGTATTCATCGTCACATTATTTTTTTTCATTGTTTATCATTAGATCATTAGCTTTCTTTGCATCTAAAATACAAGCTAATTATACATTATATCTTTTGTCATCATTAAAATTATGCATGCATGGAATATAACAATCTCTCTCTTTTCGATCATGACAAATTATTTTGAAGTGTTTACCAAAAAGATATGTATAGTTTGTTAAAAACTTCTTGAAAAAATATTTCCTCTTATTTGAAAAACTATTTTTTAAAATATTTATTGAATCTTTTTGAAAAATATACTTGATATACGCCAAATAACATCTTAATATCAAAATAAAAATATTTCATGTTATCGTTCAAGTTCCTCCTTTTCTTTTTTATGAGCTCCCTAAGCTCCCCCCTAAAAAAAAGATATGAATAGAAGGATTATAGTTAATGCTATGCATGCTTTATCTAAACATATATGCGTTGAGGTTGGGGTGGAGGGGCTGGATGTGGGGAAGGGGGTTGTTATTTTTCAGCCAACTCACTGGAAGAGAGGATTAGTAGCTTGCGTGGTCAACAAAGCAAAATGATGTGGCATAGTCTAGTTGGAATAGATTGGCCAAAATGCGGACCGGACAGGGTCATGGGTCAACAGAATAAGTTGAGGTTCTAAAACCTTTTGTCCAAAGTCCATGGACCATGCTTCATGATCCAAGCGCAACTTATGGCTAGGCCAGATCAAACCGATCCATGGACCAACTTTAATTTTTTTATTGATTTTTAATGTTATTTAATAAATATATGTGATTTTATTAACATCATTTATACTTTATATAATTAATGCAAGTAGTTCATAGGTCACTTGAAATCTAAATTATTAAATTTATATAAAACTAGTATCATAAATGAAAAAATGTAGTACATTATACTAGTATTTTTTTATCATATATATATATGGATTTAATGGGGCTGCCCCGTCCTCTATTTCGTCGTTTTTTTTATTTTTTTTAAAAATATCATCATGTATATTCATCCCTATATCCCTCATATACGCATTCGAATTTCGTCAGAAACATGTACTCCTACGGCCTCCATCGAGATAGTGTCGATTTAAAAAATCATGCGACCGTTAAAAAATGACTGTCTAGATGGAGGCCGTAGGAGTCTCCATTTCTGACGAAATTCGAATGACATATAGGAGGGATATAGGGATGAATATACATGACGATATTTTTCAAAAAAAAAATAAAAAATACCTAAAATGACGCGGGGGCAGCCCCATTAATCTATATATATATATGGGTAAAATGTATAAGCTCCCCCCGTCCTATTTTTCGTATATTTTTTTATTATTTTTTTTGAAAATAAAAATTATGTAAATCCATTATTATATCCCTATATTATGTCATTCAAATTTCATGAGAAACAGAGACTCTTACGACCTCCATCCAGACAGGGTCGATTTAAAAAAATCGTGGGACCGTTAAAAAATAACTATCTGGATGAAGACCGTAGGGGGCTCTGTTTCACACGAAATTTTTATGCCATAATATAGGGATATAGTGATGAATATTCACGGAAAAATTTTTCAAAAAAAAATAAAAATTGGAGAAAATGGGGCGGGGGAGCTAAGTTAGCTCCCCTAGGGGCAGCCCCATTTTACCCTATATATATGAGGATGGGGAGTATGCACCATGGTGCATGTAATTTTACATGCAGCGGGGCTTATATCTCCTACATTTTTTTATTTTTGGAAAAATATCATTGTATATATATTCATCTATACATCCCTCCAATATGCCATTCGAATTTCGTCAGAAACAGAGTCTCCTATGCCCTCCATCTATAACAGGTCGATTACAGTAATTCTAAGATCGTTAAAATTATCTGTTCTAGATGAAGGGCATAGGAGTCTCTGTTTCTGACGAAATTCAAATGACATATTGGAGGGATATATAGATGAATATATACGGCGATATTTTCCCAAAAAATAAAAAATGTGGGAGATATAAGCCCCAGTGCATATAAAATTACATGCACCAGGGTGCACACTCCCTTCTCTCTCTCTCTCTCTATATATATATATGTATATATATATATATATATATATATGAGGAGTGATCCTATGAGATGAGATTTGGTGAGATGGGAGATTCTGAATCACTAATTTCAACCTTCTCTCTCCTGGTTTCTATCTCCTGACTGAAACTAGTGGTCCAGAATCTCCCATCTCACCATCTCACAAAAATCTCATCTCATAGGATCGACCCTATATATATATATATGGGTTAAATGGGGATGCCCCCTATGGGGAGCTAACTTGGCTCCCCCGCGGTATTTAACCCGTTTTTTTATTTTTTTTTGAAAATTTCTTCCGTGAATATTCATCACTATATCCCTATATTATGTCATTCAAATTTCGTGCGAAACAGAGACTCCTACGACCTCCATCCAGACATGCATTTTTTAACGGTAACAGAATTGCTAAAAATGACCCTTCCGGATGGAGGTCATAGAAGTCTCCGTTTCGCGCGAAATTTGAATGACATAATATATGTATATATTGATGAAAATCCACAGAAGAAATTTTCAAAAATAAAAAAAATCGGGTGAAATGGCACGGGTGGAGCCAAGTTAGCTCCCTCCATGGGGGCAGCCCCATTTTACCCTATTTATAGGGTAAAATGGGGCTGCCCCATGGGGGAGCTAACTTGGCTCCCCCCGTGCCATTTCACCCGGTTTTTTTATTTTTTTTTTGAAAATTTCTTTCGTGGATTTTCATCAATATATCCCTATATCAAGCCATTAAAATTTCGCGCAAAACAGAGACTCCCACGACCTTGATCCAGACGTGGTCGTTTTTAGCAATTCTGTAATCGTTAAAAAATGTCTATCTGGATAGAGGCAGTAGGAGTCTCTGTTTCGCACGAAATTTTAATGACATAATATAGGGATATAGTGATAAAATTCTACGGAAGAAATTTTCAAAAAAAAATAAAAAACCGGGCGAAATAGGGTGGGGGGAGCTAAGTTAGCTCTCCCTAGGGGGCAGCCCCATTTAACCCATATATATATATATTTGAGAAAAGGGAAGCTGTTTTGAGTAACAGCCAAGATGAGTGCTACACAAGGTAGTTTCCCCAATATTTTTTTTATTTTTTTCAAAAATTCCACCATGTATATTCATCTACATATCCTTTCTACATGTTATTCAAATTTCGTGAGAAACAAAGACTCATAAGCCCTCCATCTAGAACAAGTAATTTTAATGGTCTGAAATTTGCTGTAATCTACCTGTTCTAGATGAAGGTCATAGGAGTCTTCGTTTCTCACAAAATTTGAATGACATGTAGGAGGGATATGTGGATGAATATACATGGTGGAATTTTTGAAAAAAATAAAAAAAATATTGGGAAAACTGCCTTGTGTAACAACCATCTTGACTATTACTCAAAACAGCTTCCCCGGCCTATATATATAGGGTAAAATGGGGTTGCTCCCTGGGATTAGCCAACTTGGCTACTCCCATCCCTATTTTTCCCTCATTTTTTATTTCTTTGGAAAATAAAAATTTGTATATTCATCACTATATCCCTCTAACATTCTATTAAAATTTCGTCAGAAACAGAGACTCATAGGCCCTCCATCCAGACATCATTTTTTTAACGGTCGTAGGATTTTTTAAATCGACCCTGTTTGAATGGAAGCCGTAGGAGTCTCTTTTTCTGACAAAATTTTAATAGAATGTTAGAGGGATATAATGATGAATTTACAAATTTTTATTTTCTAAAGAAATAAAAAATGAGGGGAAAATAGGGGTGGGAGTAGCCAAGTTGGCTACTTCCAGGGGGTAGCCCCATTCAACCCATATATATATATATATATATATATATATATATATATATATATATATATATATATATATATATATACTGGGGGGAGCTAACTTGGCTCCCCCCGCGCCATTCCGCCCGCATTTTTTTATTTTTTTTGGAAATTTCTTCTGTGAATATTCATCACTATATCCCTATATTATGCTAGTCAAATTTCGTCCGAAACAGAGACTCGTACGGCCTCCATCCAGACAGTCAATTTTTAACGGTAACAGAATTGCTAAAAGCGACTCTTCTGGATGGAGGTCGTAGGAATCTCTGTTTCGCGCGGAATTTAAATGACATAATATATGTATATATTGATGAAAATCTACGGAAGAAATTTTTTTAAAAAAATAAAAAAAACGCGGATGAAATGGTGCGGGGGAGCCAAGTTAGCTCCCCCCATGGGGACAGCCCCATTTTACCTATATATATGGGTAAAATGGGGCTGCCCCCATGGGGGGAACTAACTTGGCTCCCCCCGCCATTCTGCCCGCTTTTTTTATTTTTTTTTAAATTTCTTCCGTAGATTTTCATCAATATATACCTATATTATGTCATTCAAATTTCGTGCGAAACAGAGACTCCTACGGTCTCCATCCAGACATGCATTTTTAACGGTAACAGAATTGCTAAAACGACCCTTCCGGATAGCGCGGGGGGAGCCAAGTTTGCTTCCCCCATGGGGGCAGTCTCATTTTACCCATATATATATGGTGCACTTGAATTGAGGTGGCACCTTTCCATGATTATGGAAAGGTTTCATCTTAGGCCGTGGGATGAGGAGTGTACGAAGGAGAGATTGAAATAATTTTGTGGTTTTCGTGACTACTAACATTCCTATAATGTGAGATGGTTAAATTAATGCTAAATAATAGTAATACACGTCATTGAACATTCTATATTTAGGAATATGTAGATTTAAGTACACAACATTACAGAAAGATTTGATTCAATAAAGCAACACATTTTGAAATATCTGTTATGAAAATACAATCGATTGAGATATTTTACATCTACATGTCATATTTTACAAAATCGTCTCTACCGATGATTGGGAAAAAACTCTAAATACGGTGACATTTTGTGTTTATTCAATTGAATTTTACACATATTAAGTTTCATAAAATTACAGGGTGGTTACGTAATAAAATAATAAAGTGATCAACACATTGCAAACTCTCTTATATGCATATACTAAATGAGAATTTTATATAAAACGAAATGAGAATAGGAAAATACACAATATAGATTTATTTTACACATATAAGCACAAATTTACGTATTTGATGTATATTTACAACGATATTATGACAATTTGCGCAAAAATAATGCCAACTTGACAACTAATTTACCAACCATTATCGTATTTTATGTAAACAATATCTATTTTACGAAAAGATACTATATTTTAGTAAGTTCTATTTCAATTAAGATATGTATGTTATGTCTACAATGGATGTATTTAAATTCTCAGATTCTTGAGATGAGATATATTTACAATTTTATACAATAAATTACAACGTCACAATTTGTTTTACATCAAATGAAGGTATTTTACTGAGATATTATGATATTTTGCACTAGCTTATTGACAAGTTGCCTTCTAATTTACATTACTGGATTATATTTTACAAAAGCAAGTTATATTTTACAACATTATCCTATATTTTACCATTTACTAGTTCACTTGGACTGAGGTTTTTAATTCTACAATTGATGTATTCTATTTCACTATTTTATGAAGTTTGATATAATTACAATTTTTAACAATATATTACAACTACTTCATTTAATTTATAACAAAATATCGAATTTTACAAATGTATTATAACATTTTGTATCTATGCAAATGGTAATTTGACGATTAGTTTAAACAAATTAATTGTATTTTACAATAAAATGATGTATTTTACAAAAAATGTATATTTTACTAAATATAAATAAATATTCGTTACTGATTTTATGTCTAACACCGATAAGTACAAATAAATTGACAACATATCCGATGTATCAACTCTTATGTTGATATTAGTCTTGTATTGCATTTTTAAAATGTTCATTTAGTATTTTTTCGGACTTTCGTGAAAGAATATAACCAATGATATATATATACAATGATTGTTTTACGTATTAAATAAATTCTATTAATGATTTTATATATTTGAGGAAAAAAATTGCTGAAGACTGAGATTGCAAATGCTTTGAAGATTTTCTTTAGAGAAAAAAGTAGCATACACATTTCTTAATCAAAGAAACAAATTCTGAAAGCAAATATAGCTATTGGAAACTAAAAAAATGCAGCAATATTGATGAAAACAGATACAGGAATTCGGAAGAATTAATATTAAGAACAAGAATAAACATATTATATAGTTGATGATAAAATACCAACCTGGTTAGACATACTGATGAGATCGTAGTAATGCCTTTAAAATGGATACAATCACTAACAATGTTTGAAGCGTAATGAAAAAAAAGGAAATGATGTTTTTGAGTAATAATTAATTACCAAATAAATGATAATTCATTAATTAACCTAAATCAATTTGTAATTTAAAATTTTAAATTCTTTCTATTTTTAGGTAAAAACGGAAACAAGCCTTACTTATTAGAGATGAATACGAAATTGTGGATAATCCAAAAATTGGGTTCTTTAAATTAATAAAATAGAATTTTAGGAAAGTAAAAAATGAAGTATATTCATATAATAATATTACGTAATACCTAATTTGAAATTAAACGAGAAGAGAGGTACCGCATATAGGCGACGACGACGAAGAAGGCGCTCTTCTAGACGAACGATTGGGGAGAGAGTCTGCACTCGCAAAAGCACTTTCTAAGGAGGAAGAAGGACAACCGGCGACGATGGAGGAGATGCAGTCGAACTTAGTTGAAATCATACGGGAACAGGAAGACGATTCTGATCAGTACAGTGAAGGTACATTGTTAGAACTCCAGATCCATCGTTCGAAACCAAATTTCAAAAGTAAATAAAATTTCAAAGTAAAAACAATTCTTTATCATTTTTTAAAAGTATATATCTGCTAAATGGTATGAACAGAAGGAACACTCCTTCCAGTTAGCAAAACAAAAGAGGTTGACGTAGAGAATGATCCTCTGAAGGTTGAAGATGATTTTGGAAGTATGAAAATTAATGTTTATTTAAATATAAATTACGTTTTTATTTTATATGAATATACTCATGACTCATTGCAACCACAAAAATGATTTTTTGTGTCTCTACTTCTAGGCAAAGGCTATGTACAACACATATGTTACATTGAACATTTTGTTCATTTCATTGATAACCATAGACCCATGCCCAAACAACAAGCACTTTTGACAAAGACTGCTTTTGGGAAGCTAATCACCATTGGACATGTTGAAATCCAACGAAAAAACCTTCAATGGTTGGTTGAACAGTACCAAGGAGGGAGGAATTTCAGATTTGGAAATAAGGTGGTGAGTTTCAGTGATGAAGAGGTTGGAGCAATATTGGGCCTACCTAGCTCTGGTTTCTCAATCACAGTGAGAGGTAGACACCTTCAATAGAAATCATTTATATCGCACAAACTGTTTGAAGAAGGAATGGTTTTCAATAGGAAGAAGTTGAACAACATTCTCGAGAATTATTACAATAGAGATGATGACAACTCGGTCTCTATTTATGTTATATACTTGATACTTTTGATGTTTGCCACATTCCTTTTCCCAGTCAGTTCTTATTCTTTTCTGAAAGATTTGTTATACTATGTAGAATCCCTCGAAGATACACGATTCTTTAACTGGTCTGTTGTTGTAGCAAGAATGATATTATTCAACATGGATGACGTAGTAAGTAAAGTTCAAAAGAGAAGAGTCGGATCATCAAGGGTAACACTGGGTTACCTTACAGGATGTGTTGCATACTTATATGTGAGTTCTTCAATATTAATTTTTATTATATGTTCAATAATAAGAATTACTAATAAAACAACTGAATCAGGTATGGATGATGGAGTACTGCTGTAAAGACCTTTTGGTGAGCAGAGATCTTAGACCACGGATCAGGAAGTAGGCTGGTGAAAAGCGAAAAAAGCGAGAGCCGCTAAATAGTGGTCTGACAAATCAGACTCACTGTCGCTGATGCGACTACTCAAGCCTCTTCGTTCTTCAACAATTAACCCACACAATCAATCAAGGAATGAATAGCAAGGATTAAAATTTATTATACCCTACTAAAAATGTACAATGGCAAGCAAGTAAGGGTCGAACTCAGGAAGCAAGGGTGTAGAGCATAGATAGAAATCCAAACCTAGGTTTAATAAACCACTTAGCCAATCTAAATTTTTTTTGCGGGTTTTTAATTTTAATTTTTTTAATTTAATTTAATTTTTAATTTTGTATTTTGATTTTTAATTTTCTGATTTTTTAATTTATATTTTATATATTTTTTTTTTCAATATTGGAAAATAAAGACAATATATAAAAGGGAAGATCAAGTATTTATAAAAATATGAAAAAATAACCAAAAATTCGGAAATAAAATGTTTTTGATATTTTTAGGATTTTTTACTTTTTTTATGATTTTTAGGTATTTTTCAAAGTGTTTTTGATATTTTAAAAAACTGAAATGAAGGAAAACAGTGAAGAAGGTACTGACTGTGAGTAAAATGGAGATTAAAAATACCAATCAGCCACAAAATTTTTTTACACTAATTTTCAAATAAAGAGAATGAAATGTAGAGTAAACAAGAACTGAGTTTTCTATTTTTGGAGTTTTCTACAATTTTATAGATTTTCTTTAAGTTTTTATGTATTTTCTAATTTTTAGGGTTTTTCTTTTAAGATTTTTAGTGATTTTTGGACTGACACTAAAAGATGATAAAATAGACAACATGGAATTTTTTTGGAATTTTTAGAGGTATTTTAATATTTTTTTGGTATTTTCTAAGCTAGACAGTGAATAAAAAGTATGCTTTCGATTTTTAATAAATACAAAATTAAAATAAAATCAGAAACTAAAATTAGGGCGTGGAAGTACAAGTTAACAGGAGCTTAAGTTCAAATTTTTAGAATTTTTGGAAATGAAATGAGGCCTCAATTAAATATGTCTAGCAATCACAAGTTAAAGGCCTATCAGGGGCATAAATGCAATTATCGAAACATCCAGGGGCTTAGGTGCAATTTTCGCCAAAAAGACATGCGCAAAACACGTGATATATCATTCACAGGGGCATATTTGTAAATATCAAAAGCCGACAGGTCATACATGCAATTAACCCACAAACATATTTAAATAACCACGCATAGGGGTATAACTGTAAATACTCAAAAGTTTGGGATAAATAGTGCAAAATGCCCAAAAGGCACGCGCCCCAGTCACGTGAGGTGACGTGGCGTGGACCTAAGTGCAAAATAGTGAAAATGTGAGGGCCTAAGTGCAATTATTACAAAACTTTTTAAACTTCAGACGATAGTTTTTAGACTAAAAAGTAAAAACAAAAATTCGTGGGTTGGAGATGCAAAATACCCACGGGCTCGATCGTGCGACCGATGGCGTTTCACTAATCCACGTGGCGCGCATCTGACGGTGCGTACCCCTTCGTTCTGGATGGCTGAGATCAGATCTTCAATGGATGATCGGACGGCTGGGGATACTGGACGATCGGACGACGTACGTGGCTTCTGGAGATGGCCTCTGATCCAACGGCATGGGGAGGTTCACGAAGAACACCTCCCCGGCAAGCTTCGATCGGCGATTGCGGCCAACACACGGCCGCTCCGGCCCCCGGATCAAGGGCAAAAGGATCCTGGGGCCCTTCCGCGTCTGATGGTGGCCTCCGGCGAAGCAGAGGCGGCGTGGGTTGCACGGACAGCGAAGGCGACCTGGGCGGATGGTCCTAGAGTCGATGAGGGTCGATGGAGCCTTCTCTGGGACTCGGACCTGCAGGGTTAAGTGCGCAAAAACCAGGCAAGCAAAATGGTGGTCTCAGGTGATCCGATGGAGGCGGAGAGTGGGTCGGGCGATGAGCTCCGGCGAACGGCGGAGAGGGAAGCTCGGTCGACTCGATCTGAGCGAGATCAAGGTGAATGGAGGGGTGCTGCGTGATGACTGAGTGAAGGGGAAGATAAAGGAGGTGGTCTTGGCGGCGGTAGAAGACTGGAGTGGCCGGAAATGAGAGGCGGAGCTCAGCTCCGCCGTGGCTTCGACCGAAGATTCACGGCGACTCACGCGAAGACAACGAAAATTGCTGCTAGGCTAAGCTACTCTACGCTAAGGCTACAAGAAAACGAAAAGAAAAGGGAAGGAAACTCACCAGAGACGACAGGCTGCGAGGCGCGGCGGAGCTCCGGCGAGGGGTTGAATCACTTCGATTCTACACCAAACAACTCGAACCCCGGGTCGATTCGACTCCCACTGTCACAAGGAGCACGAAGAGGTAGGGGTTTTCGATTGAAAATGGCGGAAGAAGGATTAGATTCAAATTGAAGTCAGGGGGCTCTTTTTGTAGGGTTGACGAACGGCGTGGAAGACGAGGGTCCAGCGCCTCGATCGATGGTCCTCGGCCCAAGGAATCACCTGGGTGTGATTCACCATTGATCGAGGCGCAAAAACGCAGAAGACATCGTCATGGTTTGGTGCAAGGGCGAGCCTAGAAAATGGCGAGAAGATGGGACAAAAATACATCTGACAAGCCTGGAGGAGGAGGTCAGACAGTTGACCGAGGTCAACTGTCAGACCAACTTGGTTGGTCCACGTGGACCAACCAGGAAAAATCCTCAAAAAATTATTTCAAAAATCGAAATAAAATAGTAAATTAATGAATTTCATTTTAGTTAAAAAATAAAAAAATGTTTATTAATTTATGAAGTATTTTATTATGAATTTTAATTATTTTTATGAGGCTTATTTTTACAAGTTCACTTTTTAGCCCTTTATAGGTATAATACCTATGTGTTTTAGTATTTCATTTTTATTTTATGTATTTAATGTTATTATTTTTATTTAGTATTTTATAAAATTATAAAATACTTTTATCTACACAAATATATTTTTGTTTTAGTTTTCTGATATGTTTTGTGTATTTAATAAATTATAAGTATATTTTATATAGGTATAAGTACAGGTATAATGCCTATGTATTTGATATATATACAAATATTTTTATTTGGATTTCTTTTGTATTTTTATTCTGATTTTAATATACATAATTATTATAAGTAATAGTTACAACAATATAAAAATATAAAAATATAAAAATAATGAATAAATAATAAATTGAATATTTTAATCTGTACAAGTATGCAATGTGGGTCCAAAACTCAACTTTCAAACCGTAGCTCCGCCAAATGCGAATCCACCGCCTTAAGTAGCTTATTTTATTCTATATACAATTAAAGGTGAGTATGCTGCATTTGGAGTTTTCGTTTATTGGATACGGGTCTGGGAAGTTGGGATTCTGGATTTTTATTCAGACCATAACTTTTTATCTGTACATTGTTTTTCTGTGAAATCAATTTTGTATTTTTCTCTATGAAATTATCTACAACTTTCATGTACAAAGTTTCTTTATTTGATGTGTAAAAAGTGGAATCAAAAATAGGTCCCAAAATGAATAAAGAATGAATAGAAATATAGGTATTTGGCCCTTATCTCCCCCTACTTTATTCCTGGTCGACCTATTCATCAAGATGCCTAGGTCTCGGGGTTTCGGGTCATAAAATATTTACAATATTTTATTCTTTTTCTTTTCTTTTATTTATTCTATAATTTTGGCTTTTAAAAACCACATTTTGTACACTATTTTCACCTATGTGCATGAATGCTAAAATGCAGGAATTAAGGCTATTTATGGGCATTTGCCAGGGTTTTTGAGGCCAAAATGATAGAATAAAGATGATGAAATGTGGATTCATCATCCCCCTATACTTTACCTTTGCTAGTCCCTAGCAAACACTTATGCAATAAGTGCAGAAAAGAAAAACAAAGAAAAGAAAAAGAAGAAGGTGGACTAAGTGTAATTATCAAACTTGTCTTCACAAAATCCATGTTTGGAGCTTAAGTCAGACCTTTGGAATTTTAGTGCGGGCGGAACCTTATTGAGAACCGAATTTGAAATCCAATAGTCCCTGAGAATCCCAAAACTCTGTCCAAGTCTCCTCAATAGCCAGGTCAGAAATATCTCAACTCATACGCAAACCCTTACGACTATGAATCTGACTCGTACAGTGTAAGTGATTGTGGCTCTTCTCAATTAGAATGACAAAGAAACTGACTTCTTCAGTATGACAACCCAATGATTCCCCAATCCAATAACTCCATCTTCGAGGAGCGGGGTATTCCCTTCTAAGTTCAAGCGGCAACCAGCTCACGAGGAGGGGGTGAAGAGAAGAATGGACGGTAGCCAGTGTAGCTACCTATCCTGGGATGCAAGACCAGTGTAGTCAAGTCATCCTGCTGCAGGCTCACATGATATGACTTTGGAACTCAAGCTTGCTTATTGACTTTGTACATACTTTGCAGGCTTTTTATTTTTGTACATGCCTAAACACATTTTTTTTGAAATACTATTCACAGCAGCATTTACATAAGGAGTTTTTCCTCTTGAGCCAGTAGACTATCCCTCTTTTGAAGCTTTATCGCAACCCACAACCTCCTGTCTTTAGACTTCCTAATCACTGGACGGGTTGGGGTGCACTTCCCTCCCTAGAGGAGGACAAATGTTTCCACTTGTGTGCGTCTCATACCGGCAAATCCAATCCCCTCACCACTCCAACTGAGTTGAGCCATGTGAAAGGTGCAGGTGTCCAAGTTAGGTCATTATCAACAAGAGTCGTGCGTGTGCTCCGAAATACTCTACTTAGGCAGTCAAGAATCCATTGAACTAAGTCCCGTGATCCTCAAAGAATTAAGTCAACTAGACCTGAAGTACCTCAAACCCAGTTCCTATAGGGTTCCTGTTATTAGGTAGATTTTAAGGTCCAATCAAGCTCCAATCTCCGGATTTTACTTAGACTTATTCAACTATCAAACTCAATCCGAAAAAAATGCTCATGCCATGCAATGCAATGCAGAAAATATTTTTGTGATGCAATTTTCGAAGATTTTGAACTTTTTATGGGTTTTTGAAAAGATGATGATGATGCATATGCAGGTGCATTTTTTTGTAATTTTCAAAAAGATTTTTTCAGATGTTTTTGGATTTTAGTTTTGCAAATGTTTTTGGGATTTTTGAAAACAAAAAGATTTGGCTGAAAACAAGGTGAAAAAATATGTACACGGGAGTGCTTCTTATAATTACAAGAAGTGGATTTTAAGAATTTACATGGTAAGTGATCAATTTTATAAGTATATATAGTGGATTTTGGTATGATGTATGTATTCCTCAAACTTATTTGACACAAGCCTTTTCACACAATTTTTGAAAACTATAGTCCAAAATAATTTTGACAAACATTTTACAAACATGTACATACATTTGAAAATTATTTTGCAAAGGCTTTCAAAACAGTATAGATAGATTTTCAAATATTTTTGCAACCATTTTTCAAACCATTTGCAAATCATTTTTCAAACATTTTTATTTCACACGAAGAAAAGAAATTTTACAAACCACACAATTTTACATAGGTTGAAAACATGTAACAAAATATTTTCAAAATAGTTTTCAATAAATGTTCACAAAGCTTTTCAAACTATTTTTCAAACATTTTGCAAAAAACATTTTCACCTGATTTATTAATCAGTAATTACACACAAGAATTTGAGGAACAAAACACCTTTTTATTCAAGAATTTTAATGAATTTTGATGAATTATTACCCATATTATTAGGAAGATACGAAGGTACGAGTTATGGCTAAAGTATATACGTAGTATATACGACCCCCCTATACTTAGGTTGAGCTATGTCCTCATAGATCGGAGAGAAAAGAGAAGACATAACTCGTACTGAGTATAGGAAAATCTAATGAATAAAGAAATAAATAACGGAATGAATGAACGACTGAGAAGTTGACCGTCCCCCCTATATTTAGGATCAAATAATCCTAAGTATAGCAGACTGTACACAAGGCAGGGAGGGTCAAGGGTGGGAATGAACAGATCGTACTCGGGTTGTCTCCCCCTATACTTAGGGTAAGATATCCCTAAGTATAGACAAGAAGAGGAGACAATGGAGAGGATCGAGATAAATGAAAAACTCGGGGTGCACACCCCCCTATACTTAGGACAAGGTATGTCCTAAGTATAGAATCTGTCTACAAGAGGCGACACCTTTTTGATAGATAAAGCAAATAGACGAGGAAAAGAAGAAAAGAAAAAAAGGGATGAAAATGGATATGAGCAACTCGGGATGCGCATCCCCCCTATACTTAGGATAGAGTACATCCTAAGTGTAGCAATGATGAAAGGGGTGGCATCAATTCGGTAGAAGAGGATAAAAGTCATTAAAAAGAAGAAAAGAAGAAAAAGAAAAGACGAAAAATCATTCAAAAATATTTTGTTGTGCTTTGCCTTTCTCTGCTTCTTTGGAGATATTCAGCTCATCCTCATAGATCACTTGAACTGAGTCAACGACAGCCATGAATGTGTCATGTTCAAGGTATGGCTTCAGAAGCTGTCCATTGACTACAAATGGTTGTGCGTCAGCTGACAGATTGGATATCAATACACTCCCGTTGTCACGCACCTGCCTAACCAAAAACGGCCCAGTCCATTTGCTCTTCAATTTGCCTGGAAAGATCTTCAATTTCACATCGAACAACCACACCTTCTGACCTGGATCAAAGGACTTGCGACGGATATGCTTGTCATGCCATGTTTTAACCTTCTCCTTGCAGGCTGTTGTCATATGCGTAATCTCTGAATTCCAGTAATCTGTTCAGATCCAATTTTCTGTTCTTTCCTGCTTGCTTGGAGTCCAAATTACAGATGTTAATGGCCCATAAAGATTTGTGAATAAGTTCAACGGGCAGATGACATGGCTTGCCATACACAAGGCGGTAGGGAGACATTCCCAAGGGTGACTTGTACGTTGTTCTATAAGCCCAAAGAACGGAATCAAGTAGTTGAGACCAGTTCTTGCGATCCGGACGCACAAGCTTCTGTAAGATTGTCTTGATCTCCCTGTTTGAACATTCAGCTAAGCCATTGGACTGCGGGTGGTAGGGTGAAGCAACACGATGTTCAATGCAAAATTCTTGGGTCAGCTTCTTCACCTCTCTGTTTATGAAATGGCTACCCCCGTCAGATATGAGAATCTTGGGGATCCCGAACCGTGCTATGATGTGATCTCTCAGGAATCGATAAACAGTCCTACTGTCGGCGGCTCGGGCGGGAATAGCCTCCACCCATCGACTGACATAATCGACAGCAAGCAGAATATATTCATAACCCTGACTGTTGGGAAACAGGCCCATGAAGTCAATGCCCCATGCGTCAAAAGACGTCTGAGATCTGAATGTATTTCAGAGGCATTGTGTCTCTCATTCCTATGGTTCCGCCCATCTTTTGGCAGTCAGTGCAACATTTGACATACTCATCTGCATCTTTGAATAATGAAGGCCACCAGAGGCCACTTTGAAGAACTTTTGATGCCGTCCGTTTGCCTGAATGATGTCCTCCAGAATCTTGATCATGACATAAAGCGAGGACACTTGGAACTTCCTCCTGAGGAATGCACCTTCTCCAGATACAATCTGCTCCCTCACGAAACAGATACGGGTCTTCCCACTGGTAGAAATGGATTTTAGACAAGAACCTGTCTATTTTCAATTTAGGTCAGTCCTGTGGGATTTTCTTGGCAACTAGATAGTTCACGATGTCCGCATACCAAGGAAGTGAGGCGACAGACAGAATTGACTCATCTGGGAAGGTCTCTGTGATCGGCTGCAGGTTCAGTTCAGGAGACTCTAGTTCAGGAAGCCTTGACAGATGATCGACCAGTACATTCTTTACCCCAGGTTTATCTCTGATTTCCATGTCAAACTCCTGGAGGAGAAGGATCCACCGGATGAGACGTGGTTTGGCGTCCTTCTTCTGATGTAAATACCGAATGGCCGAATGATCAGTGTAAATGATTACTTTGGACCCAAGGAGGTAAGATCTGAACTTTTCCAAAGCAAAGACTACCGCTAGCAGCTCCTTTTCAGTGACAGTGTAGTTTCTCCGGGCTTCATCGATCGTTCGGCTAGCGTAGTGAATCACAAATGGTACATTATCTTTCCTCTGTCCTAGTACAGCCCCGATGGCATAATCTGACGCGTCGGTCATAATCTCGAAAGGCTGAGTCCAAATCGGTGGCTGTAGGACAGGGGCCTGCGTGATGAGCTCTTTCAACTGATTAAAGGCAAGGAGCACACGATCGTCTATAATGAATTCATTGTCCTTGCCGAGCAATTCAGTCAACGGTCTGGCCAGTTTGCTGAAATCTTTGATGAATCGTCGGTAGAAACCGACATGGCCCAAGAATGACCGGACTTGCTTGATATTTGTCGATGGCTCAAGTTTGGAAATTACATCCACCTTGGCTGGGTCAACCTCCATGCCACGTTTAGAAACAACGTGACCCAGCACGATTCCTTCAGTCACCATGAAATTGCTCTTCTCCCAAGAGAGCACTAATTGACTTCGCAGCACCTCTGTAAGACTCAGTCTAGATAGTCCAGACATTGATCAAATGAATCCCCGTAGACCGAAAAATCGTCCATAAAGACCTCGAGAAAGTTGCCCACCATATCGGCAAAGACTGCAAACATACACCTCTGAAATGTGGCTGGGGCGTTGCAAAGCCCGAACGGCATCCGTCTGAAGGCATATGTGCCAAAAGGATAGGTGAACGTGGTCTTCTCTTGATCTTCAGGAGCAATAGCAACTTGATTATACCCAGAGTATCCATCCAAGAAGCAGAAGTATTCCTTCGCGGCCAATCTCTCCAAGATCTGGTCGATGAAGGGTAGAGGAAAGTGGTCCTTCTTGGTGGTGAGGTTAAGTCTTCTGTAATCCACGCACACTCGCCAAGAAGTGGGTACTCTGGTGGTAATCTCTTCTCCTTTGTCATTCTTCACAATGGTGATCCCTGATTTCTTGGGCACAACATGCAGCGGGCTCACCCATTTGCTGTCGGAGATGGGATAGATAAATCCCGCATCGCACCATTTCTGGATCTCTTTCATAACAACCTCCCGCAGGTTCGGATTTAATCTTCTCTGCAGTTCTCGAGAGGGCCTGCAATCTTCTTCCAGAAAGATGCGGTGTGAGCAAAGTGACGGATTGATCCCATGGAGATCAGAAGTTTGTCAGCCTATCACCTTGCGGTTGCGTTCAAGAACCTCCATCAGACGAGATTCTTGGTCTTCGGTCAGATGAGATCCATTGCCAGCTCCAACGATCTGATCGAGCTCCATAATTCAATTTAATGAAGGCAAGTTTAATATTCAACCTTGATCCCATTCTCTGAGCCAAATGGGAGAGATCTTGTTTCACACTCCAGCCTGGTTGTCTTCCTCACATGCACGCCATGAGAAGCAACGTCCTCGACTGCAGCAGTTGTGCGCGTTGGGTTGATATTGTCTGTAGTGTCATGTATTGTGAGTTGAGTTTCTTTCTGTTTGTCCAAGCTGAGCATTGCATGCTCCAGCTTGAGGGGGAGTGTTAGAGTATTTGGAGCATGCGTCACTTATGTAATAGGTGGGTAAATGGATCCCTCCAGGGACTAGCAAAGTTAAGTATAGGGGGGTGATCATCGGATAATTTCATTGCAGCTCCAAAAGTGATTTCTCCCGTCCCATAATTCACCACTGCATTTGATGTCCGCAGAAATGGTCTTCCGAGTATGATCAGGGTAAGGAGCAATGGAGCGGGGACGTCCATATCTAAGACCACAAAATCGGTCGGGAATGATTTTCCCTGAACCGTGATGATCACGTCCTCCAACAGGCCCCTAGGCCGCTTGACTGACTTGTCTGCAAACTGCAGAATCATCTTTGTAGGCTTGAGCGGTCCTAACTTGAACTCCGTGAGTAGTGAGGCTGGCATCATTTGACCGGGTGCATATTAGGTTCTCCCGTAAGGAAGGCATACTTCATGTTGGAGGGCAAAGGTTTTAGCTCCGGCGGGTTCTGAGCGGCTTCAGTGGTGACCTCAGCTATTAGTGCAGGTGGTGATTCTTTCAACTGTTCAGTGTCCACCATAAACTGCTCTGTTTCTTCTCTCAGATCCTGACAAAATTCCTCAATGATGTCATATTCATCAGAACATGCTTCAAACCTCGGCTCTTGGTTCTGAAGGCACATCACCCCCACAGCAATATCTTGTAATACATCAGCAAGTTCCTCATCTTGATTGATAAAGGGGAATTCGACTGCGGTCTCCACTTCCTCCTCGGGACAGAGGAGTTCATGGATCTCATTGTCATCCAGGAATAGGTTGGTATCTTGAATTTCTGCTAGGAAGTCGCAGTCGTCAGCGTACTCGATCACTCTTGCACATAAAGTAGATGTCTGCTCGGTTGGTGTTCCTTCGGAAAGGGTCTCAACTCGGATAATTTCATTGCCAGCTCCAAAAGTGATTTCTCCCGTCCCATAATTCACCACTGCATTTGATGTCCGCAGAAATGGTCTTCCGAGTATGATCGGGGTAAGGAGCAATGGAGCGGGGACGTCCATATCTAAGACCACAAAATCGGTTGGGAATGATTTTCCCTGAACCGTGACGATCACGTCCTCCAACAGGCCCCTAGGCCGCTTGACTGACTTGTCTGCAAACTGCAGAATCATCTTTGTAGGCTTGAGCGGTCCTAACTTGAACTCCGTGAGTAGTGAGGCTGGCATCAAATTGACAGATGACCCACTGTCGAGAAATGTTCGCTCGAATTCCTGATCAAACATCTGGCAACGTACAAGAGACGCTCCCATATCTGGCTTTTTATCCGGGAGGTTGCTGATGGCGTTAACTGTGGCCATTGTGAGGATGTGCTTTTCGGACTTGCCACCTTTGCTTCTGGAATTGTGGGGGTTTGGCCTGCGCTTGGTCGTGCATGCCTCTTTCAATCCTTTCTTCACGACAGGCATGTACTCAAGAGATTTCATCAATGGCATATTCAGTACCAAATTCTGAATGATTTCTATGATAGCAGGATCAGACAAAGCATTTTTCAAATTTTTCATTTTTTGTGTTTTTTTATTGCTTCAGGAAAAGGAATATTTACAAAATCTTCACCTATTTCATTCAAAATAGTGTCCATATTGTTGTTTACAGGTAGATGGCAAAAAGGAATGGATTCATCTACAATTTGTGGACCAAAAATGACAGGCTCGGCTTCAGGTGCTGGCGTTGGACTCGCTGCAGGTGCGGTGCTCCTCCTGTCAGGAGCTGGCTGTGAGGCAGGTGCAAGCGGTTCCAACGCGGGCTGATCTCCACCGAGGTTGCTGCTATCTTTTTGTGTTTTTCTGTTTTCTTCATTTTTTGTGATTTTCTGCATACTGGTGCCGCTCCCAAAATGCTGGCTGGCCCTGGTGTTGGCTGAACTGACGATTCCCCGTCAGATGCAATGTGCCTTCCCTTCGCCGTCGCCGGTGGCTGGAGTGTCCTACCGCTCCTGAGAGTAACAACGTTAGATAAAAAAACAATTAATTTCACCTGATTCGGGTTGGACACTGCCGGCTACCTGCTCCTTGCGTCGGAAATTGTTAAGGGTTAGCTTCGACCTGGGTTGGTATGACGGTTTTTACTACCGTCAGGTCGTCGATCTTCTGGTTCATCTCAGCCATATTCTTTATCAACTGCTCCAAACAGGCCAGGGCTGGATTGGCCAGCACAATCTCAGAGGATTCCCCCTGCTGGGTCTAGAATGCTGGTATGGTGGTTGAGAGTGCGGCTGATAACCTTGTGAAAATTGTTGAGGAGGAGGGTTGGAGGAGTACTGTGAGTTGTGCTGATTGTATTGAGCAGCCGGTTGCTGATGATATCCATGTCCGCGATATCCGGACTGCGGAGGACCGTGCTGGTAGTTCTGCCTCCAGGTGTTTCCTTGGGATGGAGGCTGGTACTGGTAGGACTGGAAGGGTCTCCCACCCTGCTGCTGTTGATGAAAGGGCTTGTTGCCCATGTTCTGACCCTGAGAGTGTCCCTGAGGACGGGTCAGCTGCGCTTCATTGTTCCAGACGCCATTGATCTCCTGGATCAGTGGCGGGGGTGGAGAGAACTGCTCGGAATATGCGGGTTGGGGCTCTGGTTGGTATACAACCATCTGTGTCTGAGGCTGCGGTGGCTGCTCCGGAACCTGCACGTAGTACATGTGCTGGACAGGCTGGGGCTGCGGTGGAGTCGGCTGAGGGTTTGCTGCATTGTGGGCTCCTTCTTCTCAGCACTCGGCTCTGCAGAGGTAGACACAATGTTGCACATGTTGGCGTTCAATGCTCGAACGAGTTGCTCCAGCTGCTGGTAGATCTGGTCGAGCTTCTCCAGACCTTGGGTCCTCTTCTCAATCACTGCCAGTTTTTCGAGGTCCCGTGACCTCTTCTCAATGATGTCCACCTTGGACAAGTGGCTCCCAATGATGCTCAGGTTGGTGCTCTCATCCTTGTCCTCGGTGTGAGAAGCCATGTTTACTGGCTTGCTGATGGCGGTTGGTGGCTTCATGTAGATTCTGGATGAGGATTGGGCTGCTTCTCCTTCAGCCATTTCTTCGAAGACGTTCCATACTACGTCCTCGTCCTTGTTAAAATGTGAACCGCCGCAAGCTGCATCCACGAGCTTTTGGCTCTCGAATGATAGCCCCCCAAAGAAGTGTTGTACGAGACTGGTCTTTGGAATTTCATGGTGGGGGCACTTTTCTTGAAGATCTTTGAATCTCTCCCACGCTTCGTGGATGGTCTCGTGGGATTGCTGGAAGAAACTGGAGATCCAGGCGCACATCTGATTTAATCTCCCAAGAGGATAGAATTTATGGAGAAAGGCAGATTTCAATTCCTCCCAGGTGGTGATGACCTTCCCAAGATGGTCGACCCAATAAAGGGCCTTGTCTTGAAGGCTGAAAGGGAATGCGGTCATCTTGACTACATCAAGAGGGACTCCGGGGTAGTGAGCAGTGGAACAGATGCGGCCAAACTTCTTGAGAAAGATGTACGGTTCTTCAGTGGTGTTCCCATGGAAAGTGGGAAGCAATGACAGAAATTGCGGCTTCAGCTCGAAGTGAGCATGCATACGTGGAACTTGAATCCACTCAGTGATGCGCCCCGCTCCTGGGTTGTATGTCTCCTTGAGTGTGGGTTTGGGTTGTGGTGGATCTTCTTCTGCTACTTCATATTCGGGTCCCACTGAAAACTCATCTCTGACTTCATGGAAATTGGGATCGAAGTTCGGATCATCCTCTCGTCGACCGTCTCTTGCATCGGCCCTCCTCCTCAGATCGTTCAGCATGTCCTGGAAGGCTGTCTGGGCCAGGGCCTGATTAGTCAGCTGCTGCTGAATGGCTTGGATGGAAGCCAGCAACTGACTGTTAACCCCGCCCTGCGTGGTGTATTGTCCTTCCCCAGGATTGGCTTCTGGTTCAGGTGGAGCCTGTGGTCCTTTCCCTCTTCCTCCTGCCATCTCGGATTCTGCTTGATTTGTTGACTCAGGCTCTAAGTCTGCACATGGTAGAATGCCTCGATCAGTTTGAATTGTGGCACATATAGAGAGATGTTGTCTGTGTCAAGGTCAACACAGAACTTCGCTAAGGATGGCGATGTATAAGGAGTGAAATCAATTGCCATCCAAAACGGACAGAATTCAGGACGAGAGTGATCCCGGTTTATTGAAGAAGACAGGGAGTCTGGAGATTGGTTCATAGGGTTTGAACCGGGTTCTCGGGAATCGCCCTGAATTATTGGAGAGGGCGAGCGAATGGAACTGGTGTGGGTGCTGACAGAGCCTCGACTAAACCGCCCATTCGTCGCCATCTCGAAGATCAAGAGGAAGATCGATGTGGATGAAAGATACGGAGGTCAACAAGGAATCAAAGGAGTGCAAAACAGTAGAAGGCTCACAATGAGCAAGGGTCAACTGGAGGGGGAACAAAATTTGCGCAAAGGCGCGATATTTTTGATCTTGACCTAAATATGACTAGCAATCAAACACAAGACAAGGGAGTTCACCAACTCGACGCGTGAAGCCGTGAAGGTTCGGCTTTTATCTTTGTAATTTTTATCTTGATTTCAGGAATTTATCTTTCAACGAGTCCTTAGAGCACTACGCGTATAGGAGCGAGAGTACTGCCGAAAAAGTATTCCCGTACTTGTCCTCCTCTTGTGTAACCTGTAACTTGCACTTTTTAAGGTCCTTGTAACCCTTCCTGGATCCCTACTCAGCCAAAGAAATAGAGGGAGGAAGCCGATAGGTGAAACCGATACTTCGTACCTCGCTCGCAACGGAATCACCCGTGAGCATTCAAGATCCTACTCGGACGCAGCCGGTGAGACAGACACACCTGTGAAGGCGTGGACTATGCTTGGTACTTCGGACAAGGTCGATGCTCACACAACAGTGAGTCACCAATGGCGACCAAGCCCTACTCGACTACGTACGATAGTAGCGCCAATACTTTGGAAATCCAGGCGATACACAAGGCAGCCACAAGTTGGGTTTTTGGCTCTAATCCTTACGAAGCGCTCACCTCACTTGGAAGGAGACCTTCCCATGCAACTTGAAAACAAGTGAGGGTGTTACTCTCCCCAATCAATGAGTCCAATTACCAATTTTATTTAGGTCAAAGTTTTCTTAGCAGTCCCTTTTTTTAATTTTTTTGGTGTTATCGCTTCTTTTGAGTAGATTCAAACAAGCGCCTAACGATTTTGTATTTTCTTTATCCTACTTTGTCCAAAATCAGAGGGAGAAAAGAGTCGGGAAAAGCCAATGCAAGTCAGCACCAAGATGGAAATCTCACCTTTGTGCCTATATGATGGATGCAAAGTAAGAAGACTTACAGCGAATCCCAGCTCTCTCCATGCGGAATGCAAAGAAGAAATTATAAACCTAACTATATGCCGGTATGCAAGGCGGAAATCGTCCTAAGATAGGCAACTGCTAGCGTGAAGAACCACAAGCTAAGCACTCAACCCAATCCTAAGGTCCGGTCTAGGCTCACCCCTCCTCTGCTCAACACACTTGAGTTAGGAGAAAGCTCTTTACAGGGAGAGCTCGCGGCGCGCGGATAAAAGAAGAGTGACTTCGCTGTTTTATTTAAACTAAGTCCAAGCACGAGCTATTGGTACATGCAATTGTTGTTAGGTGTTTGGACCTAATCTAATCGATCAAGCAATGCCTAAGTCTAAGAGCTCAATCCACAAAAGAAATGAAAAAAGAAAACAAAACCGGAAAATGACAGTCGATAAAACACGAGAAAGCTGCGGTGAGCCCCCGGGTGAACAGACACCCGGAAATTAGGCCCGAAGTGTTAAAGTGTCCAAGTCCTGTATTATTACAATTAATCAAATCTCTCTCTCACAGAAATGAAAGCAACTATCTCTCTCTCTAGTTCTCCTGTTCTCTCCTGCCGGCTAGGGTAGAATAGCCGGCTCCTCCTCCCAAGGATGTACAGGATCCCCTAGGCGATCCTCCTCGGTCAGCGGTCCCTCGCAAGAAGACAAAAGAGATGTCAGACAGTTCAAAACAAATAATGCACAAGAGACAAGTAATCAAAAATGGCTAAGTAAATAAAAGACCCAAAGGTACTCTACAAGCCGATGCTCCCCGTCAACGGCGCCATTTGAAAAGCGAAAAAAGCGAGAGCCGCTAAATAGTGGTCTGACAAATCAGACTCACTGTCGCTGATGCGACTACTCAAGCCTCTTCATTCTTCAACAATTAACCCACACAATCAATCAAGGAATGAATAGCAAGGATTAAAATTTATTATACCCAACTAAAAATGTACAATGGCAAGCAAGTAGGGGTCGAACTCAGGAAGCAAGGGTGTAGAGCATAGATAGAAATCCAAACCTAGGTCTAATAAACCACTTAGCCAATCTAAATTTTTTTGTGGGTTTTTAATTTTAATTTTTTTATTTTAATTTAATTTTTAATTTTGTATTTTGATTTTTAATTTCCTGATTTTTTTAATTTATATTATATATATATATTTCAATATTGGAAAATAAAGACAATGTATAAAAGGGAAGATCAAGTACTTATAAAAATATGAAAAAATAACCAAAAATTCGGAAATAAAATGTTTTTGATATTTTTAGGATTTTTTACTGTTTTTATGATTTTTAGGTATTTTTCAAAAAGTTTTTGATATTTTAAAAAACTGAAATGAAGGAAAACAGTGAAGAAGGTACTGACTATGAGTAAAATGGAGATTAAAAATACCAATCAGCCACAAAATTTTTCCACACTAATTTTTAAATAAAGAGAATGAAATGTAGAGTAAACAAAAACTGAGTTTGCTATTTTTGGAGTTTTCTACAATTTTATAGATTTTTCTGAAGTTTTTATGTATTTTCTAATTTTTAGGGTTTTTCTGTTAAGATTTTTAGTGATTTTTGGACTGACACTAAAAGATGGTAAAATAGACAACAGGGATTTTTTTTGGAATTTTTAGAGGTATTTTAATATTTTTTGGTATTTTCTAAGCTAGACAGTGAATAAAAAGCATGTTTTTGTTTTTTAATAAATACAAAAATAAAATAAAATCAGAAACTAAAATTAGGGCATCGAAGTACAAATTAACAGGAGCTTAAGTTCAAGTTTTTAGAATTTTTGGAAATGAAATGAGGCCTCAATTAAATAGATATAGCAAGCACAAGTTAAAGGCCCGACAGGGGCATAAATGCAATTATCGAAACATCCAGGGGCTTAGGTGCAATTTTCGCCAAAAAGACATGCGCAAAACACGTGATATATCATTCACAAGGGCATATTTGTAAATATCAAAAGCTGGCAGGTCATACATGCAATTAACCCACAAACATATTTAAATAACCACGCACAGGGGTATAACTGCAAATACTCAAAAGTTCGGGATAAATAGTGCAAAATGCCCAAAAGGCACGCGCCCCAGTCACGTAAGGTGACGTGGTGTGGACCTAAGTGCAAATAGTGAAAATGTGAGGGCCTAAGTGCAATTATTACAAAACGTTTTAAACTTCAGACGAAAGTTTTTAGACTAAAAAGTAAAAACAAAAATTCGTGGGTTGGAGATGCAAAATACCCACGGGCTCGATCGTGCGGCCGATGGCGTTTCACTAATCCACGTGGCGCGCATCTGACGGTGCGTACCCCTTCGTTCTGGATGGCTGAGATCAGATCTTCAATGGATGATCGGACGGCTGGGGATACTGGACGATCGGACGGCGTACGTGGCTTCTGGAGATGGCCTCTGATCCAACGGCATGGGGAGGTTCACGAAGAACACCTCCCCGGCGAGCTTCGATCGGCGATTGCGGCTGACACACGGCCGCTCCGGCCCCCGGATCAAGGGCAAAAGGATCCTGGGGCCCTTCCACGTCTGATGGTGGCCTCCGGCGAAGCAGAGGCGGCGTGGGTTGCACGGACGGCGAAGGCGACCTGGGCGGATGGTCCTGGAGTCGATGAGGGTCGATGGAGCCTTCTCTGGGACTCGGACCTGCAGGGTTAAGTGCGCAAAAACCAGGCAAGCAAAATGATGGTCTCGGGTGATCCGATGGAGGCGGAGAGTGGGTCGGGCGATGAGCTCCGGCGAACGGCGGAGAGGGAAGCTCGGTCGACTCGATCTGAGCGAGATCGAGGTGAATGGAGGGGTGCTGCGTGATGACTGAGTGAAGGGGAAGATAAAGGAGGTGGTCTTGGCGGCGGTAGAAGACTGGAGTGGCCGGAAATGAGAGGTGGAGCTCAGCTCCGCCGTGGCTTCGACCGAAGATTCACGGCGACTCACGCGAAGACAACGAAAACTGCTGCTAGGCTAAGCTACTCTACACTAAGGCTACAAGAAAATGAAAAGAAAAGGGAAGGAAACTCACCAGAGACGACAGGCTGCGAGGCGTTGAATCACTTCGATTCTACACCAAACAACTCGAACCCCGGGTCGATTCGACTCCCACTGTCACTAGGAGCACGAAGAGGTAGGGGTTTTCGATTGAAAATGGCGGAAGAAGGATTAGATTCAAATTGAAGTCGGGGGGCTCTTTTTGTAGGGTTGACGAACGGCGTGGAAGACGAGGGTCCAGCGCCTCGATCGATGGTCCTCGGCCCAAGGAATCACCTGGGCGTGATTCACCATTGATCGAGGCGCGAAAACACAGAAGACATCGTCATGGTTTGGTGCAAGGGCGAGCCTAGAAAATGGCGAGAAGATGGGACAAATATACATCTGACAAGCCTGGAGGAGGAGGTCAGACAGTTGACCGAGGTCAACTGTCAGACCAACCTGGTTGGTCCACGTGGACCAACCAGGAAAAATCCTCAAAAAATTATTTCAAAAATCGTAAAATAGTAAATTAATGAATTTCATTTTGGTTAAAAAATAAAAAATGTTTATTAATTTATGAAGTATTTTATTATGAATTTTAATTATTTTTATGAGGCTTATTTTTACAAGTTCACTTTTTAGCCCTTTATAGGTATAATACCTATGTGTTTTAGCATTTCATTTTTATTGTATGTATTTAATGTTATTATTTTTATTTAGTATTTTATAAAATTATAAAATACTTTTATCTACACAAATATATTTTTGTTTTAGTTTTCTGATATGTTTTGTGTATTTAATAAATTATAAGTATATTTTATATAGGTATAAGTACAGGTATAATTCCTATGTATTTGATATATATACAAGTATTTTTATTTGGATTTCTTTTGTATTTTTATTCTGATTTTAATATACATAATTATTATAAGTAATATTTACAACAATATAAAAATATAAAAATATAAAAATAATGAATAAATAATAAATTGAATATTTTAATCTGTACAAGTATGCAATGTGGGTCCAAAACTCAACTTTCGAATCGTAGCTCCGCCAAATGCGAAAACCATCGCCATTAAGTAGCTTATTTTATTCTATATACAATTAAAGGTGAGTATGCTGCATTTGGAGTTTTCGTTTATGAGATACGGGTCTGGGAAGTTGGGATTCTGGATTTTTATTCAGACCATAACTTTTTATCTGTACATTGTTTTTCTGTGAAATCAATTTTGTATTTTTCTCTATGAAATTATCTACAACTTTCATGTACAAAGTTTCTTTATTTGATGTGTAAAAAGTGGAACCAAAAATAGGTCCCAAAATGAATAAAGAATGAATAAAAAGTATAGGTATTTGGCCCTTATCTCCCCCTACTTTATTCCTGGTCAACCTATTCATCAAGATGCCTAGGTCTCGGGGTTTCAGGTCATAAAATATTTACAATATTTTATTCTTTTTCTTTTCTTTTATTTATTCTATAATTTTGGCTTTTAAAAACCACATTTTGTACACTATTTTCACCTATGTGCATGAATGCTAAAATGCAGGAATTAAGGCTATTTATGGGCATTTGCCAGGGTTTTTGAGGCCAAAATGATAGAATAAAGATGATGAAATGTGGATTCATCAGCTGGTCCAATCAAAGGGGTTTTCAGATCATTGGTTTCAATCAGTTGTGAACAAGTAAGCATTGTTAATATGATATATGATATACTGGGTGTCTCATAATTACAATAGTTTAATTAGTAAATGATCTTCTTTTTATAGATATTGCCTGCTTTGCAACTACAAAAATGAAATAGTAATGATAGGAGCAGACGAGTATATTTTTCCGTTTGAGAAGTTTACCATGAGTGGTTTTACAGTAAGAAGACCAGAAATTGTGATAATAAATCCCATCCCAATACTAAAAGATGTTTTCACAAAGAAGGGAAAGCAAAAGATAGAAGAATTGTGTGACAAAAAAACAGTTGCTTGTGTTTCACCTGCAGACATCGTAATAAAAAAGAAACAAAAAAATGTATGTGTGAAGTATTTTCCTGTGAGATAGAGGAGCTGAAGGAGAAAATTAAAGAAATAAGTGAAACGTATACAAAAAAGGATGCAGAACACATTAGAATAAATTCTGAAATGAAGAATGAGAATGATAATTGAGATCTGAGATTCTGGAGCTGTAGGAAAAACTAAAAAAGTTTCATGATCATGATATGATTGATGTTGAACAAAATACTCTCCAATCAGAAGATACATTAGAGAAGAAATCTATAAATGTTGTTGAAGGTGACGTTAATAACAATAATCCAGACATGCTTGCACCGACATGCAATAAAGCTGATGTGAAAGAATGAGACTTTGAACATAGTGACTTAGATATTGGTGAAATACTTGAGAATTTAATTTCAGAAATTTGTAATGAAGATTCACTGCAGCAATCCAAAGATACGAGAAAAAAATTTTCAGCTATGAACATTGGCATGCCTTCGTTTGATCTCAACATTGGTGACATTGCACATTCAGATAATGTGCAAACAGAGACTACAACCAAGAAAAGAAAAAGGAAAAAGTCACAGTTCAACAAAGCTTAATAACTAAAAGATTGAAACAGAGAAGAGAAGCCAAAAAATCTTTATAAGAATCAATGAAGTAAGGGAAAGAAGAGCATGAAATACAAGAGGGTGACACAACAAGTGAGGTAAGACATAGAATATAAAACAACTTATTCTGTATGCTTTGAATGCAGATGACACAGAATAGAGATTTTTAATACTGTACATAAAACTTTATATATTCTTTATGATTATGATAGTAATTATTTCTAACATTGTTTGTAATTGATTGAATAAGAATCAGTATCTATGCGATCTCGTAACCGATTTCATTGGTTACGAGAAAGTATCAGAACAAACGAAGAAAATAATTCAAGAATTTCTTCGTGATCCTGCAGACAAGTAAGTATTTTAAACAAATTTCAACATTTACATTTAAATATCTTTAACTTTAAGGGGATAATATTAATGAAAGATTATTCTATAGATTGAATGCCACCTACTTTACTCTGGGGAATCGGAGTTGTAAAGAGAGAGAAATTCATAGCTTTTTGTACGAAAGAATGATCGAGGATTCGGTACGTATATATATAAATTACTTTTTTAATTTCTTTATGTATAAATTGTTTTGATATTACAGATAATCGACATGTTTATGGACGTGCTACAACATAAATACTGCACAACTAATGATTATGTCCCGTTTCTATTCACATCAATATTCCAAATGGTGAGATTCTAAATACTGATATAATTTTTTTTAAAAATATTTTTAATCACCATAATATAATATTGTTACTTATATTTTTCAGCAATATCTTGTGAATCTTGTGGTTAATGCTACCGAAAACGAATTTGATAAGCTTGAGGAGCTATACAAAGAAGGAATACACATACCAGAGTTGGAGAAAATTTTCACGGTTATTCACACAAGAAACCATTGGCACATTCTTGTGACTGATTTTTCATCAAGAAAGTTCCTTTCTTACAATTCTATGAAAGGAATAAAATTCCATAAAAAAGATGTATTGAAATGGGTATGACATAATAAAAATTTACATTTTATTAAATACTTTAATTCAGTGTTAATATTATTCTTTTTGAATTACATCTCAGCATGGTTGGATTTCGAAGTACTTCATGGACAACATTCCAGATGAATGCCTTGCAGGTTGAGAAATCATATACGTGCAAGATTGCCCGCAGCAACCTTCGCAAAGTCTGGACTGTGGTGTCTACGTCATGAAAATGATGGAATACCTGTGCGAAGGAAGGGCGCTGGATTTCAATTACGATGACTGACAGATTCAGAGCTGAAATAGCTTCCATATTGTTAACGTGCGGTCACATAGAGAACCCAGCGACACAATGATAGAGATGACATACATAATATAAACACATCTTAAAGTTTTTGGAGTTTAAATTAGAACTATGTATTGTTGCAATGTCTTAAACAGTGTTATGTTTCCATAGTTTCTGTTTAAACCTTCTTTAGAACGAAACACTTATTTTGAATATCATGATTATTCTATGTTTGCATTGACTATCTGGTTACATGTTGTAGTCAATATATACATGTTTGACAGGGAGACAAAGTATATATTCTAATGGTCAATAATGAACGTGATTTTCTGGTTACAAGTGTGTGTTTCAATGGTCGAAAATCTTCTTCTACGTTAATGATTCACAATCCAATGATTACTGTATGTTTATTATTACGCTTGCTGATTTAGACTTCTTATTCCAAATAGAAGCATAGATGAAAATTATGATAAGGAAGTGTAAAATATTGAAAAAATTTGTAATTCTATACAAAAGAACGTAAATTATTGTAAGTAACTATAATATAATGCATGCACAAGTAAATTGTATATCACCACTTTAATATAAAAGTACCGATATGTACTTGTACAATGATTAGTATACAATACGAATTAATATTACCTTAGATCTTGTACAATAATGACTTATATTAGCAAATATATGAAAACTATTATAAAATGATAATATAAGTTGTATGAGACTGAACTTATAAGACTGAAAGTTCATTTTGCACGTTGCAGTTTTACATAACAATAAAGCACTGAAGAACTATGTATTATTGTATGTTACGAGTTCAAAATAGCAAACTTATGAACTTCCACAAAGAAAATGACACCAATAACATTTACATAAAATACAGGTAGCCATGTCTCTATTGTAAAATAATGGAAATTTATGTAAATCATCATAAAAATATGTAAATTATTGATAATATATGTAAATTAGTGCACCTATTTGTAAAAAGTATAGCTTCACATTAAAGTAGGAGTACTACGTAACTTAAACCACAATAAAAATACATATTACATGGCTCTTGTACAAGAAAGAATCATAATAGCAAAACTCTTAAAGGTATTATTGAATGATAATATAAGTTCTACGATTTAAGATTGTTGATAATGAAAAAATTATTATAGGAAAAATATGATAAAGAAATTTAAAATATTGAGTGACTATGTAATGTATTACACAAAGATGTAAAATATTGAATATATTTGTAAAATACTGCACATATTTGTAAATTATATATCTGGAATATAAAATAAAACTACGGTGTATGCTTAGCAGATTTTACCGACTATAAAATATACAGAAAGAATTCATATAACCTATACATTATGCATTAAGGACTCTTATTAGCAAATATGTGAACGATATTATTGTGAAATATGATATAAATTGTATGGTTAAATATGCGGATATGTCTGCTTTTATGTTAATAGTGGGCGCATGTGTTAGGATTGTTGATAAGAAATATTTAATAATGTAATATTGAAATGTGTTACAGAAATGTGTGAAATTTTATATCAAAGCCCTAATAAACAGTTAATAAGGCCTAGTATACATTACGTATACTAAGAATGAATGACAAGTATAATTAAACAGTTAAAAACTCTGATAAACAGAAGCATTAAACAAGTATTAAATGAATGACACATATATCCAAATAATATGATTTTGAACTTATATGATTGAAAGCTCATGTTGAACATTGAACATTAACATAACAAAAAAACACAAAGCTGAAATAATCTCTGTTACGATTTCACTAAGGGATACATCTGAACTTAAACAATAAAAAGAACACAATGTTTGTATTCTATAATGACTGAACAAAGTATGACAAGCAAAAAATATATATTAAATTTAAAAATTCAAAGTCTAATAAGCAGCTAAATGTCAAAGCTCGATTGCCGCCAAGAATCTTTTCGTAAATTGCAATCCTGCAAAAAAAATGATAATAATTTGAATATAAAAAGCAACATTTAATTGTTTTATATGAAATGTAAAAAATGTTACATCAAAATAAAAAAATATATACTCTTACATTAAAAGAATTTGACCAATTCATGCTAATGTCGGTCGTCCTCGCCTTCATAATAAAGCACAAGGACTAATGAACTAAAAATAGAAAGTAATAAGTAAAGAATGCTCAAAATTTACCATGATTCGCCGATTTGTTATTAGGACAGTTTCTAGAATCATGTCCAACATTGTATTTGAGGCAAGATTTGCATTGTCGACCTCTATTTCTTCTCATCTCAGATTCTGATCTAATACGATTGCCAACGCCCTTAGGTCTACCACCGCGACCGCTTCCTTTCGTTCTCGCAACATTTGGTTCTTTAACATCTGGTTCAGTAATCATATCTGGATCATTTGTATTGTTCCCGGTTGTAAAGCTCGAAGAAGGTTTGTTACTTATCATAAGATCAATATTGCTACATAAATCGCTTAATTTTTCTTTAGTAAATAAGAATATGTCCTCATCCTGTTCGACTGAAGCTGAAATAATATGCGAACACAATTGATTCAGCTGAGACGACCATTCTTGGTGTGCAACTTTCACATAAATATGATAATTTCCTGATTTTTTAATGGTTCTTATCTACCTTTTCAATATATATTCATCATTCAGAAGCTCCACATTCTGTATCTTCAAAACTGCAAGTATGTGCCTACATGGATATCCAAAGAATTGCATATTCTTGCATTAACAAGCAAGAAAATTGCTTTCCGTAGACGAAGAAACACATAATTCTTCCTCGGGTTTCCCAATGTATGATACAAAATATTGACAGTAATCCAGAGAGTTTGAATGAGTTCGAACATTAAGTTCCTTCACTTCGTTCAGTTCAAACCGAAATTTGTAAAATATGAACTTGGTGTATATACGAACCAACTGTACCTCCATCTTCCATCTGAAATTTGATTTTGGAGTGTATACTTCACCAATGTTATCCATGTCATTCTCTCTTTCCCTGTATCATTGAATTGCACTTTAAAATCTACAGACAAATTCCAGCAAAGAATTCTGTTTAGTGATGTGGTGTTGTAAAAATGCATTCATACTTTCACTCCTCTGTGTACTGCGCTGACCAGCCCAAAAATAATCCTTAAGATATAAACTAATCCATTTATATCTGATGCTATATTTCTCATTCAACCAGACATTAGATGATAAATCATATTGATCAATAATCTTGCACCAGCTTTGCTCAAATTCACTTATAGTTATACTTTTCCATACAATTATGGAAAATGCTGAAAGAACTTCATTTATATCTTTAATCTTTCCAAGCTTACTTTTAAGCATGGCCATTATATGACAAGTGCAGAATTTATGAACAGTATGTGGAAAACATATCCTAACAGCTGCACAAATTGTCGGATCTTCGTCTGTGATTATAGAAATTGGATGTTTACTCATTACTTCTAGAAATCTCTCAAATAACCACGAGAATGACTCGGTTGTCTCTCTACTCATGAATGAATTTCCAAAGAAAATTGTATAACTGTGATGGTTAACACCACAAAAAGATCCAAAGACCAGATTGTATTCATTGGTCCTATATGTTGTGTCGAATGATATTGTATCACCGAATAATTTGTAATCTTCAATAAAGGCACTATCAATCCATATACACTGAGTAAGTCTGTTATCATCATCGGTTGTGTAAGCATAGTAAAAATCAGGAGTATTGGTCTTACAACTTTCAAAATGTTCAATTAGAAGGTGGACATCCATCCCAATACGTTGTTTTTTCTCTTTTCTGTTTAAGTTGTAAATATCTCGAACAATACTACCAACTTGATCGCTAGACATGTTTATGAACGCTGACTGCTTGGATACAGGTATGCTCACATCATTCATTGACTTCACAAGCATTTTTGTGGCTTTTGAAAAACGTCTATTTGATCTGAGGTATCTGCGTTTAGATGGAGAAACGAGACTGTGATTGTGTTCTGCTTCAAAATTTGATACAAACCAATCCTTGAGATCAAGCCTAAATGAGACTGACATGAAAGCTTTGCACCCAGTCCGTGATAAGCCAACACGATGCTCCTCCTTGTAAAAAATACAATCATCGCTCTCATCACTTCTTGCATTGTCCAGTGTCAGTGTTTTATCTATACTTCTAGAAAACCCCTCTTTTCAGCAAATAAATGATTTAAAGATAATTATCCTTTCCTTGGAAACCTTATCTTTACCAACCCTTGAGCTTGCTTTCCTAACATTGAATCCAATCTCTGTTGCATATGTCTCATAAAATTTATATGCATCTTGAATAGATACAAATGTTTGGCCTGTATGAGGTGTAATACCATTGACAGTGTCATTGATTGAGTAGTCACAACCTGAAGGAATTTTTAGAATTTGAGATGTATTAGCAAGAAGGAATCATAATAGCAATATGTAAATCATTATAAAGATAATTAAATTATTGAGAATATATGTAAAATACTACAAATATGTATAAAATGTTTAGCTCCACTTTAATTAGAAGTACTATGACACTTGAAATACAATATGTATACATATTACATAACTCTTATTCAAGAAGGATTCATATTAGCAAATCTCTGAAAAGGTATTATTGAATGGTAATATAGGTTCTATGATTTAAAATTGTTGATAGTGGAAAAATCATTATAGGTAAAATATGATAATGAAATTGGCATCATTAATGGAATATGTAAAATATTACATATGGATGTAAAATATTGAAAATAATTGTAAAATGATGCACCTATGTGTAACTTATCAAATTATGGACTCGTATTAGCAAATATCTGGGCGGTATTACATCATATCCTACAAGGGATATGATGCTTTGGTCTCTATTTGACATCCAGAATATCTGGCAGTCAGATTAAGTATTTTCGAATATAGCATAAATACAATATAAGTTCTGTTGTATTAAGGTGTGAGTTTAAAAAAAAAATTGGAAGTATAAAATGAGTTTCAAGGATGTAAACTATAGTTCATGAATGTAAAATAAGGTACTCTAACACAAAATATACAGAGTTTGCGCATAAATTATCATCCAAGAGCATTCTTCTATAGCGGTGAATGTATATTAACAGATTCCCTAAGTGTGTAATCAGAGCCAGGTATTAACATTAATTAAAAAGATATAATGTAGTTTGTGGCCCAAGTTCATAAATGAAATGTGAATTTGAAATATGGTTATTACTAGTAATATAGTTTCTGTTCTAGTAGAATAGACAGGTAATTTTCCAAAATCATATAAATGAACAGGGGCTATGATGCTTTGAAACACCTTTGCCATTCAGAATACCCGGTTGATGCGAATTATCATCAGTTCGTTCCACAACTCCAATAACTTCACCATCTCCGTCAGATAACTGGACGAAATTAATATATTAATACCAAAAATATCATACAAAATAAAAAATACAAATACCTAATACGATTTCTATTAAAGAACCAGTTCATCTTTCAACGAAAATTAGTATAGTTCTCAGAAGTTACAAACAAAACAGATGAATAAAAATAGAAAAACTACATTTGCCTGTAAAAAATCTCTATTAAATGTGCAATCTGCTCTTTCGTCGAATTCCATTGAATATCACGGTGTTTGATAAGAAATATTTGAATAAGAACTAGAGATATGTCAAGAAATTCTGGAGAATAGGGAAAATGGAATGTTAATGACAAATCCACATTTTTGGAAGAAAGGGAATTTAATTCGAAAATACCTAATCCGCTGAAAAAGTGGAATTCAATTTATTTACGTAGATTGTCGTCATTGATAGATTATGGTAATTTCCTATAAATAGAATCCTTATTAGAGTCTTAGTGGTTTTGACTCTCAGATGGTGGTTTTTACCCAGGCCGTAGATTGTAATCTGACGGGTATTATGAGTTGTCGCATAGTGGTTGAAATGAGGCTCCACCTCAATTCAAGTTATATATATATATATAGGGCTTATTCAGAGAGCACTGTGCCCATTTGAATTTTAGTGAGCTCCCAATGTAGGCTCTCCACGTGTATTTCCATTTGAGAGGTTGCCTATTTCGAAGGACATGGTTTTGGAAGGATATTAATATATTTGAGCCTTTTGCATTTCCAATTATACCGAGTCCTTAAAAAAAGGAAGACGGTTTTGGAAAGATAAATTCAAATCCTTAATTTCGTTTTGAATAAATAGTCATTGTACATTTGATCAGTAATGTATATATTGTATGTAAGTAATTATGTGTTGCGAGATCAGTAATATTGAAACAATTGTCAGTAATTTACATCTGTAATATTACATTATACTGAGATCAGTAATTCATTCATGTTACTCAAGTAATACATATTCAGTTCTCAAGTAATTATTGTTGTGAGATCAGTAATTATGTATGTAAATTACTAATGTCTATACAAGAAGTACTGATTACAATTATCCATTTTACTGTACTCATTTTGATTGTTACTAATGTCATAGTTACTTAATACTTTGAGTGATACTGATGCACCTCTTATTTACTTATATAACCTTTTTAATTACTTATAATGCATCGAATGTTATTGATAGCAATACATAAGTTACTGGTCACGTGGTTTTTTATAATTATTCCAACTTACTGATTCCATTGTCTTTTTTGACCTACAATTTGTTACAGGTTACTGATGCTTCTGTATATCTTACTTATCATATTCTCTGTTTTAAATTATTATCGAATCCCGCCTTCTTTACTGATGTAGTCTATTTAATTACTTGCAATACGTCAAGTGTTACTGATAGCTACGTATAAATTACCGATGTAGTCTATTTAGTTACTTGCAATTCGTCAAGTGTTACTGATAGCTACGTATAAATTACTGATGTAGTCTATTTAGTTACTTGCAATACGTCAAGTATTACTGATAACTGCATATAAATTACTGATGTAGTCTATTTAGTTACTTGCAATACGTTAAGTGGTAATGATAGCTACGTATAAATTACTTAACTTGTATTTGATAGAAAGAACTTGTATTTTCTTAAGATACATAAGTAACTATGAATGGATTTTAATCAGTAAGAATGATAAAATAGAAAAATAATGAATGATATATTATCAGTAACATATGCAAATGTCATCGGTAACTTGGTATAATTATTCTGAAATAATGATTTCGCTATCCAAATCCAATTATAAGACATCCATCTTCGCTCCTTTTGATACGATCTTTTCACGATTCAAATCCATCCACGAAGCATCGTTCATCATTGCTTCTTTGGAATCATGATCAGGTTCCATTTACAGATGATCCATCGCATTTGAAACTGAAAATGAGAACTAAAAAACAAACGATCAAATTCTACAAAAGAACAATAAATAAATGTCTAATAAACGACGAAAAAACTTACAAATAGAGGACTTGAAGACGATCTTCTTTCGTCGCTGGAGATCTTGAGATTTTGTAGTAAGAGGAAGCCATAGATGATTTTGGAAATTTCAAAAATAAATACAATGCAACGTCGGATAGACTTAATTGCGAATCAAAAAAGAAAAGGAATATTTACCCAGTAGACCCTAAAATCTTTCAAAATTACCTCTACGACCTTTGAAACATCATAATTCCTCCCACGACCCAGCAATCTTGCTCCGTCTTACCCCACGGACCCTGCTGTTAAATTGACACATCTTGAGTTAACTCGGGTAGGTTAAAACTGAGTTAATCAAACCATATAAAATCTAATGGTTGGATTTTTTCTCTCAACCCTGTTCCTTCTTCTATCCTCTTCTTCATCTTCCCTTCCCTTCCCCAATCCACCACTGAGACAGAACCTTAAAACACAACAACGTCGAGGGCACTTTAACATGGGAGGAGGTTCTCGGCCTGGGAGCAGTTCCATCGGTGCGCGGGAGGTGGGGTCGGGAGGCAGTGCGTGAAGGGAAGGAGGTTTGCGTATGTCGAGGGAGGAGGTGACCTGGGCTGGAGGGGGGAGGTTCTCGGCCTGGGAGCAGTTCCATCGGTGCGGCGGCGCCGAGGGGGTTGGGGCGGCCGGGAGCGGGGGGGTGCAGCGGCGCGCCGGGGAGGGGGGAGGGTGCAGCGGCGGGAGGGGGGGTGCAGCGGCGCGGGGGGAGAGCCGGGGAGTGAGGAGGGTGCAGCGGCGTGGGGGAGAGCCGAGGAGGGGGAGGGTGCTGCGGCGCGCGGTGCAGGGGTGCAGTAGCGCGGGGGTTGGGGGTGTGGGGGTGCAGCGGCGCGCGGGGGAGGGGGAGGGTGCCGCAGAGCGCGGTGCAGGGGTGCAGTAGCGCGGGGGTTGGGGGTGTGGGGGTGCAGCGGCGCGCGGGGGAGGGGGAGGGTGCCGCAGCGCGCGGTGCAGGGGTGCAGCAGCGCGAGGGTTGGGGGTGTGGGGGTGCAGCGGCGCGCGGAGGAGGGGGGAGGGTGCTGCGGCGCACGGTGCAGGGGTGCAGCAGCGCGGGGGTTGGGGGGGTGTGGGGGTGCAGCGGCGCGCTGGGGAGGGGAGGGTGCTGGGCACGGGGCTCGTCGGCGGGGAGCTGTTCGTCGGTCGGAGGGGAGAACAAGGATGGAGGAGCTGTTCGCGGGGGGGGTGGCGCTGGCGGGGGAGCGACGTAGGGGATCAACTCCTTTGGGATGATGAGTGGCATTAAATGTAAATTTGATAAACAAATTGCGTATAATATAAATGAACATAACAAAATCGGGTTAATTTTAATGGGTAAATGAGCGGGAGTTAACCACAGGGTCTGTAGGGTAAGGGTTAGCAAGATTACGGGGTCGTGGGAGGAATTATGATGTTTCAAAGGTCGTAGAGGTAATTTCGAAAGATTTTAGGGTCTGCTGGGTAAATATCCCAAAAGAAATCAGTCACGAGGAGAATGCGGAAGGAGTTTGTTATGGTAAGGATTGACGCTAAAAAATGGAATGGATGAGATAAAATAGGAACATTAGATCATGATCTGAAGGATGAAAGCACGTGCTCATTTGAACTCAAATGGGCACAGGGCTCTCTGGATAAAAATCATATATATATATATATATATGGGAAAAATGTGTATGCCCCCTAGGGGGAGCTAACTTAGCTCCCCCCGCCCTTTTTTGACATATTTTTTTTATTTTTTTTTGAAATCTAAAACCGTGTAAATTCATTAATAAATCCCTATATTATGCTATTAAAATTTCGTGTGAAATAGAGACTCCTACGACCTTCATCCAAACGGGGTCGATTTAAAAAATCCAGTTACCGTTAAAAAATGACTGTCTGGATGGAGGCCGTAGGAGTCTCTGTTTCGCACGAAATTTTAATAGCATAATATAGGGATATAGTGATGAATATTCATGGAAGAAATTTTCAAAAAAAAAATTAAAAAATGGTGAAAATGGGGTGGGGGGAGCCAAGTTAGCTCCCCCTAGGGGGCAGCCCCATTTATCCCTATATATATATATATATATATATATATGGGTAAAATGGGGCTGCCCCTATGGGGGGAGCTAACTTGGCTTCCCCACCCCATTCCGCCCGTGTTTTTAATTTTTTTTGGAAATTTCTTCCGTGGATTTTCATCAATATATCCCTATATTATGTCATTCAAATTTTACACGAAACAGAGACTCCTACGACCTCCATCCAGGATGGTCGTTTTTAGCAATTCTGTTACCGTTAAAAATGATTGTTTGGATGGAGGCCGTACGAGTCTCTGTTTCGCACGAAATTTGAATGGCATAATATAGGGATGTAATGATGAATATTCACGGAAAAAATTTTCCAAAAAAATAAAAAATCGAGCAAAATGGGACGGGGGGAGCCAAGTTAGCTCCCCCGAGGGCAGTCCCATTTAACCCTATATATATATATATATATATATATATATATATATTGCGCGTGAGACATGCCTAGGCTGGGCTACAAGGCAGTAGTCCAAGGCCCGTCCTTGTAACTGTCGGCCAACAGATGGGTTTGGATGGACCATCCCATGCCTCAATTTTTTTGATCCAAGCCCAACCCTTGAGCAGGCTGGAAGGGCGAACCCTTGTCCATTGGCCATGTCTGGGTTAGATGGTAAAGGACATGGGTAATTGTTAATTTGACCAAGAGTAAAGTGAGTGGTTCTTAAAAAATCACACTTGTACGCTTCTTTTTTTCTTTCTAATTACACTTTCTACGAGAAAAATTCGCACATGCCGTATGCCTCGAATCTTATTCGCCGCATACGGTGAATATTTTTATATTTAGTTAAGTACCGTGAGAAAGCCGCCTTTTCAAAAGGTGGCTTTGGTGCTGTGCATTGAAGCCGCCTCTTCAAATGGCGGCTTCCTATTCAAATGGAACCTTCGGATCTTGTGTATATGCACCTTTGAATCGCAGATTTTGGCTCAAATGGAAGCCGCCTTTTGAAAATGCGGCTTTCTCACGGTACTTAACTAAATATAAAAATATTCACCGTATGCGACGAATAGGATTCGTGACATACGGCCTATGCGAATTTTACTCTACTTTGTACTCTTGAGATAACTCACGTTTAGTTACCAAAAAGGTGGGGACACAATTGATATTGCAAAAGGGAGGAATACCTGATATTGCAGAATCTAAGATGTCTATAAATGTAAAAAAATCCAATTCTATTTGGGTACGTGATCTGTTTGTAACTGGGGGTACAATACAGACTCCATATAGTTTCGGTCATGTGTAATTATCAATCACCGTCGCCTGAGGACTTAACCCAATTAAAGGCGACCTTTGTAAATTCGTGGGTACAGATGCAATGGACGTCAAAGATGAGCAGAGGATAACAATGGAGGTGCGATGGGTTGAGCTCTGTGATTAATTACCATCCCAGATTTACCACGAGGACGGTAAGAGAAGACGAGAAGAAACAGGGGAGGAGATGGAGATATGCGTATAAATACTTCGGCAGTCGACCACACGCTCGAATCACCTCGGACACCCACAGCACAACGGGAGAAGAAGATAGACAGAGATCGATGGATACTTCCCCTCCATTCTCCATCTCAAGCTGGGGATAACGAGAGACTGCCCCCGACACGTGGCAACCGTCCAACACCTCACACTCCTAAGTTGCACGAAAAAAGGCAAGGGAGTCACCTTCCCCCCTAATCTTCCATTGGTCACGACCACAGAGGTGGGGAGGAGCCGAGAACAACCGCCCATTTCACAGGGAGGAGAAGAAAGAGGAGTTCCATAAGCAAAGGAGAGATGTCATCTTGTTCCATGATCCTCCCTGTTCAACGCAGCGCAGCCTTCCTCCACAAACGTTCTTCCTCCCTCGCCCACAGGTACACCTCTCCTCCGTTTCGAGGTTGGTTTCGGTCCAATCGAATTGGGCTCCTGTTGGAATCACTAGATTCGACCACTCTCGTGTTTTGTTTTTGTGGGTTCTTGATGTGATGTCATGTATCTTGCTACTCTAGTGTTCTTGCAAGTGATGTCGGATCTATGCAGACGAGGTGTTTGCTTGTATGCCTCATTGGTCTATCATTTGTTTTTTAGATCGAGAATTGTGGGAAAAGATAGGCCAGAAGCCCAACAGGTGTGGCTTTGTCGATGTTACCATCAGAAACAAGTCCTAGTTAGCACCGTTTTGGAAGGGGTGGCAGACTGGTGGAGCCTTTCTACCGCTTCTTGGTCAAATACGGATTTTTTTCTCGAAAGGCTAGAACAGAAAGATATGCCGATGGAAGATGATTGGCCTAAACAAGTTGGGGAAAATGGAAAGATATCTTTTTCTTTACCGAAATTTCAGTTGTCGTCGAGTACACATAAATCTATTGCTTGGTTTGTTTTCGAGTACAACCAATCCATAACTCTGAATAGAATAACATATGTATCAAAATTAAGAAATAAATTTTCGCTAAGAAAACAAATAATGAAATTTTACTAATCATATACGGATTATTACCCATTTATAATGAGATATATAGTAGCCATAGTTTGCCTTATCATTAAAAAAACTCTTTGCAGCGCCCATGTTGTATACCATATTTCAGATGCGAATTTGACCAAAGCTAGATTATCGTAAATGAACTATATTATGATCTTTGTCGGAAGAATGTTTTGGATCTGTGCAGTTAGATGGAAGATAAAAATTCAGACAATGTTATTCATCAAATCAACTGGTTTCTGGTTCTTAAAAAGGCTAGTATGTGATATTGGATTTATTTGTTATTGATGGGAGACGTGGAAAGATGAGCCATGGTGCTATCACTAGCAACAAATCTGAGCAAGTCAAGCGCATCTAGAGGGATCATAACATGGTAGTGCAACCTGGAGACCCAGTATGGTTCGTAAACCAAAGCTAACTAGATGAAGTATCAGACCAGGCAGGAGGAAAATTGTCTTTTGTTTACTGAAAAGTTAATGGAGATACCACATTGTTACCTTCTTATAGATTTAAGAACCACAAGGAAGATTGCCTTTGTAACCACCAGATTGAATAATTCATTATGATCTCGATTTGTTAGATAGGACCATTTGTAGGTGAGCAAGGATAAAATGGCAACTATCATGGCTATTGGATAAACTTCCTTTGTATGTTCATATCTAAGTGTATATATAAATAGACAGGAAAAATACCCAAATAAACTTATTTTGCCAAGCTCAATCCTATCCAACAAGACAAACTTAACTTTGTATGTTGAAGATTATGTTATAGTAACAACAAAAACAAGGAAACAATCCTCGGATTAAGTTCTTAAGATATTCGTTTCCAAGTTATCAATATCCACATTAAAATGAGCTACAGCTGGGTGAGGATTAGGGGCACCTGAGGTAGTATTCTTTTCATTCAACATTTCTTTTATAGATCACATTCTTTGTCTGAATATGTTCTTTAACACCATACTCCTTTTACTCCTCCAGTATTTTTTCCCACGTCAATGAACTTTGCTCATTCTTTATTTCAGGAAGAGAGTTCAAACTGTCATAAAGGCAACAGCCCGTGTTGACAAATTCTCAAAAAATGACATCATAGTTTCTCCTTCCATTCTATCTGCCAACTTCTCCAAGTTAGGAGATCAGGTAGGTCTATTTTCTAAGAAGAACTAATGTAGATTTCGAGCTTATCTTGAGTAGCAAACCTTGTATTTGTTTCTCGCCCTTTTAGCTTTCATAATTTGTCAGTATCAGATGGGTTGCCTTTTTTGGTTTTGGTATGTTGACTGTTGTATTTGTCAGAGTTATTTGTCATTTGATGAATCGAAACGCTAGTTTGTCTGTTCTTTTTTTTTGAAGGGGGAAACACGTCCATTGATATGCTTTGAATCAAAAAATGTCATCATAGTTTGTTTGTCTGTTCTTGTTACACAACCATTGATATGCTTTGGATCTAGTGAGTGATGAAGCTTTTGGTTGTTAAGACCTCTGTGCAGTTGACTCATGTCCTATCCTTAATTAAAATTGTGCCAAATATAATTCTTGTTGATTGTGCTATTTGTTCGGAATTTAGCCATATAACTTCCATTTTTCTCAAATTTTCACATTGATCTTGTGCCGTATCATGTATTTCCATTTTTTCACTCCATCTAATGTTTCGCGATCTTTTGGCTTCCGTTACACTCATGAATGTCCTTAACGATAGAAGTGTCCTAGTGAAAAATAACTTAATACTTAATGTTATGTTCTTGTATGAGAGAATGGTTCCAAAGAAGAATTCTGCAGGTGAGGAGAATACTACTAAGTGAGACGTAGAAGCTAAAATGGGAGAAATAATGTTCAAATTTTCTTTGTACAAATTGTAGTTTCCTTGGTGTTGGATTGCCATTCGCAAAAAAAGTAATAAATTAATTGGTGTTTGATCTTGTTGAAATTGTGGCTGTGTCAAGGGAAAGTTTGGATGACTAATTTTGACCAGCCAACCGTATTCCTTTAAAAACACCAATATGTGCAGATATATTTTTTCTCAGAGAACCCTCCAAATAAGAAAGAGGAAATTTTATGATGGATGTTAATGAACTGGCACGTTAAAGATGAAGTGTTCTCTAGAGTCGAGGATAAGCTTATCTAACTTTTTGGTTTCATGACTATACAGAGATTTTGGTGTCATGCATCTTCTTGAGAAATGATTATATGCTAGTTAGTGGTAGTAAATAAATAAAGATCAAACAAAAAAAACATTTCATTGTGTTATGAGCGTTATATTACATGGATTTCTTGCTTGTAAATATCTTTTTGTCAGTTATATTTGGTTTGGTTCTGAAGAGGTCCATTTATTTTTTATAGCTCCTAACACATTTTCAATCTTCCACAACATAAGGCTCATCAACTAGCTTTTAACATCTTCAAAGTGGCACATTCGATTAGCTTTTTGACGACACATAAATAACTATACATGTGATTCTCTCATTTAATCTTCTATTGAAGCATGCTTGTATAGACACACATCTAAAATTAGCATCTTCATCTCCATTTCAAACATCCCCTGGAAAATCGTGTTTATGATTGATAGTCCAGCATTAGAGCCTTGTATAGGAATGAAAATGGTTGGATATGGATTTAGGTCTGATCATATCCTTATCCCTTTGTAATTCTATGGACACAGAACTTTGGCAAATGAATCATCGGCCTCCCATGAGGCATAAACCCCAGTTTTCTCTACCGGTTCATCTTCGGTAAGAATGTTCTTCTTACCATTGGACTTCATGAAACTCATGAACTGCATAGCCCAGAGCTCGTAGTTCATCCCATCCATCTTGACAATGAGCGCTGGACCTTTAAAAACACCTATGGAGGGCATGTCGACCTTGTTTTCTGACATTTTTGCCGGAGAAGAAGAACTAGGGTTTGTAGACCAAGGAACAAATGTCTACATAAACATCCGGGGATTTGAGTGCATATGTAGACTTATGCACTCAAATCCATATGCAACAAGAGGTGAGGAGAGAGGGGGGTTTTGGGGGAGCGGTGCCGGCGGCGAGAAGTAAGGAGGGATAAGAACCATATTTTTAAAATATTGTTACATATGCAAAATGGATTCGCTATCCAGATATGGATATTTGATAATAGGTAGCAAATGAACTTTCATTTAAACACTACAATATTTTGATGTTCAAAACAAACTTTATGTAATAAAGAGCACATGAAAATTATGGTATATGTAGGTTGTGGTTAGCAACATAAAAGATGGAAGTAGAGGGGATGGTTAACTAGGTGGTAGGCTTGGGAGGGAAAACTTCTGTATAAGGTTTGGTTGTCTGAAATTAGATTTTTATTCATTTGTTTATTATTTGAAGAATTATAACAATCACCTTATAAATAAATAAGGGAAACAAATATCTGTATCTACGCCCATTTGCTTTTCAAGGTTTGTATTCATCATATATTTCTACTTGTATTTGTTAGATGCAAAACTTTAATATCCATATTCATCATACCTTATTTAAGATATGCATATCCTCTCTATAAGGCCACATGCACAAGCATATACATATATATTCTCATTCGTTTGCATCCCATGCCCATATAGTATAATAGGTCTCTTATTGTAGAACAGACCTAAAGCGCTTCTCTATTGTGTGTTACATGTTTATCAGTTTCCCTATTATATTGAACACAGTCCGTAAGTATATAGTAATAAAAAGAGAGCATGCATGAATGCCCAACCAATAAAAAACAACGGGAATTTGATTGATAAAGTATTTTGATAGGGTGATGGTCAAGAACTTTGGTGTTTTTTATTTCTATTTATCAATCTAGATTGGGAGTTCAGCGGAGCCAATTAGTCCTTCGAATATTGTTATATTGGTGTATATTTCTCTCTGAAGTTGGATCTTAGGATAACAAATGGGATTAGTATGGGAACATGGTCGTCACTCAGTCCCCCTTTCTCTTGTTTTGAAAATGTCCAGATCCACTGCTTCATAATGTCCTTCCCAGATTCCACTTCCTATCTTAGAAGCCTAAATGGTTCCCTGTCTCGCCTTGACTACTCGGCAGGAAAGTCTATTCCCGCCCACTTCCCTGTTTAGAATGTAAGCACTCCTAATTTTCCCGGTAAACATCATTTTTACTATTGTAGAAGATTTTCAATGCACCTGAGAGATCATTAGATTGCATAAGATAATTCATATCACAACAATACAGCTTCACATGCACACTTCAAGAAATTTTTTTTGAAGACCATAAGAGGGAGTAACATGCTATGGTGCCCTCCCCAATATATTAATACACTTTAAGAATTATCATACCCATCTTATGCAAGGTTGTAAAAGTTGGTAGTTAGTGCTCGGTCCAGCGAGTCACTAACTACGGATTAATCGGCAGTCAGACAACTAAATGAATTTAATCAGACTTTAGTCGGTTTTGTACTTTATAAATTATCTTAAATATATAAATCGAATTTTGTACATATATTTCTATATATTTAAATAAATTTATAAATTTTCAATACTATCAAATAAAAGAATAATTGAACTCAAATCAAACATTCAGCATTTTAGATTAAGTTTGCTTTTAAAAAAGTCTGTCCATAAAAATTGGTTGACTAGTCGGCCGACTAGATCGATTAATTGAGGTGGTTGATTATTGACCGATTAGTCCAAGCCGACCCCCAACTAGCCTAAACAGGATGACTAAATGGCTTAGTTGGCCGTTTTTTGCAACTACAATCTTATGTCTGAGCTATAAATATAAATGTTTTATCTATGGATATGGTTGCAGTGCTAAGGGCTGAATGAGGACACAAATCCCCGCAAATCCCTTGCATTTGAATAGAATATCTTACTGTCCTCTTCCTGAGTTGAAAGAAACCGCCTCATATTTTGCTTGTCTATGATTGGTGGTGGTGGTGGGGTTTGGCATCATTAGCCATACTCTTGTGTGATTAGATAATTCTAATCAACGCTTAGCAGTTTTTAATAAACCCTTCGGCATCCACGGGTGATGTTTCAAATGCCGCATCCTCTCCTGTAGTTGGAAAACTGCAACATCACATTTTTTACCATCATGGGTCACCGTGCCTCACGATACATGGATTGTGTTTCTTTTCTGGTTAAGCGGTCACTCTGACATCTATTTATTGGAGAGCAAAACTTATATTATTCAGGAATGAATAAAGAGAATGTAATTATTTGCATTCCTTGTGCAGTTAGACTAAATTATTATGATTCTTTCTTTGTTTACAACAACCGAAGTTATATATTATAACATAATATTTTTTCCCAAGTGTGCATATTACATCTTATTCATTATTGTGACACTTGTCTTGGATACAGGTAAAAGCCGTTGAAGTTGCTGGATGTGATTGGATTCATGTTGACGTGATGGATGGTCGTTTTGTGCCTAACATTACCATTGGACCTCTCGTGGTTGATGCCCTGCGTCCTGTAACCGACCTCCCATTGGATGTGCATCTGGTATTTTTCCCACTTTATTCACGACTTCTTGAATTCACATCTTGCAGTCACTCTTCCCGTTCTGTTACAATATAAGTTGGCCCAGTTAGTTCCTTGTGTTGAGACCAAACATGATTTTGTGCACTGGAATTCTTCTTGCAGATGATTGTGGAACCTGAGCAGCGAGTTCCGGATTTTATCAAGGCTGGTGCTGATATAGTTAGCATTCATTGTGAGCAGTCGTCTACGATCCACTTGCACCGGACCATTAATCAGGCATGCTTATCTCACGCATACGTTCATCTAAATGCAGTCATACAGTAACTGTGGATTGTGGAACTGCTTTCAAGACTTGTATCTCAGTATCAGAACTTAAATTTTTTAGCATGTTAATTATACACATGATCCCATATAATAAAATAATACTTACTTGAGTATCACGTGACAAAGCGATTAGCTTTGAATGACGTCACCATTATCAGTCAGGCATTTAAAGCAGCGTGCTCAACAGGGAAAAATATAGAATGAGCTGAATATTTAAAATATTGGCCATATCTATGCAGCACATATAGATTCATTTTGTGTCCCTGATGTCTTGTCATCTATATTTCTTATGATATTTGTTAGAGAATATTCTTTGTGGCTATTTATTAAGAGAATATTCTATGGAGAATATCCTGTAGAATATTCTCCCTTGAGCACCTATATAAGGATCGCCACACCCCCTGTACTCATTGAGAATTCTAATAGAATATCCGCCCCTTTGAGGGCTTCTCCCGTGGTTTCATCCCGCTCCTTAAGGAGTAGGGTTCCACGTAAATCTTTGTGTTCTTTATGATTATTATTCTTGATTTATCATTTCCGCTTCCGCTTCTCTGATTTCAACATGGTATCAGAGCGGGTCGATTCTCGTGGATTTTATTTTGTTTTATTATTCAAGATTCGAGATTAGAGATTATCATGCAGTCTTCAAGCGAGCTGCAGGCCGCTGCAAGCTGCGACAACATCCAGGCCTCGCAAGTCTTCCAGGGAACCCCCAGGCGGTCCCTTCATGGATCCCCGATGAGCCGCACTTTCTCCTCGCACGATGCATCTCTCCATGCGAGGATATTCTTCAGATGCATCCAGATCGCGGTCCTTAAGCGATTGATGCCCTCTAGGGCTCCGCGACGCTAACTCCAGCATGTTTCTCGCACAGAAAGCGCCCTTCCTCCTCCTCAAGAGGCATGATCCAGTCGCAAGAACTTCCAGCTGAGCTCCGTTCCTCTAAGCGACGCTGCTCCAGCGGCAACCTTTCGTGATTTTACTCCCAGGCGGCGGGCGCCCTCCAGATCGGCGACACATCGACTTGGTGCTTGCTCGGATCGTTCACGCGGCGGCGACACATCGACATCTCTCGCGCGACCTCCAGGCGGCGCGATACCAGCCCACGCTTCTTCCAGATCTTCAAGGCGGCGGCACCCCCGCGCACTGGCTCCTCGCGCGCTCCATCGCCTTTGCGCTCCCCAGATCTAAGCGGCGATGTCGCAATCAGCAGATCCCAGGCCCTGAGCCCCGCCTCCCTTCTCCCATCGACTCTGGCGGCGGCGGCGAAATGATGGGTTCCCAAACTGGGAACCCTAGTTGTGCGAGGGGGAAGAATGGGGCCCAATGGACTTTTATTTAAAACAAAAAAAATATTGCTGCAATTGAGCCCCAGCCGGTCTCCATAAAAAAGGAGGGGGCTGTTTTAAAGCCCAATGGGCTGTTTGTTCCAAAAAAAAAAGAGGGAGGGGCCGTATGGTAAAACAAAAAAAAGGCGTATACAAAAAAAAGGGCCGTATGCAATTTTCAAAAAAAAATTGTGAGAAAAAAAGAGAGAGAGAGAGAAAAAAAGGGATTGTGCGAAGTAAAAGCTGAAAAAAAAGAGAGAGAAAAAAAAGGCGCGTACAAAAGAAAAAAAGCCGTACGCAATTTCAAAAAAAAAATTGAATTGTGCACAAAAAAAATTGATGAAGCACAAAAGAAAAAAAAGAGCAACTTTTGTTTCTCCCAACTTGATCCTTATTCTATCAAGTATGGGAGAAAGGGGGAGTCAAAAATGACATATTCTTCATGACATCTGCACAACAGACCGACACTCAAGATTTCTACATGATCATCCGTCTTCACCGAGCATCAACTTCTTCCTCGAGGCGCATACTTCTTCTTTTGCGACCCGACTACTACTCCGCGCTGGACTTCTTCTTCTGCAGCGATTCTTCTTCAGGCACGACAGAGATATGTTTCGGTGACCTGCAGGCACGACAGAGATACGTTCCGGTGACCTGATATCGCAGCGGTTCTACAGGCATGACAGAGATACGTTACGACGACCTGAAAGCCGCAGACTCGTCCTCGTGCGAGGTCTTCTACCAGCAGCGGACTTGAATTCTTCCTGTGATGTATCGTGTGAAGATGTGTTCTATACTTTCTTCTTGTTGCAAGCTGCAGCTTTCTCAGCTCCAGCTTGAGGGGGAGTGTTAGAGAATATTCTTTGTGGCTATTTATTAAGAGAATATTCTATGGAGAATATCCTATAGAATATTCTCCCTTGAGCACCTATATAAGGATCGCCACACCCCCTGTACTCATTGAGAATTCTAATAGAATGTCCGCCCCTTTGAGGGCTTCTCCCGTGGTTTCATCCCGCTCCTTAAGGAGTAGGGTTCCACGTAAATCTCTGTGTTCTTTATGATTATTATTCTTGATTTATCATTTCCGCTTCCGCTTCTCTGATTTCAACAATATTCATTTAAAAGGTCATGTTATTTTCACACTTCATTGGTGTAGTCGGTGGTGTAGGCAAGGTCTCAAGACATGCCCCGTTCCTCAAAAAGCATAACCCTGTACTGCATGCCCCCACTAATTATCCTCTTGTAACTGTGTAGTAACTCTAATTCTTACAATAAAGTTAGGATCTGATGATCCCTTGTAACCTTTTCCCTTTTTACTTAAAACTTGTAATTTAATGAAAAATCCTGGAAGCCAAGATTTTTCTATGTAGGACTTCATCCAACAATTATTATAAAGATGTCTCGTTCTTCGAAGGCAAAATGAAGCATTTGATTTTGAAAAGGGCAAAAGTTAAAGAAAATGAGGATATAACATAATGCCTGTATAAATAATATCTTAGAAACATTCAGTGTGGCATCAATTTGTTGCATTATTCCCCACTCGCTTGTCTTCATCAAAGTTTCAGAATAATTCTTTGACTTGGAATTCTATCATTCTATTCCACGGTGCTTTTGTACTGCAAAATAACTTTTTAATGAAGCTGTGATTACACTCAACTCCGGATACTTCAGATTTTAGTAGGTCCTGTATTTTTTGATCCTTGAATGTAGTCTTTGTTAGAAAATCGGAAGCGGAAGTGGAATGATAAAACAGAGCTAAGAACAATAAACATCAACATGGGAACACCATGATTTTACGTGGAACCCTACTCCGTGAGGAGCTGGATGAAACCACGGGAGAAGCCCTCTACCGGGCGTGTTTGTCTATTGACTTTCTCTCAATGGATACAGGAGGTCTGGGGCTTCTTATATAGCCTCTCCAGAGCCTCCAAGTCCCACCACTGGACGATGTGGGACTAAACACTGGTTGGGGTAAATGGATCTCCTCCAGGATCCATTTACCCTGCTACAACACAATGGGCGCATACAACTTATACTCCAACACTCCCCCTCAAGCTGGAGCATGCAATGCTCAGCTTGGACAAACAGAAATAAACTCAACTCAACGCTACAGGACACTACGGACAATATCAACCCAACGCGCATATTGCTGCAGTCGAGGACGTTGCTTCTCATGCCGTGCAGGTGAGGAGGACGAACGGGCTGGAGTGTGAGTCTTCTGAATCTCCTCGTCGGAGAGGATGCGCTCTGAACTGCGCCTGTCAGAGTCGCTGCAACTGGAAATGAGTCTCCTCGTCAGAGAACTCTGGCCCGCCACAATAATGTGGACAACTGCTCTATCTCTGAAAAGGGCCGAACTGAATAGGCCGTGGTTGTGCAATCCTCATCGGAGTCCACGGTCGCTGGAGAATGGAGTCTAAACAAGTCTCCTCGTCGGAGAACTGGGTCTCTCCCATCTGGCTCAGAGAATGGTGCACTGCTCTGGTGTACCTATGATACCACATGAAAACCCTTGCCAACATATGGCATAGGGAATGGTTCTCTACTCTGGAGTCCCTATGGCTCACATGAAAACTCTGACCGAACAACAACAAGAATGATGGGGACCTCAAACTGATGATGGCAACTTATGCTCATCTGACAATGACTGCATACTCGTGCGTGTCTGAAACCGGACTCGGAAGACAATCGTCAAGTCTGAAACCGAACTGTAGAGTCTGATCAACTGGCTGGTCTGGAGACTGGTATCTGAATCTGGATTCTGGAAAAATGTAACAGACCTGTGACTCTACATATACTCCCCCTTTCTCCCATACTTGTCGGAACATGAACATCGACAAAGTTGGGAGAAGACAAGATAAATAGGGGGTAAAACAAAAATCACTTAGCCGATTACACATTTATCGGCTTTCAAAAACATTCATCATTTTTTTGTCCAAACATTGTTTTTTAATTTGCATACGGCCTTTTCAATTTGTAGGCGCCTCTTTTCGTCATTTTTTTAAGCCGTTGCAAATCATTTTTTTACGGCTTTCGCAACACTTTTTTTTAATTTCGACCAAAGAAATGCAGCCTCTTTCCTTTTTTTTGACCCAATTGGACCCAATTCACTTTTCCTTTTTTTTTAACCAAAAAATCCCCCTTCCCTTTTTTTTAACACGGCCAAACATGGCCTAAAATAAAAACTCCCTCCATTTTTTTAATCGACAAAGTAGGCCCCCTAGGGTTTCTCGATGGCACTTAAATCCCGCCGCCCCCTTGGGGGTTTTGCCGCTGGAGAGGGAGTCAACGCATCTACGCCCCCTTAGGCGTTTGCAGCCAGGAGTCTGCTGCAGTGCACGATGATTGTGACCGGAGCGCCGCCAGCAAGGAGGAGGGGGCGCGCGGGAGCTTGGAGGCGACCTGGGCTGCGCCGCCTCGTGATGGGTTCTGGGATCGCCGTCGCCGATGGGGGGGGGTGCCTGGGGGCGCGCGCTGGTGCCTTGGAGGTCGCAAAGACGCCGCCAGCGACACCTGAACTGTGTGCGGAGGAGGGACTTCGCGCCAGGGAGGGGTCTTCATCGTCCTGGGAGATGGAGGCGATTGGGGTGCGCCTGCGCACGATGGAGAAGGGCGCGGAACTGGATCGACATCGTGCGCTGCGGGCTTTGGGATATCGCCGGAATCGCGAGGGTCGCGCCTGGACTTGATGGAAGTATGGCTTCGACTGGCGGGGTGGGCGCTGGAGGGCTCTGTATTGCGTTCACCACCTTCGCCTGAGAGGTTGCAGGAGAGTGGGGCTGGTCGCCGCGCCGCCTGGGGTTTGCTGCGGCAGGATTTGAGCCACCGCGGAACCCTAGAGGATTCCTTTCAGCCACCTTGTGGCACCGGACAGATTGCAGCGGAAAACAGGGGCTCCAAAGCCCTAACCTCGAATCACGTGGGGCTTTTGGAGATACGGCTAGAGCTGTAGATGGGGAGATCTCGCATCGTCTGGAGGAAGATCGGTGGGCATCGCCAGAGCGTCAAGCAGAAATTAGGGTTCGAGGAACTCGAACTCAGAATAGAGCTCCCAAAAAAATTTGCCAAAGATCTTCAAGAACATAAATCTACAACTTGAATCTCAAACAAAAATAAAGAATACAAAAAAATTCCTCGAGAATCGAACTGCTCTGATACCATGTTAGAAAATCGGAAGCGGAAGCGGAATGATAAAACAGAGCTAAGAACAATAAACATCAACATGGGAACACCATGATTTTACGTGGAACCCTACTCCGTGAGGAGCGGGATGAAACCACGGGAGAAGCCCTCTACGGGGCGTGTTTGTCTATTGACTTTCTCTCAATGGATACAGGAGGTCTGGGGCTCCTTATATAGCCTCTCCAGAGCCTCCAAGTCCCACCACTGGACGATGTGGGACTAAACACTGGTTGGGGGTAAATGGATCTCCTCCAGGATCCATTTACCCTGCTACAACACAATGGGCGCATACAACTTATACTCCAACAGTCTTGACATGACGGTAAATGCCCATTCTCGTGCAACTTGAAAAGTCGCATGTTCGGAGTACTATCATTTTGTGAAAAAGTAGGGTAAAGCTGCGCATTTGAGATTACTCAGACCCTTCCCAGAACTAGTGTATAGAAGCAGGATCTTTGTGTACCAAGATAAAACAATGGCAAACCTTCTCCACTATAAGTAGAGTCGGCTACATGGATTTTTGCTCAAATCCATGTTGAAAGATTCAACTATTTTTTATGCTGGCTGTCGACTACCTAACGCAACCCACACAAGGGGGCATTTGAATCCTGGTCTTTTGGTTGGTAGGCACACTGCAATAGCACCAGACCATTTAAGTGGGTACAAATTGTACCAGGATAAACTTGTTTATTTTCTGGGTCACTTTCTCAAACTTTCTTGATATTGTGAGAGCAGCCATATTTTCCTCAACCACTTTCATGAAGATTGCAACGAAGTGCTCATTCATCATAACAGCACAGCCCGCTGACCCCATTTTTTCTGTGATCTGCAAGGATTTAGATGTCATTTCTCTTATGTGGTTGAATATAAAATATTTTTTTAGACTGCAATAGTGTATTTGTCAAATCCCACATAGTTAGGTGGTGATTACATGATGCTGGAATCTAATTTAAATACATGCTAGAAAAATCATGTACCATGTTTTTTTCCTCAGGTTAAGAGTCTTGGAGCAAAAGCCGGTGTAGTCTTGAATCCAGCTACTCCATTAAGTACTATTGAGTACGTGCTTGATGGTAAGAATTTTTGAAAAAAAAGAGATTTTAAACAAAACTTTACACTGCAATTCTCAATTTTGTTTTTCTGTAATGAAATGTTTCTTCTATTCTGAATAGGCAATCAAGTAATGAACATCTAATTGTTATTTGTAATTGCTAAATTATGTTAGAGGAAATACTATATGAAGAATGTGGAAAATTTGCAACTATTGCATGGTATCCGAAGGACTTTTTTTCATATGAGGGTGGAGTCATGCAAGTGACTTTTTTTTTCTTGAAATAAGAAGTCAATTTATTTTGTCATCACCAAGCCTGCTCAACCCTGTAATCACACCTGTAGGACGATACCAGAACAGTACGTATGGTGCAGTTTTGCATATGTGCTGCATTTGCAAGACTTAAATAGCAGATGACTTGAGTGATTTTTTAGCTTATGATATGAGTGTTTTCTTCTATATGAAATTGTGGTTTGATCTAGTTGTGAAACTTTGATATCAAGTTTTGCTGCATTTTAATACTTGAGCAGATGTAGACTTGGTGCTGATCATGTCTGTGAATCCTGGTTTTGGGGGGCAAAGTTTTATCGAAAGCCAGGTGAAAAAAATTTCGGACTTGCGAAGACTGTGCAATGAGAAGGTAACATTGTGGATGCCTTTTTTCTGTAGTTCTTTTTGCTTCTGTTTATTTGGAATGTCCTCTTAGTGCTTGTACTGTTGTACATGTTAATGTGCAGGGGGTGAACCCGTGGATCGAGGTTGATGGTGGAGTTACCCCATCAAATGCATTTAAGGTGCGTGTTTGAGAAATGGAACTACACGTGATGCTATTGTTCTTTAACTTCTCTACTTTGAAATGTTTTCATTGTTGTAGTAGGATTCAGAATGCAGGTTTTTTAAACTATATTCTTCTTCTCATTGTTATGATCAACTGCTGGAAGTTATATAGACTTTTTTCTTTCTTTAGATTTTTTTGATTCATTACTGATATTCCTTAATATCATGGATATTTGATAACTCTTCTCATGTTAACGACAAAAAGTAAAAGCAATCAAATGTATAAATATCTTGAATTTTATTTGTTTCTCACAGCTAGAAATCATTATAGTAATTCGCTTCTGGCAGGTTATTGAGGCTGGTGCCAATGCTTTGGTGGCGGGATCTGCCGTCTTTGGAGCTAAAGATTATGCTGAAGGTATACTTCCTCAGTAGTGTTTATAAATCTATTTGCACGGTTCATTTATCATGCTATTTTTCATATTGGTGAGTACTTTTTCTCTCACCATGGCATATTGTATTTATAGCTATTAAAGGGATTAAGACGAGCAAAAGGCCTGTAGCAGTACCAGCATAAAAAGCAATCTGCCTCAAACGTGTGTTCTACTTTTACTTGAATGTAAGTGTTCTTTATGAATGTTTTTTCTCCAATTTAGATGTCGGAGTCATATAATAATTGTAATGCTATTCATCATTCACGAAGAAAACTACTCAGCATACTTGGTATATGCGTCACTGGATCTACAGAAGCAACCAATTTATTAAACCATCTGTGTTGTTTAGGTACCATTTTCCATTATCAAGATTCTCTGCGTGTTGCATTGGATCTTGTAACATAAACCGCTCTTTCATTGGATCTTGTAACATAAACCACTCTTTGTAAACCGCGTATGAAATGCTCTCTACTTCTGTGCAGCAGATGCAACACCTGAAATTAGTCCAATAGGATCTGCTTAAGAAACGCAAAAGTGAGATATAAAAACGGAGGATTTCTACCTTTCTACTTGGTAACCATTTTATGATGTGGTTAAAATGAGGATCCGGTCACATGCAGATTTACTTAGTTGTTGTCTTCAGTTCTTCAGATTAATTACATTCAGGTTGTTAGCACATGAATTCTTTTTATAATTGCATTTGGTTAATATTGGTCATAACCATGTGAAATCGTTTTAGACCTGTTGGCTATAGAAACCAAAGTTGTTTTTGAACAAAAGCAGGGTTGCTTATTAAAATGGAAGGACAAATTGCTGCATTTCATGACATTTTGCATTGCATTAGTTTGTTTTGGATTCATATTGTAACGGAATTATGAAAGATGTTATTTATTCACTACTTCATTAGTGACAAGTTGATGAAACATTCATCTGAAATTATCTCCTTCAAAACTTATCATTTTGTGTCTAATATTTTACTTTATAATGGCCAGATAATGGATGCAATGGAGAGTAGTGTTATCCTATTAGGCGCACCAAGCACATGACTTCAATGATTTGGATTATACCTTCTTTTGTTCCGACCTTACTCCAGTTATGTAATTTGCGTATGCTGAATAAGTTGCAGGCAGACATTAAATACCTTCAGGGGCAGATGGGAAAGTTTTTGCTTGGTTCCCTTCCTGCTCCTTCACCATCCATGTATTCTTGCAACTTGCATATTGTTGGTAGAAATAAAATTTCTTGCAGTATCTGAACCAAACAAGCGGGCTAAAAGAATGCGCTTCCTTCTTTACAAAAGAAAATAATGGTTAAAAGTTCAACTTTTTACTAATTGCATATCTTCCCAGGGGAGTTATATACCTAACTATTGATTAAATGTTCTGTATGCTCGGTGTTTTTTCTTTTGTATAATGTGTATACGCATGTTGATGAGCAGTTGTGGCATCTGCATTTGACAACATTTTCCTCGCAATGTTTAGCTAGGACTAGGGGTATCATCTCGTGCTCAATGAATTCGACTTGTACTCAGCTCGATATATGCTCGAGAGTCAGGACAGATATTTAATGTGTTCGATTTTGAGTCAAATGATGACTTGTTCTCCGTACTGAGTTGAGTTTGAGTCTAGATGTGTTCAACTCCATAACATGACACTTTTTGATTTCATCGCATAGCCCCTGACCTTCCCATGGGGTGGATATTGTGGCTTCTTGGTTGTCGAGATCGTTGTGCTGTGGAGAGGAATAGAGGGGATACAGAAGATGGGTCAGTTCGCCGCCATTTCTCATGGTTCTTATGCGTGTGCACTCTTCTTCTGGGTGCTTGTGGAGGCTGGGGGGGGGGGTCCACAAGATGCTCTCACTGGTTTAGAGACCCCAACATGCCGAGTTCTGGTCCCTATTCTTCCCTATGCTCGCGGCCAATGTCGGGATGGTCGATGTTGGCCTTGAATATACCAGAATGCACATGCTACGCATGAAGCCAAGCGGGTCAGATCATCGGTCAATCTAACTTTTTCTTTGACCTTTAAGATATAAAGGCTAGGTTGTCTGTCAATTCAACTTTTTCTTTGACCTTTAAGATAAAAAAGCTAGGAACATCCGATCAAAACAAAATTTCCTAGGTATTTATAATAATATGCATGCAATAAATCTATAAGGCTGGATGTTCCATAGGAATTATGCAAAAAAAAGGGAATACATCAGGCTTTGTTGTAGAATACTCTACATCAAAGGATCTGCTCCATTAAGGCATGTTTGGTAACTGGATTGAGTTCGGTTGGAGTAACTTCCCGTGAATAGCAATTTGAATGGTTAGGAGGGTTGGAGAGGGTTGGAATGGTAAAGGTGATTGATATCACATTGATTGTGTGTTTTATTAACCTTTTTTGATTATAATATGTTTTTTGTGTAAACTTGTTTATTTGAACGTGGTTAAAAATATTATAATAAAAAATTGTGGGGTTCCATACAACTAATTTCAACTCAGAAGTGTAGGGGGTAAAGCTGGGGGTATGCCAGGTTACTCGGGATAACCTGGCAACCAAACGGGTTAAAGTTCCATGTGGCAAGTCTTTGGCAATCACATCATGGGAACTGATCCTCTGCTCTGCGGTCATAGCCCTTGCTGTCCACCGCGCAGTTGTTCGATGGCACCTAATCACCATCGGGCCCCATCGGACGGCCCATGCGATGAACAACGGGAGCAGTGACCACAAATAAAATGGGTGACATCCTTGCTTGGACACATGATAACCTAATCCGTATTTTATTAAGAAAACATGGATTTTTTTGACCTCTCAAACCATTTCGTTAGATAAAAGCCAGTGTTACACCTATTTGGATACCCCTTCATGCTTTCTTTCAGCCACCACTCTTCCCATAGACCCCCTCCTCCTATAGGGCGTTGGTTTCGTGAGTGCCCAATACCGTCTTACTATTTGACTGAACATTTCAATTGATGACTACTCAGTGTATGTTATCTGGTAACAAATTTCTGAGAAATTCCGTTTTTTATAATTGAACATCATTATAAGTACAATTAACACGCATTTCTCTTTTTCAATCTCTCAAATCCTCGTACCATTTGAGGAATTGCAATAATGCGTACATCCGATATTCTTAGATATTATTAAGAAAGGTAATTTAATGTATTTTCTCAAAAAGGATTGGATTACTAGCATCAAACCTCTTGTTGCTTGAGCAAATATAATGGTATCCTAGGCTTATATTATTCCTACATGTATATTTTCATCTTTTCCCCTGTTTTTTTTCTTTTTTTCTTCCTCTTCGGAATCTTATGCGTAGTGACTATTTTTGGCAGAAGTTGCTGCTAGTTTATTGAACTGGTATTCCTGTTATGGAAAGACGTATTATCTCCTTAAGTTTATACAAAAAAAACTAGTCCACTGTTTCTCTTACTGATCAGAAGGGCAATAATCATCAAGAAATCCTCTCATTCTTCACTGCAATCCTCAAAAGAAAAGTTTCTAAAGACAAATTAAGGCGGCGTTTATACTCCGAAATGCTCTTCTAAAGAGAAGTCCAGTTTCCGTGTAAGATCGTTTCAAACATCCGTTAAGTTACATATTCGTTTGATATTGTCAAGAAAGTTGTAATATAATATTGTCTTGGATGCATGACTTGTAGGAGCCCTTCTTCCCAAGGGAAGAAAAATTTAGGCTTCAGCAGTCTCTGGAGTGATTGTTGTATTGCGATTGAGTTGTCTATAGTTAAGCAACTTGAATAAGTTAGGTTTAAGGGATCTGTTGGATATCCTAAGTTGGGAAGACTCTTGCCGAGGTTTTTATTTAATTGGATTTTCTCGATAATTTTTTTTGTCAATATGTGCTCGCTTTTTATTAGGGTTTTATTAGGAATATCAGTTGTGCCATCAACTTCTTGCCATTCTATCACTTGTATGCCTCCGTTACTTTGACCGTCAATAAGTTAAAATTAACCATGGTTTAATCAAACCATGATGTAATTAAGAGGGGCATATCTGGAAGAAAAGCTCCCACCTCCTCCTCCGCCCCTTCGACCCCTCTGACCTCGACGCTTTCTACGTGTGGGCCTCAGATGACGAGGTTTCCTACTTCTGCCACCGCTGGGAGACCTATGCCTCCAAGGTCAACCTCCTCCTCTACATCTTGGTTCTACGACACCTGCCTTGCTGATGACCACTCTCGCCTTCGATCTAGACCCCGCCAACAGGAGAGAAGCGGTGGTTCCCCTGAGGAGGAGGAGGGAGTGCCGATTGGGCCTTGAAGATGAAGAATTCGGGATCAGATTGCGAAGGGGGCAGATATGCGTCGATCTCCACCTCTCTCGCCTCCAATAAGGACTCTACCAACGGGAGAGAAGCGATGGTGCCCCCGAGGAGGAGGATCTTTCTCTAGGGGGAGGCTGGGAGTGGGAGGAGGGGGAAGGAGGAGCAGAGGTGGAGGAGGCTATGGAGGGGGTAGAGGAGGAGAGGAGACTGGGGGCGGAGGAGAGGAGAGGGGAAGCTGGGGCGGAGGAAGGGTGAGGCTGGGGGCAGAGGAGAGGAGGGGAAGGTGGAGGTCAGTATGGGGAGGAAGAGGGGATGGAGGGAAGAGGAGGAGGGAAGGGAGGAGGATGTCGGCCTAGGGAGAAGGAAGAGGGAGAGGGTGAGGAAGACCATGAAAGACCTTTCATCCTCCTTTTTTTAATTTAATTCCGCTTGTGTCCTCGAAGTTGATGTTAGTTTGCGTTGGGATGAATGCCAACTAACCGAGGACACAAGCGATATAATGGCAAGAAGTCAGGAGCACAACTGGTATTCCCAAAAAAGAAAGGGCATAACTGATATTTAAATATCTCGGATGGGCACAACCGATGAAAGCCCTTTCCATTAACGATATTTTATGATTGGTCCATATACCACTTGTAGTTTTGAGTTTTTGTGATCCATGTGTGGCTTATGCATAAAATGTTATAATGTTATTGGGTATCAAAGTCTGTACCATGCTAATAAAATGACTTTCAAAAGCTCATACGGTCAACGAGAAATCTTGTACTTTTAAACTTATCACTCATCCATCGTACGCAACGGAATCAATTGCTCCAAATGGAAGACTAAATTTATGCTTTTCCTGTAGTATGATGATTACTTTTTGTGAAGCATGGTGAATAAGAATTCACCTTCATAAAAGAAAGGGAAATGGGCTAAATCGATGACGATATGGTAATTGATGTCGCTCAACTCCAAGGCAATATATTCTTCGTACTGTTCATTACCAGAGAAGTTTGAGATTGTGTCTCATCTAAGGATAAAAAATATATTTAGGAAATTCCTTGAAACTATGCACGAAGGAACATTCAAGGTAAAGGAATCTTTATTCTATATGCATTGATGAAAAACTAAGCTTTTTAACAACAAGAAAGATGAAGAAGTGTCAAATAAGAACATGGTGGCCTTCAAAGCAAGTAATGAAACAACGGAGGGTTTTGAACGAGACGGTGATGAAGACATAGCACTCTACTACTCTCGAATTTGTGTGTTCCTTGAAGAACAAAAGGCTGAGGCAAGTCAACAACAGAAGTGATAGAGAAGATAATGATTCTAAGTTCTTTAAATGGAAGAAGTTGGGGCACATGAGAGAAGTTGCCCATTTCTACGAGTATAGAGATGTTGGCAATAATGTAACAAAAAAATTTATTTCAAACTACTTGGAATAATTCAAGTGACGATGATGACGAGAGAACATGTCTAGCTCTCACGCCATAAGTTGAATGATGAGGAGGTTAACAAGATCTCTTATAATGATCTTTTCAAGGAATCTTTAAGACTTATTTAAGCAAAGTATTATGAAGAGTAAAATAAAAAATCAACCAATAAAAATCCACTTTGTTGAAAGATTTATATGCTTTTATAAAGGAAAAATGGTTTCTAGAAAAGGATATTCGATTGCTGAAGAGTACATTTCTTTACTAGAAAAAAGGAATACATGAATTTAAGAGTTTCAACGTAAATTTAGTTCGTTCCTTAGGCATTATAGGTACATAAGCAGATATTAGGGTGTGTGGACCTATATTTAATTGCACAAGCCAATAAAAGTAACCCTGGACCTTAGCCACTCAGAAAAAAATGAAAAGAAATTTAGAAAACTCAAATATGTGAGAAACAAAAGAAAGGAAAGGTGTAAAATAGCGGGAAAATCGATGAGGGCTTAACCCATTTAGTCGGGGATCTAAATAGGCCTCGAGAATGATGCTCAGAATTCAAATTATTATAGATAAAGTGTTATCAATTAATATACAACTAGTATCAAACTCGTGCTTTGCACCGGGAAGTATAGATAAGGTGTTGTAAATACATGACACATGGAATACATACATTTTCTCAGTTCTAAAATCGAATAGCATAATCTAAATATAACCTTAATTTATAGTATTGATTGTTTCTTCATCTAAATCTGAGTAGCCTTAAAATAATGGAAACCAAATTGTTGGTTCTGTCATCTTCATTTATAATTTATTATTTTAATGTGCATTTGTAGGTATGAACATAATGTGAAGCATTTGATGCAACATGCCACAAGGGATAACCAAGCAATCTTGGCTACAAGGAGGGCCACCATGACCTGAGTCAATATATCCTTCAAACATATGTTAGGCATAATTCCCGGAGTGGACATGATGTGAAACACCACAATTTCAGCCTATTTTGCGACTAATTGTCCTTTGTATGCATTGACGATAAATTATTTGACACATATATAATGATGGAAATGGAATAGAAAATCCTGATTTTACTTTTGTTGTCGTCACTTACATGCATAGAAAAAAGATGCAAGGAGATTCTTTTGAAGTTCACTGAACAATTCAGAACAATGGCATATTATTGGACAAAATATGGTTGGACTTCAATAACAATGGGTTCGCTCTCATGCGCTCGACAGGACCCTTTAAAATTCGGGGCCGCAAAAAAACTTGCAGGTAATGTGTATTTGACCAGTGGACTTCTGAAATTTAGACTATAGCCGAGCCCCCACTGTTGGAAGCGACATGGAGCCCACATCGTGCACCACGTAAACCTTGCTGACGCCAACATCGACGCCATTACTCGTGCGTCAAGTTGATTCCCTTTTTACCTTTTTTTAGCCTTGTAAAGTTACAGACGTGGCCCGTCACGTTTAGGAAATCACATTCCAGCCCCTCGGCTGAGTTTTTAGTTTTGTTAAAGAAAGGCCTGTCAATTTTGCAATTTCTCTACATTTTGAGCTATGATTTGTAATATTTGGACGATAAATTGATCATCTAGAATTTATTAAGTGAAGTTTGGTTGTTTTGCTTATTTCGATTCTGGTAGTTTGTATAAATTAAATTAAATTTAGTGATGAATCTTGCCGTATTGACAATTAGGGTTAAGTACTTATTTCTAGCCAAAAAGAATTAAAAAATATTATAAGTTGTACCTCATGAATTTCTGCAATGATTTTACATACTGATTTTTTCTATAGTGTATTTCATATCAATTTCAATGAAACAAAAATACGCAAAGTTAGCAGACATTGTGAGGTATATTATGATTTAATTGGCCATTTCTAGGCTTAGTTTACTATTTTCTGAAAATCCAATTCTCATTTAAGCCCATGTTCAATCAAAAACTTTAAAAAAATCAAAACAGTAAACATAACAGATTTCTAAAAATTAATGTAATTGTATATTTATTGTTCCGACATATATTATGTATAGATTAGATAGTATATTGTATATACTAGATATAGGTACGTATGTGATTATGGGAATAAAATGGGGCGAATATGTAATAGGGGACTTGCTTGTGAATAGGAATAAATGTGAGGGTATTCACACAGATTCCCAACAAATCATGTGTGAATTCACGTGGTCTGTTCAACCTGCATCTATAGAGAATATCCACAAGGTTCGGGGACACGCATGCAATTTTATTCCAGGAAGCTCGTTCTCATCATGTGTTGTCCACGTGAGACTGTAGACGGAGGTCTTGTATGCAATAAAGTGAAGTGCGAGGGTGTGTATGAAAGATGCTCAAAAATCTCAGCCTCACGCGCGGCTCATGTGAATTCTTAAGCGGCGGGTTCTGATGTCGACGCGTGGTTGAACTGACGTGCGTCCGATCACTTTGATCCTGCGGTTCTGGCTTCGACCTGTAGCTTAATGACGTCCTTTGGATCAAATCGGATCCAAGGGTTCCTGTATTGTCTGGAGGCCACTGTGTTCTTCCCCCTTTTTCTTCTCTGTACGGCAATCTTCAAGGATCTGATCTCCGATTTGGTACCTCTGGTAATTCTCGACGGCTGCAATCGGTAGAAATTCAACGATCGATGGACCGGCTTCAGATGCGGTTCTATCTGATATCATTCCAGAGAATAGAAGGCAGAATACGGACAGATTATGTTGTTCGTCTTCAGATGATAGGCGATGGCTCTCTAAATAATGTTTTCGATGATGAAGTTCCAGATGACCGGTTCGAGTAAGTCCAGTGATCAGCGAAGACGACTTGGATCGGGATAAGGAAGCGAATCCTCAATGTTCAGATTGTGAGATTACCTGGAAGGAATACAGAAATGCTCTTCCATTCTATGTAGTTCCGTTAGTTTTCGTAAAGTGAACAGATCTCACCAGATCAGAATCATACGAGTAGCATTATGCATCAAATTCAACCAAACAATTTCATGCTTAAATCCATTCTAATAGCAAAAAAAATGAATCAATTTCAATTTTTTATAGTATCAACATCAACGAATTGAAACCACTACTGGTCATCCTGATAGGAAATTCATATTTCGAACTTTTCAGATCAAAAGTTCTGATTAAAATAAAATTGAGACGAATCCAAGAGAGAATAGAGTTGAGAAGAAGAATGGATTTAATCGAAATAAAATGGAACGTGTGTGGAGTGGAATCAGCAATCGAAAGTGATTGTAGAGATTAAGATGACGGGTGATCAGAATGGAAATGGATTGAGAGAAGAGAAGAGAGAGATAGAAGAGAAAAGAGGAAGGAGGGTAGAGGAATATTTTAGAAGAGAACTACTAACCTGGGAAATGTAGGTTGAGGAGGTCTAGGTTGTAGCCTGCTACGCGAGGGCGACACTCGCGGTGGCTCTGCGCACGGCGGAATGCGATTGCTGCAACGCCGGCGAAGGATCTCACCACACCTTCCACCTCCTCGCTGCGACGAGAGAAGCTCTCAGAGCTGTCACCTGCGCGACGACTCGGAGCTCACTGGATTGGGAAAGGATTGAAAATGGCGGATGGATTGAAGGTGGAAGGGAGGTGGTTCTTATATAGGCGAAGTGGGATGGCGTCACCGGAGATGGTGACGGGATGCGGGGGTGGTTGGGTGATGATCCGAAAAACCCGAGCAACTAAGGTAAAGAAATAGAACTAAGGCGTTGCGACCTCAGTCGCTCAAGAGTCAATCGGTCAATCAAGAAAAATTAAGAGCAGACCACCAAAATAGAATGAAAATCAAATAAAAATAATAGTGGTCCTGGCTATTGGATTAGCCTGGTATAGCGACCAGGGTCGGACTCAGGGAGCACGTGATGGCCTCGCGGCCTACGAAGTAGTCTAAACAAGATATAAAATAAAATAAAAGACTTTTTGGTGGATTTTTAATGTTTTTATATTTTTTTGGGTTTTTTAAATTAATAAAGAAATTAAGAAAGCAAATAAACAAGCAACTTGGGTGAATTATTTAACTACTCCAAATACACCCAAAAATTCAAACAAAAGTGTTTTTATGTTTTTTATATTTTTTTATGTCTTTGATTAATTTTTGGTATTTTTCTGATTTTTATTGAATTTTATAAAAATAAAACAAGGTAGAAAAATCAAGGTATTGTCCAGTCAGACTTGGAGGGCCAATTTAAAATGCAATACGACCCTATCAAGGTCTGAATGTAATTTTCCTGTAAAGAAGAAAGTACAAGGAAAATTTAAGCACCCGAATTATTAATTTTTTATTTTTCTTTTTTCTATTATAATTTTTATCGATTCTTAGGATTTTTGTAATTTTTATGGGTTTTTAAAGCGAAAAATGACCAAACTTGGTCAAAAAATCAAACAAGGCAAAACAAACACTACCTAATTTTTTTGTAATTTTTAGAGGTGTTTTGATATTTTTGTGAATTTTAAAGTTAGACAGTAACAAAATGCTTGTTTTTGAATTATTAAAAATAACAAAAATAATCAAAAATGTCTCCAAAAATTAGAGAAAATTTTACACTATGGCAGGAGCCATGTGTCCAATTTTCAGCAAATTTAGAGTTGGTTTGCTATTTTATTAAAAATAAAAACAAGGGTATAGTGCATAGGGACCTGTACGCAAATAACACAAGTTCCAGGGGGTCCGGTGCAAATTCTCCAAGGATGCACGTGCGGGGCACGTGATCTGGGCACTCAGGGACCTATTTGCAAGAAAACTAAAGTTCTTGGACTATTTAGTAACACGTACTAAATGTCTAGGGGCTTCAGTGTAAATAACCCATGAAATAAAGCACATGCGCAATTAAACCATTCACATGGGTATTTCTGCAAATACTAAAACTATAAATTCATTCATTAACACCTTGAAACCATAAGCCCATGCATGCAAATAACCCACAAAAGCACGTGTCGACGCACGTGTTCCACTACGAACAGGGGTATAAAAGTAAATCCAGAAAATGACAGGGTCCTCTATGCAAATGACCAAACGCAAATAAAAGTTTTAAAATATTTACAAGACCAAGGATTAACACCTAAAAAGCTAAGGGCCTAAGAGAAATTTACCCTTTATTTATTATCGACGGCTGCGGTGGCGCCACGTAGATGATCCAACGGCTGAGAATAATGGCGCCTTAACCAAGGAATGCGGCTCGGATCGAACGGTTGAGGGTCCACCACGTGGCTAATCTGACGGATCTGGTGCGCTGTGGCTAAACCCTCGGTGGATCAACGGTGGTGAAGACGACACGTGGAGATCGGACGACTCTGGAGTCACTGGTGCCTCTTCATCTGATCCTCTTCATCTGATCGTGCGGCCCAGATCAGTCCTCCTATGGATCGGAAGGTGGCGAAGCTCCTCAAATGAGTGGTCGAGATCTAATCTGGAGCGAGAGGACGATCTGACGGCTCTGGAGGGTCCTGGACGAACTGACGGCCGGCAAACTTCACCGGCTCGAAACTCGGGCGTGGGAACTCCTCGACGGCTACGGAGATGCTGAAAAGATGCGCCTCGGGACTCCGCAGCCAATGGACTGCTCCGATGATGGCGGGGAGCTCTAGAGAGCTCCGGCGGCGGTGAAGGACCTGGAGCACCTGTGCCCAACTGTTCCGACCTCCAGATGAGGACGGTTAGACTTGCTACCTGCACAGGAAGAAAGAGGGGTCGAGGGCAAACTGCCTCGACCCGTTAGCGCACGTGAACGATGAAGGATGCGGCGGTATGGAGGTCCTCCGGCGAGCGGCGGAGGTGGAGGACCGAAGTCCCTGCTCCGAGGTGAGCCAGGGGGAATGGGTAGGTGGAGAAGGTGCGGAGGAGGCTCGTGAAGGTGGTGGCGATGTCGGATGGGTGAATGGCTGGACGGAGACGGCGAGCGGAGGCGGCGGAGCTACGGCTACAGAAATCGAAAAATGTGAATCTAAGCTAAACTAAGGGCTAAAGAAGCTACCTGGCGGAGGCATTCGACTAGACTGGAGCTCGGGGAGCTCCTGGGTCATTGCCTGCAAGGGATCGTCGGGTTCCCGAGGCTGGACGCGCTCGCGGCGGTGCTCGGCGGCGAAGCCACCCGATCAGAGGCTTCCCGAAGTCCTCGAGCCTCACTTCCACTCCGGAGAGCACCGCTGTCACTCAGGCACACCGGAGGAGTTCCTTGGCTGCGAATGGGAGGTCCAGAGATGAGGAACAAGGCTACCGGAGGCGATGCTATATATGTCCAGGGGTCCGAGAAGACATGGATCGAGCGAGATGCACACGACTCGGATCCCTCAGACCCACCCCGGGCGTGGATCATGGATCTGCAAGGAAGAGGAATGACCCGGGGTTTAGGGTTTTAGGCGTCGGATCGAGTGTGGAGTAAGTGGAGAAATTGGGTCGCGGGCTCGGATCCAGGGCTCGGTGGTCCTGGGGGGGGGGGGGGGGAGTTGACCGGGGGTCAACGTCCCCCGTGGACCAATCAGGATCAGCCATGTAATAAATAGTTTGAAATTTAAAATAAAATAATAAACAGCCGAATTATTAAAAACTCAAAACATGAAAAATGTTTGTTTTAATTTTTTTCTATTTTTTTGTGATTTTTTAATTATTTTTTTGAAATAAAAATAGGTATTTACACTATAGTGCTATATATAGGTATATTTACAATATAGGTTTTTAATTTTTGATTTTTAGTTAATTATTTTTGTACATTTTTATTCCCATTTTATATTTTATTTATTTATAGCATAAAATTAGGAATATTTTGATGTTTTTATTTTATTTTTATTGTTTATTTATAAGGTTGAAATAAATAGCTATATACATTTATATACATGGTATATATACAATGTTCTTTTTGATTTTTAATTTTGTTCTTTTTATTTTATTTTTGTTTTTATGGTTTTTTATTTTATTTATTTACAACATAACATATGGAGTATGTACAAATTTTTAGGGATTTTAATTTATTTATTTATAAGGCTAAATAAATATCGATAAGTGTTCTATATACAAGGTGAATACATACAAGTGAATATTTTTATTTTCTTTTTAATTTTTCTATTTTTATTTGGATTTTATAATTACAAGTATTTACAAGCCAATTTTATTCTATTTTTAGAGGAAAATATTTTTATTATATTTACAGGTATATTTACACACATGAGCTCCCTCTCTCCCTACTTTGGCTTTTATGCGGTCAGGCCCATGCTGAGCCCTCCCTTGGGATTAGGTTGCTCAATATTTATTCTAAATATTTCCCTCTTTTTCTTTTTATTCTTTATTCTTTTATTTTTGCACAAAAACATGCTAATTATTAAACTTTATACAATGCATGCTTTTTGGTAATTATTTGTATTTACACATATCTACATGTATTTGCAAAGGTTTTTGTAGCTAAAATATAAGAATAAAGAGTGATGAATGAGTATTCATCATCCCCCTATACTTAACTTTCTAGTCCCTTAGCAAACACTTATTTGAAAAAGAAGTGAAAAAGAGAAGGAAAAAGAAAAAGAGGAGAATGCACATGGATCAAGGTTGAATATTAAACTTGCCTTCATTAAATTGAATTATGGAGCTCGATCAGATCTTTGGATTATTAATGTGTCGGAACCCTATTTGGATTTAAGTTTAAAACTCAACAGCCTCTAAGTTCCACTAATCTATAATCAAGACTCCTCAACAATCCAGATCAGAACAAGTCATCAAACACAAACCCTGAAGACCATGAGTCTTTCCTTGTACTGTGAATGTGAGGTATAAGCTCTCTACCTCAGAAATGACAACTTGACAACCCTCCCCAGCAAGGTAACTCTATGACCCCAATCTGGCCACTCTTTCCTCGAGGAGCGGGGTATTCCCTTCTAAGTTCAAGTTCAACCGGCTCAAGAAGAGGGGGAAGAAGAGAATGGACCATGGCCAGTGTAGCCATGTATCCTTGGGAGCTCGACCAGTGTAGCCAAGTCTCCCTGCTGCAAGCTACATAAGGTGGGACATGAATCTCAAGCTTTGCTTATTGCATTATATACATACTCCGGTGGGATTACCAGTTTCTCTCAGACCCACCACTTTTTTGGAGTTATTTTCTTTTTGCATTTTTTTCAAGTGCATCTGTACAACATATACATGTGCAACATATATACAAGGAGTTTTTCCTCTTGAGCCAGTAGACTATCCCTCTTTTGAAGCATTATTGCAACCCACAACTCCCGTCGTTAGACCTCATGGCAACCAGACCAAGTTGAGACGCACTTCCTTCACTAAAAGAAGAAGAGAGGCTCCGCCTAGAAGTACTACCCTCATATGCTACCCCAAGTCAAGGAAGATTGCCTCCTCACCACCTCATCCGTAGAGAGCTCGGTGCAAGGTGCGGTGTCCAAGTAAAGCCATTGTCCCTATGAGTCATGTGTGTTGCTAAGTGCTCTACTTAGGCTCATTGAGATGACATGTGATCATAGCCTAGTGGACTCAAAGAATTAAGTCACCGTGGACCTGAAAATCCTTAAACCTAAGCCCTATAAGGTTCCTCTTAGAAATTAGGTGGATTAAGATCTTAATCAAGCTCCATTTCCCAATTTAATTCTAGGCTAGTTTAAATGTCAACTATAATCCAGGAAAAACTATATACATATATACAAATATGCTATTTACACAACATTTACAAACATGCAAAATTTTTGAAAAATATTTTGAAATCATGAATGGATGAATGCATGGATGCAAGTTTTGCAAAAGTATTTACACACATTTACACAAGATTTTTGCAAACTTTTGATTTTCAAAACATTTTGGAAAAATTTTGTACTATATACAAAATTTTGATATGAAAATATTTACACAAACTTTACACCAAATGATTTTTGAAAACATTTTTACAAAAATAATTTGTACCATAGCTATGTATGTGCAATAAAAAAATGTTTATTTACAGGATTTTTTTTAATTTTTATGGTTTTTAGGGTTTTTAGCCATTTTTATTTATTAACACACTCACGCAAAGTATGAGTTATGGCTAAAGTATATATAAGATATATACACATCCCCCTATACTTGGCTCGAACTATGTCCTCAGAGTCAAGAGCGATAAAGAAGACATAACTCGTGCTTTGTATAGGGAAGTGAAAAGGAAGGCTATATACAATGAATGAATAGAAAATCAAGAGGATCTCGGGTTTTCCCCCTATACTTAGGATCAAATAATCCTAAGTATAGCAGGCTGTACCAAGGGAAAACCGAGTGAAGAATGTACAGGGTCTACCCCCCTATACTTAGGGTAAAATATCCCTAAGTATAGGCAGCAAAACAAGGGTAGCAAGACACGAAGAAAAATAGACACATATATACAAGGTGGAGGGGCATCACTCCCCCTATACTTAAGGTGAAAAACCTTAAGTATAGGCAACACAACAGAAGTGATGGAACATAACGAACGAACAACCCGGTGTTTTCACCCCCCTATACTTAGGATGAGGAGTATCCTAAGTATAGCAAAGATAATCCTAAGCGAGACCTGGGGTGAAAACAAGAATGGAAGACAGAAAGATCAAACTAAGACAAAACACGTATATACAAAAGAGTACAATGTTGAGGTGCCTCTCAACAAGCGCTAGATTTTACGCCCCTAGCTGGGCGCAAAGGCTAGGATAATGCAGTACCGAGATTCAGTACGACATCGGTAAGGCGAATGTCGTACTGTCGTCGCGGTCTCGGTATGAGAACAATGACGAATTCCAAAGTGTAAAGTAAGACACCCAGGTATGCAATCAAGCGGGTGTCTGCTACCGGCCAAGGATGTGGAAGTATGTGATCGGGATCCGGTAATACAAAAGAAATCATCGACTCTGTGTCAGACTGGAGTGGAAGTGTCGAGCCGAAGAAACCAAATGTGGAGAAGGATGGATCAGTCATAGTATCCTCCACGTCAATCAATGTCTCAAAAAGGTATGTATAGTCAAGATCAGGAGACTCTGTCAGAAGACTAATACTCGATGAATGAAACAGAAGCATATCAGATAGATCATCGAATATCTCTAGGATGGGCTCATCCTCGTGAGGGTCGTCGAGGTGAGAAGACTCAGAATCAGAAGGATCTAAAGACTCGGTTTCATGCTCCGCCAGATCGGAAACACTCTCAGAAGGTGAAACCGAGTACTCATCAAGTGCGGCATCCTCCTGCAGATAACCCTCGGGGAGAGATGCAGGATCAGAAGTGACAAGAAGAGGATCAGGCTCTAGATGGGCATCTGCGCTGCTATCAAGTATCCACTCGGTGCACCAGGCTGCATCGTCATCGGAAGTGTAGCTCTCGGCAATCTGGAAGTAGGAGAAGATACTGGTCAACACTGCGGAAGCTGGCAAAGTATCTGCGGCTGATCCTCGCTCTGCGGCTATGCTGGCTGCCAACTGGTCCTCAGCAAGTGTATATGTCTCAACAAAGTGGAGGACAACAGACTCGAATATGGGACTCTCTGTGTATGTGCTCTCAAAATGGTGTCCCATATCGAACTGTGGCTGCTGGGCTGAAACCTGGTAGCCGTCTGCATCCAAGAAGTATCTCTGCAGAAAGGAAGCTGACTCCTGCGGGACTGGAAACTGTAGCGGCTGAAAGGATGTATGTAGTAGCGGGGGCTCCTCCGGTTCCTGGAGTATCAGAAGATCTGATATCCCAGACTAGCCTCAGTCACAAGCCGGAGGTTGGATATTCAAAAGTAGTAGTGGTTAGCCCTGATTAGCTGGATGAATTGCGATGCCCCTGAAAAAGAGACCCCCACGTTAATTAAGTACTAGAAAATGACATATTAGTCTCTTGAATAACTAGCTTTTGAAACTCGCTTACCATGGTCGCCAATTTCTCTAGGGCCCAGCTATAGCCTAGTATATAAAAGACGGCTTGCTCGCTCCTAGCTTATACGATGTTCTCCACTCTACTGGAAACTCTGGTGCTTCCTCGAACTCCAGCTGGTAAACCAACGGGAACTCGAGAAGACTCTAGGATCGAACCTCTGCTAACGCAGTCATCTCCTCTGTCTGTGGTGCTGCATACTCCAAGTCCTCTGGCTGGTGTGTAGAAACTGTCTCATCCTGTAAAGAAACACACCGCACTGGTATTGCATCATCCGCGTGTGTTGTTCCGACAAAGGCATCTCGTGAAGATGATCTCTATGAAAGTAGCCTCGAGATGATATCCAGTAGGTGAATGTCAGAACTGCGGTGTGAACTGCCACATGTGGTAATCACCAGTGCTATCTGCTCTGCGGTCATCCCCCTCATGGAGATCTCTATCAAGTCTGTTACTGGAAGTCCATGGTCCGGAAATCTCCTCAAGAGGTCAAGAAACCTTGGCCATGCCTCCTGCAATGGCTCTTGGGGGTCAACTGAAAACTCTGTGATCAAAGACCGCATAAACTCTGCTCTATGCTGGGGAAAGTATCTCTGTAAGAACTCTCGGCGTAGCTCTCTCCACGTCTCGAATGTCCTCCCCAATCATCTGTGCCATCTCATGGCTCTCTCGTGAAGTGTGAATGGGAAGATCCTCCTCATCAGCTCCTCTGCAGTGACATCTGAATATCTCTGTGCTCTGCAAAACTCCTCGAATGTGGACAGGTGAAGATACAGCTCCCCGTGCGCCTCTCCTGAAAATGTCGGCAGTCGCTGAATGTAATCTAAATCCAAGACGAATGGACCTAGTGTAGAAGCTGACTCAGCTCCCTGTGCTATATGCTCCTCCACCCTTCTGGAATAAGATCTGTCTGATGATCTCCACTGCTCTCTCTGATCACCAACGGAGTGCGCTCTCCACTCAGCAAAAGCATCGTCCGGGTCTCGCATCTGCTCTCTCTGGTATCCTCGGACGTCAAGCGCAGCATGCCCAGAGTAGAGAAAGGGATGGGAGGGAGGGAACGGGAGGTTGGTCGGAGATCCGACCTCCCTAGAAGGTGGACTGGACTGATGGTCAGAGAATGGTGAAGGAGCCGTAAGAGTCGGCTCGAAGTGAGGAGAATCCATCATCCAGGGGTCAAGGAGAAGAAGAAGAATGAAGGGAGGGTGGGTGGGAGACAGAAGAAGAGAATAAGATGGGGGAAGGCATAAAGGATCTGGAAATCACACAAGATGAGAAAAAGCAAACCCCCGATTCACCTACGCACACGAGCTGAAGACCGGAGGGATCGATCAATTATCTTGTCGATTTTATTTTAGGTGATCATTCAGTCTATCCGAGCGATTACGTGAGGTAATAGGAATCTGAGATTTCTCAACCGACTGTACCGTACCAAAGAGCCGGTAATCAGTCGAGAAAAATCGGATGGCTCTATCCTAAGGTGCGGGTCACTCTCTCGCTCATCCAAACCAAACAAGGAGGGGGTTACTCTCCCCAAGACAAACTTTTCAGTTCGGTGTCTTTTAGGTCAAGTATGATTAGCAGTCCCGATTTTATTGTTTTTGTTTTTAACTATTTTTCAAATAAAAAGAAATCGCCTAATGAATTTTTCGGTTCTCCTGGTTATTAAGTCAAAAACAGGGGGAGAAGACGAAAAAGCCGATGCGCGATGAAATCAATGATGCATGCAGAGTAAGAAATGCGTACCTGTCTCCAGCACTCTACATGTAATATGATCCACGCAGAATTTAAAGACAGAAAGTAAACTACCTATATGGTGCAGCGGGAAAAGCCGGGTCCCTAAATAGCAACTTCTACTTGAAAGAACCGTCTAGCTGGTCACCAGCCTTCAATCCAAAGAGTCCGGTCTCGGTCTACCCCTCCTCCTCCTGACACATCGGATTCAGAAGCAGCGCTTGGCAGGGCAGGCTACGGCACGTAGGCTCGAAGGGAGTGAATCAACTATTTTTATTAATCTTTTATTAGTAGGTCCAATTAACGATCTATAGGCACAAGCAGTCTATTAGGTGTTTGGATCCTACTCAGTACGGCACAGTCAAACAGAAAGTCCTACGGCTAGGGCTCGATAAAAACCGCGTGAAACCAGAAAAGGCATCGAAAAACAAAAACCGCGAAGAAAGCCGCGAAAAACCGAACTAACTACAGGGTCCCCCGAGTATACCGGTGCTCAGCGAAACAAACCCAAGAAAGAGTCCAAGTCCAAGTCTGCTGTCCCTGTATTACTACAATAGTTCAAATGAATAAAAGTCTAAGCTAATCTAAACCTCTCCCACTCAGCTACTCTCTCATGCTCTCCTGCGGCTCTGTGCAGAAGGGAGCCGCCTCCGAATCCCGCGGTTGCGTCGGCTTCTCGAGAGTCGCCGCCTCGGTCCTCGGGCCCTCGTAAGAAAGAAACAGAGTGCCACAGACCAAATAAAATAATCAAATAAAGGTAGGAAACTAAACAGGGGTATATGTGTAAAAATGGCAAACAAAATAAACAAGCAAAATCAAACAAAAACAAAAATAAAAGAAAATAAAATAAAACAAAAATAAGAGAAAAATAAAAAGCTGCGAAAAGCTACGGACTCAGAAGAGCCGTGGAAAGCCGCGAGAAAGAAAGGAAAATAAAAACTAAAATGACTACTAAGCCGTGCTCCCCGGCAACGGCGCCATTCTGATGACCCGAAAAACCCGAGCAACTAAGGTAAAGAAATAGAACTAAGGTCGTTGCGACCTCAGTCGCTCAAGAGTCAATCGGTCAATCAAGAAAAATTAAGAGCAGACCACCAAAATAGAATGAAAATCAAATAAAAATAATAGTGGTCCTGGCTATTGGATTAGCCTGGTATAGCGACCAAGGTCGGACTTAGGGAGCACGTGATGGCCTCACGGCCTACGAAGTAGTCTAAACAAGAAATAAAATAAAATAAAAGACTTTTTGGTGGATTTTTAATGTTTTTATAATTTTTTTGGATTTTTAAATTAATAAAGAAATTAAGAAAGCAAATAAACAAACAACTTGGGTGAATTATTTAACTACTCAAAATACACCCAAAAATTCAAACAAAAGTGTTTTTATGTTTTTTTTATAATTTTTTATGTTTTTGGTTAATTTTTGGTATTTTTCTAATTTTTATTGAATTTTATAAAAATAAAACAAGGCAGAAAAATCAAGGTACTGTCCAGTCAGAATTGGAGAGCCAATTTAAAATGCAATATGGCCCTATCAAGGTCTGAAGGTAATTTTCCTGTAAAGAAGAAAGTACAAGGAAAATTTAGGCACCAGAATTATTAATTTGTGATTTTTCTTTTTTTTATTATAATTTTTATGGGTTCTTAGGGGTTTTGTATTTTTAATGGGTTTTATAAAGCGAAAAATGACCAAACTTGGTCAGAAAATCAAACAAGGCAAAACAAACAGTACCTATTTTTTTGTAATTTTTAGAGGTGTTTTTTGTGAATTTTAAAGTTAGACAGTAACAAAAAATGCTTGTTTTTTAATTTTTAAAAATAACAAAAATAATCAAAATTATTTCCAAAAATTAGAGAAACTTTTACACTATGGCAGGAGCCATATGTCCAATTTTCATCGAATTTGGAGTTGGTTTGCTATTTTATTAAAAATAAAAACAAGGGTACAGTGCATAGGGACCTGTACGCAAATAGCACAAGTTCCAGGGGTCTGGTGCAAATTCTCCAAGGATGCACGCGCGAGGCGCATGACCTGGGCACTCAGGGACCTATTTGCAAGAAAACTAAAGTTCCTGGACTATTTAGTAATACGTACTAAAAGTCCAGGGGCTTCAGTGTAAATAACCCATGAAATAAAGCACATGTGCAATTAAACCGTTCACAGGGGTATTTCTGCAAATACTAAAACTATAAATTCATTCATTAACGCCCTGAAACCATAAGTCCATGCATGCAAATAACCCACAAAAGCACGTGTCGACGCACGTGTTCCACTACGAACAGGGGTATAAAAGTAAATCCAGAAAATGATAGGGTTCTCTATGCAAATGACCAAACACAAATAAAAGTTTAAAAACATTTACAAGACCAAGGATTAACACCTAAAAAGCTAAGGGCCTAAGAGAAATTTACCCTTTATTTATTATCGACGGCTGCGGTGGCGCCACGTAGATGATCCAACGGCTGAGAATAATGGCGCCTTAACCAAGGAATGCGGGCCGGATCGAACGGTTGAGGGTCCACCACGTAGCTAATCTGACGGATCTGGTGCGCTGTGGCTAAACCCTCGGTGGATCAACGGTGGTGAAGACGACACGTGGAGATCGGACACTCTGGAGTCCCTGGTGCCTCTTCATCTGATTGTGCGGCCCAGATAAGTCCTCCTATGGATCGGACGGTGGCGAAGCTCCTTAAATGAGTGGTCGAGATCTAATCTGGAGCGAGAGGACGATCTGACGGCTCTGGAGGGTCCTGGACGAACTGACGGCCGACGAACTTCACCGGCTCGAAACTCGGGCGTGGGGACTCCTAGACGGCTGCGGAGATGCTGGAAAGATGCGCCTCGGGACTCCGCAGCCAATGGACTGCTCCGATGATGGCGGGGAGCTCTGGAGAGCTCCGGCGGCGGTGAAGGACCTGGAGCACCTGTGCCCAACTGTTCCGACCTCCAGATGAGGACGGTTAGACCTGCTACCTGATAAACACGAAATTCAAGAGAGCCTAAATGGTGTCTGACACAAGGCGGAGACGACCGTCGTTGTGGCGACCCTCAAATGAATCTCGTATTAAATCAACAATTAACCCACACTATATATCAAGCAATCAGAAATAAATGTGGAGTTAAAATTTATTTTTAACTCTGCACAAAATGTATAGCAAGCAAGTATGCAGAGAGTTCGAACACAGGGAGCAAACAGGGTAATTCAAATAAATGTGTGTGAGTGAATGTGAGTGTTGTCTACACTATGCAAGCAAATGCTTTTTGTGGGTTTTTATTTTTTTTAATTTTTTTAATTTTTTTATTTTTAATTTTGTATTTTGGTTTTTAATTTTTCTGATTTTTATAATTTTATATTTTATATTTTTTTTCAATATTGGAAGATAAAAATAATGTAATAAAAGGAAAGATCAAATATTTATAAAAATGTGCAAAAATAAACAAAAATTAAAAAATAAAATCTTTTTGGTCTTTTTATAATTTTTTACTGTTTTTGTGATTTTTGGGTATTTTTCAAGGTGTTTTTGGTATTTTTAAATAGCAAAATAAGCCAAAATAGTAGATAAGGTACTGGCTGGGGGTTAAAATGGGAATTAAAAATATCAGCTAGCCACAAAATTTTTCCAAACTATTTTAAAAATAAATATAATAAAATATAGAGTAAACATGAACTGAGTTTATAATTTTTGAATTTTTCTACAATTTTTTATTTTTTTTTTGAAGTTTTTATGTATTTTTGAATTTTTTGGGTTTTTCTTTTGAGATTTTTAGTGATTTTTGGACTGACACTGGAATAGGTTAAAATACACACTAGGGATTTTTTTTGGAATTTTTCGAGATATTTTAATATTTTTGGCATTTTCTAAGCTAGACAGTAGGCAAAAAGCATGTTTTTGATTTTTAATAAATATTAAAAAAACACAAAATCAAAAACTAAAAATATGGCGTTACAGTACAAGCACACAGGAGCTTAACCCTAATTTTTGAGAATTTTTGGAATTACGATGATGCCCTAATTAATTAATACAAGCACACAAAAATATCACAGCCTAGCAGGGGTATAAGTGCAAATATCCAAAAGTCCAGGGGTATACATGCAAAATGTCCAGAAAATATATAACTAAACAAAATAGTTCCTGGACTAAAAGTTAAATGCTAAAACCGTGAGGGCCTTGCCGCAAAATACCCACGCGCATGAGCCCACGCATGTGCGCCTGGGTGGCAAGGGTCGAAATGCAATTATAAATACGTGCGGGGGGTCCTTCGCAAATGTTACAAAATTAAATAACGGCAATTGAAAGATTGGGTTCTAATAAATAAATACATAAAAAGGCCGGGGTATCTTGCTAAATTACCCAAGCACTGGCGCATCCTACGGTGGCGGGCGCTCCACTTACGCCACGTGTCGCGCGTACGTGGCGCGATACCGCTTCGCGATGTATGGCTCGGATTAGATGCTGCGGTTGGAGATCAACGGCTGCGGGGCGTCCAATCTAACGGTGCCTCTGCTTCACGACGAAGTGGGCTCGATCGACGGTGTAGAGCAATCCAGCAAGAACAGAGGAAGAACAGCGGCTAGCTGAGCTTCCCCCGGTGTTGATGGAGTCCCTCTGGCGTTAACGCTCCTCCAAAATGCCCAGGACGACGCCTGGGAGCCCCCTCTGTTGGACGACGCCCTCAAAACGACCAAGGAGTGGCCGGAGCGCTGCTACGTGGCCGGCGGAGGAGGTGGGCTCCAGGTGCTGCACGCTTCCAAAATCGACTCCAGATGGAGTCCTTTGTCCCCCGCAACCTGCAAATGATGAGCAAGAGCACAGTAGATGGCCCAAGGGATTGATTGGTGCATGGATGGTGGCGTGGGGTCGGTGAATGCGGTCGCCGGAGCTCAAGAGCTCCAGCGAGGTGTTTGATGGGTGGATCTGAGCGAAAAGAGGGTCTGGATCGAAATGGATTAGGGAAAATTGAACCTAAGACTACACTAAGTACGAAAATGCAAGAAAAACAAAGGTAGAAACGACCTCAAGGGCGAAGATGCCCAAGGTTGAACCTCGACGGCCGAATGGCCGGAGGTGGCTTTGGAACGCGCCGTCGAGCTAGTGAATCACCTCAACAAGGTTGCGGATCATCCCTCTGTCACAGGGGACCCAGTAAAAGCCCTTGGAGGTTTTTGGCTTGGGCCAAAGGCGGTTCCAAGATAAGAGGGACGACTGGGGGGAGGTTTTGAAACTTGCTGGAGGCAGCTCGAAAAACGATGTGCATCGAGCGATGTGTTGATCCAACGCCCGAGGAAAGTTATGGGCGAGCTAGAAGGATCTGGGATGAACAAAAGTCAAGAAGACTTTGGAGTGAAACGAGGGGCCTATGGCCCTCGAAAAAATCGAGAAAGTTGGCTAAAAACTAGCTCCTGACAAAGCCACAGGGGGCGGGTCAGAGAGTTGACCCGCGGTCAACTCTCGGACCCTCCTGGTTGGTCCACGTGGACCAACCAGGAAAAACCCTGAAAAAAATACCTTATTAAATGAATTAAAAATAGTAAATGACTTATTTAATTTTAGGTTATTTAATGAAAAATGTTTATTATTTTATATAGTATTTGATTCCGATTTTTATTTATTTTTATGAGATGTAATTTTACAAGTTTGCGTTTATACCCTTTATAGGTATATTACCTATATATTGTATCCTTTCATTTTTATTTTGTGTATTTCACTTTTATTATTTTTATTTATTATTTTCTAAAATTATAAAATACTTTTGTATACATAAATATTTTATTTTATTTTTCTGATATGTTTTGTATATTTAATAAAATATGAGAGTGTATTGTATAGGTACACATATAGGTATAATACCTGTATGATCTATATTTGTTTATTTTTATTTTGAGTTTTCTTTATACTTTTATTCTGATTTTAATGCACAAATATATTATAAGTAATATTTACAAAATTATAAAAATATAAAATTTTAAGAATAATAAATAAATAATAAATTGAATATTTTAATCTGTACAAGTATACAATAGGGGTCCAAAACTCAGCTTTCAAACCGTAGCTCCGCCAAATGCGAAACCACCGCCATTAAATAGCTTATTTTATCCTATATACAATTAAAGGTGAGTTTGATGCATTTGGAGTTGTCAGTTGTGAGATACGGGTCTGGGAAGTTGGGATTTTGGATTTTTATTCAAACCATAACTTTTTATCTGTACATTATTTTTCAGTGAAATCTATTTTGTATTTTTCTTTATTTAATTATCTACAACTTTCATGTACAAAGTTTCTTTATTTGATGTATAAAAAGTGAAACCAAAAATAGGTCCCAAAATGAATAAAGAATGAATAAAATAAAAGGAATTTATATTGGTATTTTGGCCCTTATCTCCCCCTACTTTATTCCTTGTCGACCTAGTCATCGAGATGCCTAGGTCTCGGGGTTTCGGGTCATTAAATATTTACAATATTTTATTATTTTTCTTTTCTTTTATTTATTATATAATTTTAGCTTTAATTACAGTATTTTATACACTATTTAGATGCACGTGCATGAATGCTAAGATGATGGAATTAATGCTATTTATAGGCATTTGCTAGGGTTTTTGGTGCCAAAATGATAGAATAAAGATGATGAAATGTGGATTCATCATCCCTCTATACTTTACCTTTGCTAGTCCCTAGCAAACACTTATGCAATAAGTGCAAAAAGAAAAAAAAGAAAAGAAAATGAAGAACTTGGATTTAGTTTAATTATCAAAATTGTCGTCACAAAATCAAAGTTTGGAGCTTAGGTCGGACCTTTGAAATTTTAGTGCGGGCGGAACCTTAATGAGAACCGTATTTGAAATCCAACAGTCCTTGAGAATCCCAAAACTCTGTCCAAGTCTCCTCAATAGCCAGGTCAGAAATATCTCAATTCATACGCAAACCCTTACGACTATGAGTCTGACTCGTTCAGTGTAAGTGATGGTGGCTCTCCCCAACTGAAATGGCAAAGAAAATGACTTCTCCAGTACGACAACCCAATGATTCCCCAATCCAATAACTCCATCCTCGAGGAGCGGGGTATTCCCTTCTAAGTTCAAGTGGCAACCAGCTCAAGAGGAGGGGGTGAAGAGAAGAATGGACGGTAGCCAGTGTAGCTACCTATCCTTGGATGCAAGACCAGTGTAGTCAAGTCATCCTGCTGCATGCTCATATATTTGACTTTGGTACTCAAGCTTGCTTATTGACTTTGTACATATTTGCAAGCTTTTTATTTTTGTACATGCCTGAACTTTTTTTTTTGAAATACTATTCACAGCAGCATTTACATAAGGAGTTTTTCCTCTTGAGCCAGTAGACTATCCCTCTTTTGAAGCTTTATCGCAACCCACAGCCTCCTGTCTTTAGACTTCCTAATCACTGGACGGGTTGCACTTACCTCCCTAGAGGAGGACAAATGTTTCCACTTGTGTGCGTCTCATACCGGCAAATCCAATCCCCTCACCACTCCAACTGAGTTAAACCATGTGAAAGGTGCAGGTGTCCAAGTTAGGTCATTATCAACAAGAGTCGTGTGTGTGCTCCGAAATACTCTACTTAGGCAGTCAAGAATCCATTGAACCAAGTCCCGTGATCCTCAAAGAATTAAGTCAACTAGACCTGAAGTACCTCAAACCCAGTTCCTATAAGGTTCCTGTTATTAGGTAGATTTTAAGGTCTAATCAAGCTCCAATCTCCGAATTTTACTTAGACTTGTTCAACTCTCAAACTCAATCCGAAAAATGCTCCTGCTATGCAATGCTATGCAGAAAATATTTTTGTGATGCAATTTTCAAAATTTTGAACTTTTTATGGATTTTTTTGGAAAGATGATGCATGCATTTTTTGTATTTTTCAAAAGATTTTTCAAATGTTTTTTTTGGATTTTAATTTTTGCAAATGTTTTTGGGATTTTTGAAAATAAAAAGGTTTTGACTGAACACTAGGTGAAAAATATGTACACGGGAGTGCTTCTTATATATACAAGAAGTGGATTTTTAAGAATTTACAAGGGTAAGTGATCAATTTTATACATATATACCTATAGTGGATTTTGGTGAGATGTATGTATTCCTCAAACTTATTTGACACAAGCTTTTCACACGATTTTTGAAAACTATAGTCCAAAATAGTTTTTACAAACATTTTACAAACATGTACACACATTTGAAAATCATTTTGCAAAGGCTTTCAAACAATATATATAGGTTTTTCAAATATTTTTGCAGCCATTTTTCAAACCATTTGCAAATTATTTTTCAAACATTTTATTTCACACAAAGAAAAGAAATTTTACAAAACACACATTTTACACAGGTTGAAAACATGTAACAAAATATTTTCAAAATAGTTTCCAATAGATGTTCACAAGGGTTTTCAAACTATTTTTCAAACATTTTGCAAAAAACAATTTCACCTGATTTATTAATCAGTCATTACAAGAAAGAATTTGAGGAACAAAACACCTTTTTATTAGGGATTTTAATGAATTTTAAAGAATTTTTAGCCATATTATTAAGAAAATACGAAAGTACGAGTTATGGCTAAAGTATATACGTAGTATATACGACCCCCCTATACTTAGCTTGAGCTATGTCCTCATAGATCGGAGAGAAAAGAGAAGACATAACTCGTACTAAGTATAGACAAGTCTAAAGAATAATGAACTAATGAATGAATCAACGAATGAGATGTTGACCGTCCCCCCTATACTTAGGATCAAATAATCCTAAGTATTGCAGACTGTACACAACGCAGGGAGGGTCAAGGGTGGGAATGAACAGATCGTACTCAGATTGTCTCCCCCTATACTTAGGGTAAGATATCCCTAAGTATAGACGAGAAGAGGAGACAATGGAGAGGATCAAAAAATAGAAGAAAAACTCGGGGTGCACACCCCCCTATACTTAGGACAAAGTACGCCCTAAGTATGGAAAACTGTCTACAAGGGTGACACCTTTTTGATAGATGAAGAGGATAGAAAAGGAAAAGAAGAAAAGAAGAAAAGAAGAAAAAAGAGATGAAGATGGAAGAAGAGATCGTGAGGATGTACACATCACTCCCCCTATACTTAGGGTCAGAGAAGCCCTAAGTATAAGCAACAACAGGAGTGATGAAACGGAACAAAGAACGAACACTCGGCTCGCCCACTCCCCTATACTTAAGACAAAGTACATCCTAAGTATGGCAAACACGAGAATGGATAGACGAGCAATATGGGAGAGAGAACCGAGGTACATAAGGGAATATACAACAGAGATGGATATACACATGATCAAGAAGGTGGAAAGCTGACCCTCTTGCGAGACCGTTGAGGGATAGATCTGATATGGTGTATGTCGACATCGGGGTCCACAGTGGACGGAAGCCGATCAGGATCGACACGGTGAAGGCCCTCAGTGGAATCAAAACGGAAAGGGACGAACTGATCAATGGAAGCGGTATGGCTAGGTTCTCCCTTGGTGATCCTATGGTGTAAAGGCACAGACGGATTAGTGGAAGGAGTACGACTAGGTCCGGCCTTGGAAGTCTCGCCGATATCAAAATGAAAAGGGACAAACTCATCATCCTCGGAAGAAATGTAATCGGAGTGATCCTGCGAGGGCTCGTCCAGGTCAAAGTCAAAAGGCACGAAATCATCAGTGGAAGTATACGAACTCTGTTCGTCCTCAAGAGTTTCACCCGGATCATCTTTTTCATCAAGAGGCCAAAAATTGTGAAGGTTCGCGTCATAGCCGACCTCAATCATCTTTACCTTTGAAGGACCAGGAACGGACATATCAGTGGAAGTAGTCAAACCAAGTCCGTCCTGCCTAGTCTTACCTAGGTCATTTGTCTCCTTATGAGGTCTCTCAAAATAATGGGCAACATCATAAACATCCTCAATAGTCTTGGTATCTGCCCTACGCTCAAATGGTTCAATCACGTAAATACTCTGGATTTCATCAACACATCGCCATACACCAGGAGGAGGAACTGCGAGGTCTATGCTTTCCGACTTCCTCCCCTTTTGGGGGATCCGTCGGGTCTCATCAACGGTCGCTAAGGAAGCATCTCTAGTATCATCAGATCGGTCACAGGCCTCGGAGTCAGCTATGATCGGTGAAGGAGCATCAGGTGCAGGTCTTTGATCAACTGTGGGTGCGGTGACCGCCACTTCGCTCTCGTCAACAGGACGGAAGCGAATCTCTCCTGATCCATAGTCGATAACGACCCTCGCAGAGGCGAGGAATGGTCGTACCAGGATGATTGGAGACGGCTCCCCTGTGGAGCTCTCCATGGGCAACACGACAAAATCAACACGGTGGTCCGTGCCCTGAATAGAAATGACGGCATTTTCAAGGATACCCTTCGGCCTCTTGATAGATCCATCAGCAAACTGAACGATCATCCTGGTCTTCTTGAGAGGCCCTAAGTGAAGAGACTGTACCAGCGAGAAGGGTAGTATGCTAATAGAGGCACCGCCGTCCAGGAGAGTGCGATCACAAGTATAGTCAGAGATGGTGCAAGTGATGAAAGGTGTAGCTGTGTTCTTCTTCTTGGGAATGGGACGGTGGGTGATGGCGAGGGCAGTGGCCATGGTCAGAATGTGATGCTCAGATATGCTCCTCCGCTTTATCTTCTTGGGAAGAGGAGCAGATAATTGGGTCATGGCCTGCTGAAGTGGGGCACGGATAATTTCATGAATAGTAGCCACCACTTCGGGTTCAGATAGCAATTTTTTGAATTTTTGGACTTCCTCCATACAAGGGAGGAAGTCGGAATCAGCATATACACGAGGCATGCCAAGAGCAGTCTGTACAACGGCATCCTCGGGGTCAAAGGTGGGACTAAGTGTGAATGGATGTGTGTTCAAGGGATCTGGCAAATGGACTCTCTCCTCACGGTATGAATCGACCACGTGTCTCCCAAACTCTTTTTGGATTTTTAAATTTTTCTCATTTTTTTTGTATTTTTGGCGATTGCAAGCTCCCATGATCACCTACAAGTGAAGCCGTATTCCCGACGAAAGGAGCACTAATCTGATTCTTCCTCAAGAAAGCAAGTTCATCATTCATCAAATCAATGCGCTTTGTCATCCGATTCAAGATATCACTCATAGAGATCGAGGGAGGTGACTCCATCAGGTCAGAATCGGGTGGATGTGAAGGTGGAGATGGATAATATACAGGTGGGGGTGGGGGTGGATAGAACTCCGAGTCGTGATACTGTGGTTGAGGTGAGTATGTACAAAATTCAAAAAAACTAGGAGGAGGATCCTCCTGATAAAAGGGAGGTGGACAGGTTGGAGCGAGTGAGGGATCCGCAAAGTCCGGATAGAATGCACTCCAGGAGTCCATCTCGAAAACAAAAGGAGATGATTCGGGGGAGCACGAAGGTCAAGTCAAGAGAGTGAAGAAGAAGGCGCAAATACGCAGGGATGATCTAGGACACACACCAAACAATCACAAATAAAAATGAAAACAAGTCAAACCCTCAATTCACCTACTCAACTCAGTAGAGACCGAAAAGTCGGTCTTTTTATCTTGTCTGTTTTAGAGTTAGGTGAGAAGTCAAAATGTTGCACAAACACTTAGGGGACTGAATGGGATTTGGGCACTATCCTTAGTGTGTGCGCGAGCAAGTAAAACGAAGACAATGAGGGAATTACTCGCCCCAATACATGATTTTCTTTTTGATCGGTTTTAGGGTCAAGTAATATTAGCAGTCCTAATTTTATTGATTATACTTTTTTTGGATTTTTAGTGAGAAATGCACGCGCCTAACAAGGAGTCAATTCCACTTAGTACCTAGGTGATCAAAATCAGAGGGAGAGTCGGAAAAGAAATGCAAACGGCAAAAACGATGATGTATGCTAAAGAGAAATGCTCACCTTGCCTCCAGCACTCTACATGCAAAGATGCTCAGCAGAATTGAAACCTATCTATATGCTAATGCAGAAGCCGATGAAATCGCCCTAAGTCTCAGGAATTGCTATTATCGTGAAGAACCACAAGCTGACCACCAATCCTCGACCCTAGAGTCCGGTCTAGGCTCACCCCTCCTCTGCTCAACACACTTGAGTTTAGGAGAAAGCGCTTTGCGGGGAGAGCTCGCGGCGCGACGGATTGAGGGTGATGATCAACTGTTTAAAATTTGACTAAGTCCAAACGAGACTATAGGTACATGCAATGTTGATTAAGGTTTTTGGACCTAATGCTACGCAAGCAATCCTAAAACTAGGGGCTCAATCACACAAAATAAATAAAATCAAAAAACAAAACAAAATAAAAAGAATGCGAGAAAAGCCGACAAAAACCGCGGCGAGCCCCCAAGTGAACAATCACTTGGAAATTAGGCTCGAAAGTCAAATGTCCGGGGGTACTTGTATTATTACAATGAATAGTCTCTCTCTCACTACGAATTACAAAATGTAAACAAGAAAATAAATGAAATAGAACTGTCTTCAAAATCCTCTCCTAGCTCGCCTTCGTGCTAAGTCAAGTCGCCTCACGTGGGTGCTCAGGGGCTCCTGGAAGAGATCTCCTCCCTCGATCCGCGTACCTCGCAAGAAGTCAAACAAGAGAGAGATTAGACAATTCAAACTAGAACTATCAAAAATGAAGAAACTACAACAGGCAGAAATAAAAGCCGCAAAATGCAGACAAATGATCACAACACAACAAAAATGAGATCTACGCGTTGTTGCTCCCCGGCAACGGCGCCATTTGATAAACACGAAACTCAAGAGAGCCTAAATGGTGTCTCACACAAGGCGGAGACGACCGTCGCTGTGGCGACCCTCAAATGAATCTCGTATTAAATCAACAATTAACCCACACTATATATCAAGCAATCAGAAATAAATGTGGAGTTAAAATTTATTTTTAACTCTGCACAAAATGTATAGCAAGCAAGTATGCAGAGAGTTCGAACACAGAGAGCAAACAGGGTAATTCAAATAAATGTGTGTGAGTGAATGTGAGTGTTGTCTACACTATGCAAGTAAATGATTTTGTGGGTTTTTGTTTTTTTCTTAATTTTTTTAATTTTTTTATTTTTAATTTTGTATTTTGGTTTTTAATTTTCTGATTTTTATAATTTTATATTTTATATTTTTTTCAATATTGGAAGATAAAAACAATGTAATAAAAGGAAAGATCAAATATTTATAAAAATGTGCAAAAATAACCAAAAATTCAGAAATAAAATCTTTTTGGTCTTTTTATAATTTTTTACTATTTTTGTGATTTTTGGGTATTTTTCAAGGTATTTTTGGTATTTTTAAATAGCAAAATAAGCCAAAACAGTGGATAAGGTACTGGCTGGGGGTTAAAATGGGAATTAAAAATATCAACAAGCCACAAAATTTTTCCAAACTATTTTTAAAATAAAGATAATAAAATATAAAGTAAACAGGAACTGAGTTTATAATTTTTAAAGGTTTCTACAATTTTTATATTTTTTTGAAGTTTTTATGTATTTTTGAATTTTTAGGATTTTTCTTTTGAGATTTTTAGTGATTTTTGGATTGACACTGGAATAGGTTAAAATACACACTAGGGAATGTTTTTTGGAATTTTTCGAGGTATTTTAATATTTTTTGGCATTTTCTAAGCTAGACAGTAGGCAAAAAGCATGTTTTTGATTTTTAATAAATATTAAAAAGACACAAAATCAAAAACTAAAAATATGGCGTTACAGTACAAGCACACAGGAGCTTAAACCTAATTTTTGAGAATTTTTGGAATTACGATGATGCCCTAATTAATTAATACAAGCACCCAAAAATATCACAGACTAGCAGGGGTATAAGTGCAAATATCCAAAAGTCCAAGGGCATACATGCAAAATTTCCAGAAAATATATAACTAAACAAAATAGTTCCTGGACTAAAAGTTAAATGCTAAAACCGCGAGGGCCTTGCCGCAAAATACCCACGCGCATGTGCCCACGCATGTGCGCCTGGGTGGCAAGGGTCGAAATGCAATTATAAATACATGCGGGGGGTCCTTCCCAAATGTTACAAAATTAAATAACGGCAATTGAAAGATTGGGTTCTAATAAATAAATACATAAAAAGGCCGGGGTATCTTGCAAAATTACCCAAGCACTGGCGCATCCGACGGTGGCGGGCGCTCCACTTACGCCACGTGTCGCGCGTACGTGGCGCGATACCGCTTCGTGATGTATGGCTCGGATTAGATGTTGCGGTTAGAGATCAACGGCTGCGGGGCGTCCAATCTAACGGTGCCTGTGCTTCACGACGAACTGGGCTCGATCGACGGTGTAGAGCGATCCAGCAAGAACAGAGGAAGAACAGCGGCTAGCTGAGCTTCCCCCGGTGTTGATGGAGTCCCTCTGGCGTTAACGCTCCTCCAAAATGCCCAGGACGACGCCTGGGAGCCCCCTCTGTTGGACGACACCCTCAAAACGGCCAAGGAGTGGCCGGAGCGCCGCTGCGTGGCCAGCGGAGGAGGTGGGCTCCAGGTGCTGCACGCTTCCAAAATCGATTCCAGATGGAGTCCTTTGTCCCCCGCGACCTACAAATGACGAGCAAGAGCACAGTAGATGGCCCAAGGGACTGATTGGTGCATGGATGGTGGCGTGGGGTCGGTGAATGCGGTGGCCGGAGCTCAAGAGCTCCAACGAGGTGTTTGATGGGTGGATCTGAGCGAAAAGAGGGTCTGGATCGAAATGGATTAGGGAAAATTGAACCTAAGACTACACTAAGTACGAAAATGCAAGAAAAACAAAGGTAGAAAGGACCTCAAGGGCGAAGATGCCCAAGGTTGAACCTCGACGGCCGAATGGCCGGAGGTGGCTTTGGAACGCGCCGCCGAGCTAGTGAATCACCTCAACAAGGTTGCGGATCATCCCTCTGTCACAGGGGACCCAGTAAAAGCCCTCGGAGGTTTTTTTCTTGGGCCAAAGGCGGTTCCAAGAGAAGAGGGACGACTGGGGGGAGGTTTTGAAACTTGCTGGAGACGGCTCGAAAAATGATGTGCATCGAGCGATGTGTTGATCCAACGCCCGAGGAAAGATATGGGCGAGCTAGAAGGATCTGGGATGAACAAAAGTCAAGAAGACTTTGGAGTGAAACGAGGGGCCTATGGCCCTTGAAAAAATCGAGAAAGTTGGCTAAAAACTAGCTCCTGACAAAGCCACAGGGGGCGGGTCAGAGAGCTTACCTGCGGTCAACTCTCGGACCCTCCTGGTTGGTCCACGTGGACCAACCAGAAAAAACCCTGAAAAAAATGCCTTATTAAATGAATTAAAAATAGTAAATGATTTAATTAATGTTAGGTTATTTAATGAAAAATGTTTATTATTTTATATAGTATTTGATTGCGATTTTTAATTATTTTTATGAGATGTAATTTTACAAGTTTACATTTATACCCTTTTTAGGTATATTACCTATATATTGTATCCTTTTATTTTTATTTTGTGTATTTTACTTTTATTATTTTTATTTATTATTTTCTAAAATTATAAAATACTTTTGTACACATAAATATTTTATTTTATTTTTCTGATATGTTTTGTATATTTAATAAAATATGAGAGTGTATTGTATAGGTACACATATAGGTATAATACATGTATGATCTATATTTGTTTATTTTTATTCTGAGTTTTCTTTGTACTTTTATTCTGATTTTAATGCACAAATATATTAAAAGTAATATTTACAAAATTATAAAAATATAAAATTATAAGAATAATAAATAAATAATAAATTGAATATTTTAATCTGTACAAGTATCCAATAGGGGTCCAAAACTCAGCTTTCAAACCGTAGCTCCGCCAATGCGAAACCACCGCCATTAAATGGCTTATTTTATCCTATATACAATTAAAGGTGAGTTTGATGCATTTGGAGTTGTCAGTTGTGAGATACGGGTCTGGGAAGTTGGGATTTTGGATTTTTATTCAGACCATAACTTTTTATCTGTAAATTATTTTTCAGTGAAATCAATTTTGTATTTTTCTTTATTTAATTATCTACAACTTTCATGTACAAATTTTCTTTATTTGATGTATAAAAGTGGAACCAAAAATAGGTCCCAAAATGAATAAAGAATGAATAAAATAAAAGGAATTTATATTGGTATTTTGGCCCTTATCTCCCCCTACTTTATTCCTTGTCGACCTAGTCATCGAGATGCCTAGGTCTCGGGGTTTCGGGTCATAAAATATTTACAATATTTTATTCTTTTTCTTTTCTTTTATTTATTCTATAATTTTGGCTTTAATTACAGTATTTTATACACTATTTAGATGCACGTGCATGAATGCTAAGATGATGGCATTAATGCTATTTACAGGCATTTGCTAGGGTTTTTGGTGCCAAAATGATAGAATAAAGATGATGAAATGTGGATTCATCACCACCTGCACAGGAAGAAAGAGGGGTCGAGGGCAAACTGCCTCGACCCGTTAGCGCACGTAAACGATAAAGGATGCGGCGGTATGGAGGTCCTCCGTCGAGCAGCAGAGGTGGAGGACCGAAGTCCCTGCTCCGGGGCGAGCCAGGGGGAATGGGTAGGTGGAGAAGGTGCGGAGGAGGCTCGTGAAGGTGGTGGCGATGTCGGATGGGTGAATGGCTGGACGGAGACGGCGGGCGGAGGCGGCGGAGCTACGGCTACAGAAATCGAAAAATGCGAATCTAAGCTAAACTAAGGGCTAAAGAAGCTACCTGGAGGAGGCATTCGACTAGGCTGGAGCTCGGGGAGCTCCTGGGTCATTGCCTGCAAGGGACCGTCGGGTTCCCGAGGCTGGGCGCGCTCGCGGCGGCGCTCGGCGGCGAAGCCACCGGATCAGAGGCTTCCCGAAGTCCTCGAGCCTCACTTCCACTCCGGAGAGCACCGCTGTCACTCAGGCACACCGGAGGAGTTCCTTGGCTGCGAGTGGAAGGTCCAGAGATGAGGAACAAGGCTGCCGGAGGCGATGCTATATATGTCCAGGGGTCCGAGAAGACATAGACCGGGCGAGACGCACACGACTCGGATCCCTCAGACCCACCCCGGGCGTGGATCATGGATCTGCAAGGAAGAGGAATGACCCATGGTTTAGGGTTTTAGGCGTCGGATCGAGTGTGGAGTAAGTGGAGAAATCGGGTCGCGGGCTCGGATCCGGAGTTCGGTGGTCCTGGGGGGGGGGGGGTTGACCGGGGGTCAACGTCCCCCGTGGACCAATCAGGATCAGCCATGTAATAAATAGTTTGAAATTCAAAATAAAATAAAATAATAAATGGTCGAATTATTAAAAACTCAAAACATGAAAAATGTTTGTTTTAATTTTTTCTATTTTTTGTGATTTTTAATTATTTTTTTTTGAAATAAAAATAGGTATTTGCACTATAGTGCTATATATAGGTATATTTACAATATAGGTTTTTTATTTTTGATTTTTAGTTAATTATTTTTGTACATTTTTATTCCCATTTTATATTTTATTTATTTATAGCATAAAATTAGGAATATTTTGATGTTTTTATTTTATTTTTATTATTTATTTACAAGGTTAAAATAAATAGTTATATACATTTATATACATGGTATATATACAATGTTCTTTTTGATTTTTAATTTTGTTCTTTTTATTTTATTTTTATTTTTATAGTTTTTTATTTTATTTATTTACAACATAGCATATGGAGTATGTATAAATTTTTAGGGATTTTAATTTATTTATTTATAAGGCTAAATAAATATCGATAAGTGTTCTATATACAAGGTGAATACATACAAGTGAATATTTTTATTTTCTTTTTAATTTTTCTATTTTTATTTGGATTTTATAATTACAAATATTTACAAGCCAATTTCATTCTATTTTTAGAGGAAAATATTTTTATTATATTTACAGGTATATTTACACACATGAGCTCCCTATCTCTCCCTACTTTGGCTTTTATGCGGTCAGGCCCATGCTGAGCCCTCCCTTGGGATTAGGTTGCTCAATATTTATTCTAAATATTTCCCTCTTTTTCTTTTTATTCTTTATTCTTTTATTTTTACACAAAAACATGCTAATTATTAAACTTTATACAATGCAAGCTTTTTGGTAATTATTTGTATTTACACATATCTACATGTATTTGCAAAGGTTTTTGTAGCTAAAATATAAGAATAAAGAGTAATGAATGAGTATTCATCACCGAGCAACGGCCGACCAACGGTCGGCCGTTGAGACGGTTGGTGGAGAGATGGAGGAAGAAGAAGAGGTGGGTGGCAGGTTGGAGAAGAAGATACGGGGGAAAAGGGGGAAAGGGGAAAGTTGGAGAGAGAAGAAAAAATAAAATAAAATAAAATAAAGTAATTAGTAATTAAATTAATTTAATTAATTAATTAATTAAATAATTTAAATAAATAATAAATAAAGTATTATTTATTTTTAAATAAAAATAAATAAAGGATTATTGTATTAAATAATAATATAAGTTACGGCTTTTTGTACAATTATACAAGTACGGACCCCGAAAACAGCGTTTTTTCGTCTTCACTTTGATTTTAGCGAAACTAGTGTCATCTTGTAGATAATTGAAAAAGATAATTTTAGGGACCGAGTTTGCTTAATTCGGAGTTCATACGGCCGAGTTATGAGGCCCGGACGAAAAAAGTAGCGGCTTCGGGCCTTCGGATTTTAGTGATATTTTAAGATATTTTTATTTTTATATTTTTATATACAATTTTAGAGGATTTTAGGAAAAATAATTAAGTCAATCGGGTTTACGGTTATTTAATTAAAAATCTCAGAAGTTTCTACATATAGTACATATATACAACGGGGTCCAAAAAGCCGAAACTCACCGTTTTTATCCGAATATTTTTCTGATTTTTTTAATAAATATTATTATGTACAAAACGGATTTTAAAAGTGAGTTTGGTCAATTTGGAGTTTTCTCTAAATAGATATGACCCTTGGAAGTCGGCTTTTGCGATTTTTACAGTTCATTACGGTTATTTATTTTTATTCCGAAATATTTTTCTAATATTTTTATAAAATACTGTATATTTTTGTGAACAATTTTTATAAAAGGAGTATTTTGGTTTGAAGTGATTTTGATGTTTAATAAAATAGGTGAAATATTTACAAAGTGAAAATTGGGTAAATTACATTTTTGGTCTTTATTTTCTTGAAATTTTTATTGGCTATGATCCTTATCTCCCCCTATGTATTTCTCTTATCGACCCAGCCAATATTGACCTGGTCTCGGGGTTAGGATCAGTCTGTATATTACATATACATCCTTCTTTTATTTTTATTTTCCTTTTTCTCTTTATTCTTTTATTTTGGTAATAAAATAAGTGTTAATTATATAATATTAATAATTATGGTTAGAATGATAATTTGTAGGAATTAGTGGATATTTACATGTATTTTACCAAGGATTTAAGCCAAAATGAAATAATAAAGGCGATGAATCATGGATTCATCACATACCAGTCTGGTTTATAATGAATTGGGTATGTTATATCTGAAACATGTTCTCCTAAATAAACTTTGTATTAAAAATTTTGGATAGTTAAATAGAGTAAAATAAAATTAAAAACGAAATAAAATGTTAAAAAATATATATCATCCTCGCATTGAAGGAATTTGCATGATCAGTGTGATTCTGACTATCCTGAATCATCACTGAAGTGAAAATTGTCAGTTTATAATAACAATAAAAACATCTAAACGATATATAGTGGTTAACACTGCATGCCAGTATGTGGTTGATTGAATCTTGTTTGAAGGGCAATTCCTATAATCATGACCAACATTGTACTTCATGCAAGCTTTGCACTGTCTGCCTCTATTTTTTTAATTCTTGTTGAGATATTCGACGACTGCCTGAACCTTTTGGTCTTCCTCCCCTTCCACTATCTTTTGTTTTTGCAGTAAGCGGAACAAGTACATGATTATTATTATCATGAGGTTCCAAATGAGATTGATCTTGTGATACATTTGATAATCTTTTTTTTTGCATTTAAACTTTGAACTTCTTCTAGCAATTTCACAAGCTTTGCTTTGACAAGAACAAAAATGTCATCATATTCTACGCTACTTTCAGCCGCAATCTGAGAGCATATATTATTTAACTGTTCAGACCTTTCATGTTGGGGATTTTGGTTATAGATTGGATAACTACCAGACCTCTTTATATTCCTGGTCCATCTGGGCAGAATAAAAGAACTTGAAAGAAATCAATCTCCTCTGAACTTGATAACAGCAAGTAAGTGCATGCATGGTATTCCTTGAATTTTCATTTTTTTGCATTTACAAGATAGATAATCAGACTGATGTATTTCAGTAACCAATCTATCTCTAACAGTCTTATCAATTGAAGAAACATTGTAACATGACAACCCATCTTTGATTTCAGAAACACGAACATTCAACATCATTAACTCCTTCAACTCTTTCTGAAACATGTAGAAAATCCTTTTCGAATAAACATCAACCATTTGTTCTTCCAAAATCCATTTGGTTCTTAACTTAGGCCTTCTAGTCTTTGAATCATGGTCCATGTCATTCTCACGTTCTCTTAACCTTTGGATGGTTGTCTGGAATCTGGAAACAAACTCTAAAAGAGTGTTCTGTTTAGTACTAGAATTTTGTAAAGATGAGTTCATACTTTCACTCCTTTGGGTGCTACGCATCCCAGCAAAGAATGTGTCATTCGTATATACATCTATCCATTTGTGTCTTATCTCAAACTTCTCTGCTAACCATTTATTCTCGACCAATCCAAACTCAGAAATGGCTGCTGACCAACCAACTTCAATTTGATCAATGGAGTCGCTCTGCCAAACAAGTCTGTTCAATGTTTTTAGAGCCTTGACAATTTCCTTCATTCTGCCCAATTTAAGTTTCAGCTTTGTCATAATGTGCCAAGTACAAAACTTGTGAACAGTGTTAGGAAATGAAAGACTTGATTGCAGCACATATTGCTGGATCTTCATCAGTAATTATAGAAATGGTGTGTTTTCTAACAGCTTCAAGAAATTGATTAAATAACCAAGTAAAACTTTCTGTTGTTTCTCTGTTAATAAATGCAATACCAAAAAAAATTGTGCAACCATGGTGGTTAACTCCACAAAAAGAGGCAAAAATTAATTTGTATTCATTGGTTTCATATGTCGTATCAAAAGAAATTGTATCGCCAAAAACCTTGTAATCTTCAATGGATACACTGTCATCCCAGAATAAATGAGTGAGCCTATTATCCTCATCAGTTCGATACGAGTAAAAAAATTCAGACGTCATCTTTTTGCAATTATCAAAGAGATCTAACACAAGTTTTGCGTCCAAACCATCGCGACGTCTTCTCTCATCCCTGTTAAGGTTGTATATATCACGTACTATGACACCAACTTTGTTGTTTGTAATGAACCCATTATCCAAGAATGCAGATTGTTTTGAGGCAGGAATATTAACATCATTCATAGACTTGATAAACATTTTAGCAGCTTTAGAAAACTTTCTATTGGCACGAAGATATAATTGTTTGCTGGGGGATACAAGGTTATGATTGTGCTCCTCATTGAAAGAAAACACTATACAATCATGATCATCAAACCTATATTTAACCGACATCATGGCCTTACAACCAGTTCGAACAACACCAACAACTCTCTCCGATCTTTCAAACATAATTTCATCGCTGCAGTCACAGTCAACTGAGTAAACATCTCTTGATGATGAAGAAGCTCTTGATTTTCCTTCTTTCCAACATACAAAACTCTTAAACACAAGTGTCCTGTTCTTAGTTAATCTATCAACGCTATGTCTTGTGCTACTTTTGCATACATTGAAGCCCTCTTTTGTAGCATAAGCTTCACAAAAATTATATGCGTGTTCAACAGAACCAAAAACCATACCAACAGTGGGTATATGCTGATGATTATGACTATTTGCGGTAGGGGAACTCGGTTCAACTGCATTAATTTAAATATAATCGAAAAACATATTAAAAACTAATAAAGTTTTTTCAAATATATCGATCAAGTTTCATAAACAAGATCAGTAATAATATAGAATCTAAAACATGTATATAAAAGTTTAACCAGATAAGTGATGTTAGTGTGATTTAATTTTACCTGAACAGGATGCATCAGTTTGTACTCGCTCTGAAGATATATTGTTTGCACCAGAATCCTAAAATAAAAATTACAGATACATAAACTTTAGAAGAAATAATTACTAACAAAACATTATTTGGTATCTCATTACCTCAAAATTTGGAAAACGTTCTTCTGAAATATCTTTGGAATAAAGTGCTCCAGAAAATTATCCTTTGAAAATAGGTTAGTTCTCAAAAATTGCAATATACCTTATAGAATTACATATAATAAGTACGTGAAATTCTGAATAATGTATATGTTATCAATTTATTGTACAATATATTTATATAAATTAAACTATTTAAAAATATTGTAATATAAGGATTATAAAGAATGTGAAATTGACTGTTGTGTTCCATATATATGAACTGTAAATTGCAGCATTATAGGTAAATAAAACTTTAATATAACATTCAACTTGATACCTGTCAAAAATAACAGTAAATTGAATAATATGGATGTATAAATTAAAATATGAAAAATTAATCTAATAATTTGTTAATATACTTATTATCGTAAAATACATAATAATGATGTAAAATAAGGCAAAATATAGTATATTCGAAGTCGACGTTGTAATATACTGTTAACATACTATTCAATCTAGAAATAGTATTCAAGAGTAATATAATGTAAAATATATACTTATAATTTACAGTGGATAATAAAATTGCATATATTACAAAAAATGACTTTATTATAAAATAGGGAGACATATATTAAAATATAGAAATGTATTGTTTTATATATTATTAAATATAAGCCAAATATCAATTTTCTTTATAACATGGTTACGTAGAATATGGGTAAATATATTACAATATAAGAGAAAACTGTAAACCCATGAAGAAACAAATGAAATGGAGACATAAAAATCAAATTATTTATATGAAAACTGAAAAATTAGTAGCATAAGAAAAACACCTGTGTGGGGAGAATCGATATCCGAATTCTCATGGCCGGTGTCTCTGATGTGATTATCATGTTTCAAAAATTAGTATATACATAAAAACGATATGTATAAAACAAAAAAATATAAAGTAAGAACCTGGAAGATTTCTTCTAAATAATTAGACATAAACTCGGATGCAGAATCATCGTCTGATGAAGATGACAGATCATCCATAGCAAAGAACGAATGATGATGCAAAAAATTAGAATGTGAACAAAATGGAATGTAAATTTTTTGACAACAACACTTACCGTAAGACAAGGGATAATTAAATAAACTAATTACCGCAGGCACTATCTAAATATAGCATGGCTATTACTTATTGACAAATGAGCCGATTTATATTAATTGACTGCATCTTGAATATTATAATTTACTATAAATAGAAAACTGAGAGTGGTATATGGAGTGGTTTTGCATGTCTGATAATAGAATTATGATAGCCGTAGATGTAGATCAGACGACCATGAATCGTGGCTTTCCTTATAGCAAGGAAAGGCGCACCTCATCTGAAATATTTCCTATTTAAGTGTATATTATATGTATATATATTATTTCATTTCGATTTGACTAGCCGGTTCAACCACTGTTTTTTTCACCAGTCCGGTTTAATCCAATTTTAAATAATGATGACATCATCATCCGGTTGAACTGGTTTGATTACATGGTTCAACTCGATCCGACCATTTCGGTAAGATTTCCGGTTCGGTTTCAAAAACCTTGGTCCAAAAGCCGAAACTCATATGTCTTTTTTTAATATTTTTTTGATATTTTTAATAAATAGTATTAGTTATAAAACGTAGTTTAAAAGTAAGTTTGGTCAATTTGGAATTTTTTATAATTAGCTATGAACCTTGAAAGTTGGCTTTTACAGCTTTTTAGGTTCATCATAACTAATTATTTATGCAATAAATAATTTTTCTGATATTTTTATAAATTAATATATATTATTATAAACAACTTTTATGAATAAAATAATTTAATTTGAGATTTTCAGAATGATAAATAAAATAGGTGTACAATGTAAAAATGTGTTTATGCACATTGTTGATCTTCATTCATTTTCTTTATTATTTCTCTTTATTATTTTATTTTGAAAAAATAAATATTAAATATATAATATTAACAAATGTTATTAGAATGTTAATTAGTGAGAATTAGTGAATATTTACGTTATTTTACCAAGGATTTTAGCCAAAATGAAAGAATAAAGGCGATGAATCATTGATTCATCAGTATGCGCCAATAAGATGATCAAAAGGTTTTGTGGCACATGTGGTACACATAAGGAATGCTTTCTCCTTGATCCGATGCTTTAGATGAAACCTATTCCTAGGGTATGATGGGCGGTGTGTACAATGCCCCTTTATCCTCCTCCTGAGTCGAGTATATATTGGTCAAATCATTCTCAAATCTACTTTTAGTGTCCTAACGCCTAGATCCTTCCTGTAACTTCCTTTATTAGAGGGCATCTTGTCTATTTTATTGTAATCCAAGTATCCATCAAGGAAAAAATAATATTGTTGCCTTGCAAGTTTCTGAAGTGTTAATAAAGGCTAGTGGGTTTTCGAATTTCTAATTTAGAAAATAGTGGCAGCACATAATCCTTTTTATTCCATATGAAATGTTTCATGTTAAATAAAGATTAAAATGTTGATTGACTAAGAAAATCTCAAATATGATAAGAAAGAGAGCTATAAATTTTAGTATGTTACATTATTCTCAAATTTCAAAGCTAATTTGTACCGTTGTATATGAATAAATCAAATGACTCAACATGCTTAAGAGGAATTCAAGCATGCTATGCATGTGACTATTAATGAACTGAATCATATTTTGATTTTGGTCAAATTTAATTTGTATTTTACATAATCTCAATTTAATCCCATCATTTAGAATCATATAACCAATATAATCCAATCTAATAATATTGGATTGAATTAAACAATGGATTTTTTTCCGCTCTGTGTGCATCCCTAGCTACAAAGGTAGATGTTTTTTTAATTAGTATCCCATCCAAGGTTAGTAAATGTATACAAAGTCATATTTTTTTCCTTGCATAAAACTAAGTGATTTTTATCCCACAAACCCCATAAGCTTTGCTAATTACCTGCTCGCCCAAGTGTTTTTCATAATTGTCCTAAAACATGTAAACTTACTAACTCTTACATCACATCCCATGTGGTTAATTCCCATTCATGTGGTTAATTCCTCTTCATTTTACTATTAAAGTTAAAACATATTCTGATAAAAACATGTTATGTATGCCTTATTGTTTATAATAATTACAACCTCATGCCATTTCTCTTCCTCATCCCCCTCCCCTCATCTATTTGTCAACATATGTCTCACCTTTCCTTTCATGTTGTTGATGTTGCTTCCTCAAGGACACCATGTTGCGAATCTCAGCAGAGGATAGAATAATGGAGATGCCCTCTCCCCCTTTAGTTCCTTGTCTACTAATCTCTCTCTCTATGTGGTTCAACATTTGCCTCATTAAGATGACGACAAGACCACTTGGTGGAGCTGACCGTGGTGGTGGAGCGCTAGTGGGTGGAAGAACGAAACTGCTTGGAGGTCTTGCTCATGGTAGTGGCTCTACTTGGTGGTGATGCTCGTTCGACGAGGCAAGGCGGTGATTGCCGGTGGCTCATGAGAGGGACGATGCTCATGGGAGGAGGGGCGTTGCTCATGGCAGTGGCTCCGCTTGGTGGTGTCACTCAAACAAAAATAGATGTATAACATTGAAGTAGAAAGAGAAAACATGAAAGAGCATGCTGATAGACATGCGCACAAAGCAAGGAAAACAAAATGGTGGCAATAACCATGAAGGGACGTTAGGCTCCGCCCCTCGCGTGGGCGTTCGGAGGACACCATCATCGGTCGATCCCTGTATTCGAGAGACACATTTCACGTACATTAGATCCACATTTGAAAAACACAACCACACCAGAAAAGCAATAAAATGGGATGAAAGCAAAGGCTGCATCAATTTCCCATTAGCATTTCCACAATACAGAGCCCGTGCCCACAAAAGATATACATGCATAAGGGGAAACCCATAAAAGTAAGAATACAAATGTTGTGGTTACCACGAGGCAACAAAAAGGATCCAAACGCAACCAAAATAAGAAGGCAAAGCTCGTCATCTAAATCCCTTCCATCTCCCAGTGACGGACAAGTATTCAAAGCATCACGATTCACGAAAGAATTACATCGCAAGGGATTTACATGGTCTCCCTTTTCATTCACGATCTCCACTTGGTAGCCCTCATGGATCATCCAATTGCTAAGTTAAACACATGATGCTGAATGTTTCTCGGAAAGCGTGCCACTAAAGTCCCGCACCGTACAATTCTAAGATGCAGCAGGGTGACATAATTTTGGTCTCTCGTGCATGTCATGCCGAGCTTGGTAACAATAGCTTGTAACCCATGTGGGGGCAATAAGCTGGTTGGATGTTGGATCTTGATTTCTTTGGCGGGTCTGTGCGGGGCTCTCTTCTGGCTCGCCCATTCCAAGTTAACGGTGGAAGGACAACGAGCTTGTGCTCCTTGGACCCAATACTCCAAGAGGTTGAATCCCAAACACACAACCATCTTTTTACGCCATCTCTTCTTTCCCCAAGAGTTTGAGAAAATAAATGACAAGATAGATAAGCGAATTATCACATGAGGTATGCCAAATGCTAGATGGAGTGAGTTACATAATATATCAATAGGGCCATCAAAATAAATTGTCATTGATATGTGTTCGTAATTTCTATTCAAAACCTTGTCTTAATAATGATACACACTTTTGTTGAAAGACCGCCATGATATTATCTTATCGCTTATTGCGAGAATTCGAAGAAGGAAAGCAAACTACATCACAATGAAGAACGATCTATAGACTTTATCTAGTTATTTCAATGTAGTATTTGTAATTGTTATCTGTAAGCATTTGCAAATTTTCTGGTTGCATGATCGATCACATTTAATTATTGGCTAAAACATAATCGATTAATTTTTATTGGTCAATCACTCTAATATTTCGAATGATCACATTTTTTATTTTAGAATCGGATCTCTTTGGATCATTAATGATTGATTAACTTGTGATTCTGATCGATCATTTTTCAAATTCAAATATACAATGGTCATCCAAGATTAAAAAATGAGCAATCAACAAGAGCTTTTCTAATCGATCCCCTTGACAGATCAACCCAAAGCTAATGATCCATCATTTTTTGCTCATTGTTTATTTAATGAAGGTAGAATGTTTTTATACAAAGCTCCAATTGCTATGAGAAATTTTCAACGTTTATAAAAAAGTATATAAACACCAATATACCACTTTGAAGAATACACATTGATGTACATTACGTACTCTTCTCTCTCATTCTTCTCTTTTGCTATTATTCATTTTTGAAATATTATTGAGCATTCTTACGCATTGATAGTAGCCCAAATTTTCTGATGTAGCATTTAAGGCTCTCAGTCCTTGTGGCATTCTCTCTGATAATCACTAGTTTGATATTTGAGATATATCGCTATAGTGCTAACATTGTGTATGTGCATAGTAAATATTTGATATTTTTGATGTAGAATTTTTAGAAGATAGATATTTTGTCTCTATTTCTGTAACCACTTTTTCAGGAAGATTTGGTGTCTGATCCAATGTATGATCCAAGCTTGCATGTTTCCTTGGTATATGATCCATGCTTGATAGTTTCTGTGGTATTTGACCTCGGAAGGTTTGGGGATTCAGTATATGATCCAACCTCAACGTTAGTTCGGTGTTCAGGGTCCGAAAAATAAGTCTTTGGTGTTTGATTCGAAATGGAACTTTGTTATTTGTGATCCAAGGATGTAAGCATTTTAGTGTTTATCCAAAAGCTTGCAAACATTTGAGTTACTTCATGAGCAAATAACTATAGTACCAAAAATGACTGATCGGGGTACCAAGTCGAGAACTTATGTCGTAGTTTTCACCTATTTGAGTTTCCACATAGCAATCATCATGCAATTGGTTGCTTCTGTGATTTGATTTCTTTATCTATGATTATTGCTTACGTTGAATGTTTTTATTAGCTATAATTTTTTAATAACTACTTTTACCCCCTCTAGTAATAATCCGATTCTATAGGTATCCACGATATCTTCTTCTTGGTTTCTTCTTCCTCAAGCTAAGCTCGAAGAAGGTAGAGATAAAAGAATCCTATGGAGATTATGATCGGAAATCTGTAACAAAATTTGATCAAAGTGATAAATTTGACCACAATGATCATAATTTTTTACTTTCTCAATAATTATATGATGATTTTATAACTATTCTTAGATATAAACAGATGAACTATAAATCTCATGTCTTTTATTAATGACAGCAAATGAATATTAAGTGAATATAATAGGATATAATTAAGTATAATGAAAATAAAGCCACTTTGATATTCACTATGAAACGAGCATCAAAATGGAGCTTACGAAGAAGTTCTAAGAGTTCATAATGAAGCTACAGACTCATATTATTCATGTATTGAGAATGGGACTTAAATTCTATGAGATCAACTCTTTCCATTATTCCTTGGCAGCTTAGTGGAATTACAAGCAACTGGATGTCAATTAGGTGGTTGTATTCCTATTTGAGGAGATCTAATTAATTCTCTATATAAAATATAAGATTGAAAGGACTTGCTCTAGCCATTAGGAATTAGTGGAGGTAACTCGTTCCTTACCTTTGTTTCTATCGTATTTTATTCCCTCTTATCGCATACTTAATATTTGAGAATCACCGTCAAAAAACTTGTGTAGATCCACCATAATCTCATGTACGCCCTGTGGCTATTCACAGTTAACCTATCAAGAATCATTATACACTATGTACTAGTAGTGCATCAAAAATGTGCTAATCGATTTTCCAAACATGCCACGACTGGCTCGAGCAAATATATTTCATTAATACATAGGAATTCATTTTTGATATGCCTCTAACAATTGTACTATGTTATTAAGCCCAATTCTGGTCGACGATATCGAATAATCGGATTTTAACTTGATCTTTATCTAATTTGCACGTTAAATAACATGTAATCCTTATCCAATTAGGTTGCTCATAATCCTTTTATTTCAAATGGAACGTTGTAGGTTAAATAATGATTAAAAGGACATTTGACTAAGAAGATCGCGAGTCTAATAAGAAAGAGACTTGTCAATTTTAGTATTTTACTTTATTCTCAAATTTCAAAGTTAATATGTAATGATGTATATGAATAAATCAAGTGACACACCATACTTAAGAGGAATTCATGGATACCGTGTGAGTATTAATGAATTTTGGATCGGATTTTGACAATGGTCAATTTCAATTTGTAGATTAACAGTCTCAATTCAATCCTATTCGTTCGAATCATATAACCTAAACTAATCCGATCCAATAACACCGGATTAAATCAGATAATGGATTTTTTCCCGCACTGTATGCATCCCTAACTGCAATGCTAGATCTTTTTTAACTAGTATCCCATCCAATGTTGGTAGCATACACAAAGTCATATTTTTCCTTGCATAAAACTAAGGGATTTTTACACCATGACCCTATAAACTTCGCTAATTACAAGCTTGTCCATGTGTTCTTTGTAATTATCTCAGAACCTGAAAACACACTAACTCTTACATCATAACCTTTATGGTTAATTCCCAACCTGATTCTTGATAGGTTAACCTTTATGATTACATCATAACAGATAATTGACTGTTATAGTTAGAACAGATTCCGATAAAAATACGTTATATATGCCCTTTTTGTTTATAAAAATCACAAACACATGCCATTTCTCTTCCTCCTCCTTACATGCTTCTTGAGGGGCATCATCTTGCGATTCAGATGCCTCCTCCCACTTTAGTTCCCTATCTACTAATCTCTCGATGTGGTTCACCATTTGCCTCATTCAGATGACGACGGCTCCACTTGGTGGAGCTAATCGTGGTAATGGCACTGCTAGTGGGAAGGGCATCAGTAATTGGCGGTTATTGGTGGCACATGGGAGGTTGTGGCAGTGGCTCTGCTTAGTGGTGATGCTCGTTGGAGGAGGCAAGGCGGTTATTGGCGGCACAACTCGCGGCACTGGCGCTACTCGTGGGAGGAGGGGCGATGCTCATAATGGTGGTTTGGCTTGGTGGCACTACTTGTGGGTGGAGGAGGTGCAGTGCTCGTGGAGGTGGCTCCACTTGGTGGCATCATCGCTCATGGGAGGAGGGGCAACGCTCATGGAGGTGGTTCGTGAGAGGGATGATGCTCATGGGAGGAGGGGCAATGCTCATGGAAGTGGCTCCGCTTGGTGGTGTTGTTCATGGGAGGAGGTGGAAGAATTGGTGGTGTTGCTTGTGACAATGACACCGCACATGGGAGGATAAAGGATGGCGGTGGTTCTGCTTAGTGGTGCTGCTGGTGGCAGTAGTGGTGGTTCTGCTTAGTGGTGCTTCTGGTGGCAGTAGTGCTGGGCGCCGGCATTGAGTTGCCAGGAAGGGAGAGGAAAAGGAAGAAGGGAGAGAAGAGAGGAGAGAGAGATGGAAAAATCCACTTTTAGATTTTGTTGTGGTTTAATCAACTCGATGTTAACTCAACCAAATTAACTCAGGAACAATCAAAATGACAGCAAAGAATGTGTTGTTAAACGGCCGGTTTACAGGGGTTTCAGATAATTACGAAGAACACATGCGTAGCAGGTAATTAATAAAGTGTATTGGGCTCATAGGATAAAAATCCCTAAAAGTAAATAACCTTTTACGAATTTGTGTAAATTTCCAACAAAAGAGCTGCCAGATTTATAATGATAATCTATATGTTGGCGCATATACATTAGTATCCGTACCTGTTCGTTATTTTATTTTTGGTTGTATGCTTTATGTAATTTACCCATAGGCTACTCTCCTATATAAGAGAGCCTATGGCTTATGGAATAAATAAGCCATTCATTTTTCCCAACATGGTATCAGAGCGACGGTCCTAGACCGGAGATCTCGAAACCCTAACCCTAACCCCACCACACCCGCCGACCCCTCCTCCTTCTTCTTCTTCTCGCCTCATCAGCGCTGCCCGAGCTCCAGTTGGTTGATCCATCGGCGTCGCCTTCTCTTTGCGCACCTGCGCACACGCTTGTTGTGCGCTGGTGTGTGCCTCCACCTTGCGCACCCGCGCGCTTCGCTCGCCTCCACCGTGATCTGCACATCCTTGCGCACCGTGAGGCAGACCTAGCGCACCGCCTGTGCGCATCCTTGCGCACTGTGAGGCAGACCTAGCGCACCGCCAGTGCATCGCCTGTGCGCCTCCTGCGCATCCCCTGCGCGCGCGCTGTAGCACCAGTGCACGCATCTCCTGTGCATCCAGCGTGCGCACCTGTGCATCTTGCGTGCGCGTGACTCCTGCGTGCGCATCTGTGCCTGTGCGTGACCCCTGCGTACGCGTAGGGCTTAGTACGAACATCTTCATGGGGATAGTTGCTTGAGGTCTACACATGCAACTACCCCCATCTATGTTATTGTAGACAAAGCTCATCTTCAGTCAATCGCTCCAGTCTTCCATCTCCAGTATGTCAGAAAGCAAGGCGGATATCCCATCTATTGGTGCCTTTCGTGATCCAGCGCCTATTGTCAAGATAGACAGTACAAACTATGAACTGTGGGCAATGCAGTTCATGAGTATGATGAAGTCTACAGGTAAGAAGCACATTCTTACCAAACCTGAGCCTGCAGAGAAGACTGGAGTCAATGCCTCTTGGGAGGCTGATGATGCATATGCCAAGGTTTGGCTATCTGGTACGTTGGCTATTGAAATAGCCAATGACATCCTACATCAACCCACAACCAAAGATATGTGGGATATTCTGGCGGCAACATACTCTCAAGCGAAGAACGAGACGAAGATTCTGCAACTTCAGCATGACATATTTACAATAAAGCAGAATGGTCGCCCCTTACATTCTCTCTATACATCACTGAGAGGGATGTTTGAGAAGCTTTATAGCTTCATGCCGCTCACTGCCACGCCAGAACAGCAGAAGACGTACAGGAATGCGACAATGGTGGGCGTGTTCCTGGCTGCACTCGATCCAGAGTATGAGGCGGCACGATCACAGATTTTGGCTGACTCAACCATTCCTCCCATGGAGGAAGCTTTTCATAGATTGAGCCGGATCACAGTTCCTTCCACAGTCGCGAGTCAGAATTCTTCAGCCATGGCAGCCAACAGAGGTCGTGGGTTTCATCACCAGAGCCGTGGACGTGGACCTCGTGGAAGAGGTGGCCGCACTAGGCCAACATGTACTTACTGTCACCGGGTTGGACACAATGAAGACACATGCTACTCGAAGCATGGATTCCCTGCATCCGCACGAGCTGCTGAGCAGATAGAGCCCCCGTCTGCTGCTACTCTGGATCAACGGTTCGTTGATCTAGTTGCCTGTCTGAGGGGCATTATTCCTCCATCTGGCCCAGCACCGACTACAGAGAGTCATTCTGATGCTGCTGCTTCTGCCTCTGCGTCTACCAGTGCTTCAGGTAGTATACTTGCACTCCACAGTAGTAGATCAGATACATTGCCATGGATTATGGACTCGGGCGCTACACATCACCTATGTGGCGACCAGAGTCTACTTACAGGATACACTCAGATCCCTCCGGGACGGACAGTAGTTATTGCAAATGGCACACATTCCCCCATCACTGGTCAGGGGGAGATTAGATTGACATCTTCTATGCAGCTCAAGAATGTGCTACATGCACCTGATTTTTCAATGAATTTGTTGTCAATTAGTCAGGTTACGAAGGATCTTCATTGTCGGGCAATTTTTGATCCATCTTCTTTGATTTTTCAGGACATCCATATGGGCAACGTGATTGGTCGTGGCTATGAGCAAGGAGGCCTCTACCGCCTGAATCAGACCCCATTTGCTGGAACCACAACCTCTCCTGTTGGACAAGTATCTACTTTACTGTGGCATCTGCGTTTTGGTCATTTACCGCTTCAGAAGTTGCGTCGAGTGTTACCTTATGGTCTTCCTCACACACCTATTCAGTGTGAAGCATGTCAGTTGGGAAAGCATCACAGGTCGTCCTTTCCCAGTCGTCCAGGTCGGAGTAGTACCTCCAAGTTTGAGTTATTTCATGTTGATGTCTGGGGTCCGAGTCGTGTACCTGATCATCAGGGACACAGATTCTATATAGTATTTGTGGATGATTTCTCCAGAGTGTCATGGGTGTTTCTGATGAAAAATAAATCTGAAGCAGGAAATATAATTATCCATTTTCTGAATGAAATACAAAATGTCTTTTCCACATCAGTAAAATTTGTGAGAAGTGATAATGCATTAGAATTGTGTACTAATGTTCTTGCCAGTTATTACTCCTCAAAAGGGATTGTTCATCAAACATCGTGTCCTCATACATCTCAACAGAATGGAATTGCTGAAAGGAAACACCGTCACCTACTTGATGTCACGAGATCACTCCTTATACAGAGTCACGTTCCCGACTCCTACTGGGGTGATGCAGTTCTCACTGCATGTTACCTAATTAATCGTATGCCCTCTTCTGTCTTAAATGAACAGATCCCGTTTACCATCATTCATCCCGACAAGGATTTGTTTTCTCTTATTCCTCGTGTGTTTGGGTCGGTGGCATTTGTCCATCAGTTGTCGCCTGGTACTGACAAGCTCTCTCCTAGGGCTGTCAAGTGTGTTTTTGTCGGGTACTCCAGAACTCAAAAGGGGTACAAATGTTTTGATCCTCTGCGTCGGCGGTATATGATCAGTGCAGATGTTACATTTTTTAAAGATATTATGTATTTTTCATCATCAGGAGACAAGCATCTACCACCTTTATCCACTGATGCCATATATATGACACCACCACCTCGGATGCCGTCACCACCACCACCACAACTGCTGTCACCACCGCCACCACCACCACCACCACCACCGCCACCACCAACTATATCACCTCTACCGTTTCATTATACCCGCAGGCCTCCTCCCGCTCATGGTCATGACTCGTCTACTAGCTCGCCTATGGTATGTAATGAAAAAATTCATGTTGATGAATCTGACGACATTTCTGAGCAGGATATGATGCAGGGGCCAGATGAGACTACAGCTGATTTAGATGTTCCCATTGCTCTGCGCAAGTCGAAGAGAAGCTGTGCTACATATCCAATATCAGCATCCGTATCTTTTGATAGGCTATCTGGAGATTTCAGGTCTTTTGCTATGGCACTTTCAGCTGTCGATATTCCAAGGAATCATCATGATGCTATGCAGGATAGTAGATGGCGGCTAGCAATGGAGGAAGAAATGGGGGCGCTTCAGTCCAAAGGAACTTGGAGTTTGGTTCCTATACCTCCAGATGTGAATCCAGTGAGCTGCAAGTGGGTGTTTACAGTGAAGCATAATGCAGATGGTTCTATTGACAGGTACAAGGCACGTCTGGTTGCACGTAGCTTTACACAGACATACGGGGTGGATTACCTTGACACTTTCTCGCCTGTGGCACGTCATTCTACTCTACGGATCTTGTTGTCAGTTGCAGTTGCTCGAGACTGACCGCTTCATCAGTTGGACATGAAGAATGCATTCCTATATGGAGATTTGCAGGAAGAAGTTTATATGCAACAACCACCTGGTTTTGCTGTTGAGGGGGAGTGTTCCAAGGTATGCAGGTTACATAAGGCTATCTATGGCCTTAAGCAGAGCCCCAGAGCATGGTTTCAGAAGCTCTCAGATCTCTTCGAGAAACAAGGATACAAGCGCTCCAATGCTGATCATTCCTTGTTTGTGCAGAAGACTACTAGAGGTATCATTGTAATCATGGTTTATGTTGATGATATCTTGATTACAGGAGATGATGACCAAAGCATAAAGCAGGCAAAAGCAAAACTGGGAACCGAATTTGTCACCAAGGACTTGGTAGTCCTTAGATATTTTCTGGGGCTGGAGTTTGCTAGAAATCCATATGGATTAGTAATGTCGCAGAGGAAATATGTTACAGATCTATTGAGTGAAACAGGTATGTTAGGGTGTCGACCTGCTACGACACCAATGGATCCCAGCATGAAGCTCTATGATGATGACACGGAAGAGGTGGACAAGAGAAGGTACAGAGAACTGGTAGGCAAACTACTATATGTCACGATCACTAGACCTGATATATCATTTGCAGTGAGTCGCGTGAGCCAGTTCATGGAGCAACCACGTCAGGTCCACATGGATGCTATACATATGATTTTGAGATATCTAAAATCATCTCCAGGTGCGGGCTTGCTATTTAAGAAGGGAAAGGAGATCTCTATCACAGCGTGTGCTGATGCAGATTATGCAGGATGCCCCAAGGACAGGAAGTCCACCTCAGGATTTGCAGTCTATGTTGGAGATGCCCTAGTCTCGTGGAGGAGCAAGAAACAGACAGTGGTAGCTAGATCCAGTGATGAATCTGAATACAGGGCTATGGCCCAGGATAGCACAGAAATGATGTGGGTGAAAGCTCTACTTACAGATCTATGTCTTGATATACCACTCCCTATGAAGCTGGAATGTGACAATCAGGCAGCATTGTTCATTGCAAACAACCCAGCCTTCCATGAGAGGACCAAGCACATTGAGGTTGATTGTCACTACATACGTGACATGATTCAGAAGGGGTTCATTGCTACAGTTCACGTCACATCAGAGAATCAGACTGCTGATATATTCACCAAGGCATTACTTCAAGGCCCTTTCCAGAAGTGTGCGTCCAAGCTGAGCATGATTGATATCTATGCTCCATCTTGAGGGGGAGTGTTGGCGCATATACATTAGTATCCGTGCCTGTTCGTTATTTTATTTTTGGTTGTATGCTTTATGTAATTTACCCATAGGCTACTCTCCTATATAAGAGAGCCTAGGGCTTATGGAATAAACAAGCCATTCATTTTTCCCAACACTATATACACAAAGAAAATGTAATATTTACTTCCTGGTTTTTCTTCTAAGTCGAGAAGCTACCATTGTGCGTCCTGCATCATCTCGTCCTGCCAACCTCCTCTACTTCAAGCCAAACCAGCTGGGCTCTTCTCACCTTGCTCCCAGAAGGAGTCAAAAGCCTCTTCTTGATATCCTCTCCCCCATATTGTATATATCTTCACGCTGACATAACAGTAAACTCCTCACAAGTACATGACCATGATCTCCCCGAGTTCAGTCAGCTGGGGCAGGATGACGAGATGCAATTGGTAGACTGAGTGATGGGGAGGACAACACCTATGACCAGGGAAGGCGTCGCGGTGAACATTCTAATCTTGCAGATGGAGTATCTACCAGCCCCGGATGTTCTGCAACAGCTAAGTGTCTGCTACCGATGCCACAGTCTCGAGATCGAATGACATCAAGGTGATCCAACTCTGCATCCTCATGGGTTACATGAGCAGATCCCTCCAGAGAAATGGTGGAAGCGGTTCCTCTCCCTAACTACTATATCCCTCCGGAAGCTCGCTGAAACAAACCTTGCTAAGGAGTGGCAATCGCTGCACATCCGGAGGTTCATCGTTATCCGGACAGGACTACTCACATCCATGGTCATCAGTGCAAAGGCCAAAGCCAATTTCTCACTATGAGCGTAAAGAAAGCTTTCCTTCTCCTCATTCTCAATGTCTAGCATCACCTATGATACATCCGGCACGTAACCTTCTCCTTTTCCTCTCCCAACCATCTCATACAACATCCGGTGTACAGTGGAGTCATGTTGCTTGGGCCAAACCCCAGACATGAACTCATGGATGCAGCCATTGATCAGAACACAACTCCGCCCTGCAGGTTTACGCAACCCGGTTTCCACCATTCTCTTCCTTATACAAAGAACATTGTCCCAGTTTCCTAAAACTGCATACACGTTCGACAGGAAGGCCAAGTTGCCGCCTCCACTGACACCATGTTCAAATAACCGTTGAGTCTACAACCGCCAAGCAGCATGCTGCAGATAGCATGATTGGGTTCAATGGGCATGCAATCAATCATCTCACGTGCATCCTCCACGTGACCTGCACGGCAGAGCATGTCTACCAAGCAGCCATAGTGTTGCATCCTTGGTTCAATGTTGAAGCGCTTGGTCATCTGCTCAAAGTAGTGACGTCCTAAATCGAGCTTCTCTGCACGACCGCAAGCTAAAAACACCCAAATATACGTAACATCGTCCGGCTGTTCGGCACCCTGAAGCATTTCTTGGAACAATTTGAGTGCCTCTTCACAACGGCAGTGCATTATGAGCCCCATGATCATAGTCGTCCAAGAAATGGTGCTCCAGCGAGGCATTGCACGGAATGCATGGTAAGACTCATCGATGGATCCGCATTTCACGTACATGTTGACAAGTGAATTGTCCAGGGACACCAGCCGGACTCTGGGTCTCAGACACCGATTTGCATACCCGTGAATCCACCGGCCAAGCTCCAAATCCCCCAGATCAGCGCACGCCGACAGAGCAGCCACCGCAGCAACTTGATCGACGTCAATTCCTTCATCCCACATCCCACGGAACAATGATAGAGCATGCTTTGACCTCCCCATCCGAGCACACCCTGCGATCATGGTCGTCCATGACACCTTGTCCCTCTGCGGCATCTCATCAAACAGTTTCCTGGCCGACTTCATGTCACGGCATCGAATTCCAAGAAGCTACGTTTGGCAGGGGCATTTCGTCGAACACCTTGCAGCATCGTGCAGATCGCGTACATGTCGACAAGACTGGTCCGGACGAAGATGCTGGAGAGAAGACCGGTCTTCACAGCGCTCCCGTGCACCTGAGCGCCTTGGAGCAAGAGGCCGGGGGAGGTGCAAGCGTTGAGCAGGAAGGAGTAGGTGTATCCGTTTGGTCGGGCGTCGGAGTCCGACTTCATGCGATTGTAGAGGGCGAGGGAGACGTGGGGCGTGGCGCTCCTGGCGAAGCACCTGATGATCTGGTTCCAGGCGGTGGTGCTCGGGGCGGGGGCGAGGTCGAATGCGAGGATGGCGCGGGGGAGGTCGCCGCAGGAGGCGGCGGAGGAGATGAGCTTGTGGAGGAGGGAGGGATTGTGGGGGAGGCCGTGGAGGAGGATCTTGCATAAGTTCAACCAAGTGCCAACTCTCCCAAGTGCACGCCCAGATCCTCAATCCGTGGAGGAGGATTGGAGAGGCGAGTTAACCTAAATTGTTAATTGTGGGATGACGCATGTTATAAAAATAGATCTTGTATAAGTTCTAGTTAATTCAATATTTAATAATTTCTTATCAAAGTTTTTTTCGAATTTCACTTTGTTAAAAATCTTTGTAATTACTCAAAAGCTTTATTGTGTGTGATTAATTACCATTAACCTTTGTTTTATTCAATAGGATTAGCCCATCGAGTGCTTTTGAGTATTAGCCCATCGAGTGCTTTTGAGTATTGCATTTATCCCTTTGTTGAATTTTAGTCAAATCCTTAAAATGTTGTTAATATCATCAACTAATCTCGTCAATCCGTGTTAAGTTTTTGATTGAGGTGTTAAAAAAAGTAAAGCTTTTTTTTGTAATCACCATCATTTGATGTCTTGTACGAAGTTTTTTTAATGTGGTAGATCTTTTTTATGCCATAAATTTGAAATTTCTACATAATCTTGTTGATCTTTAAGTTGAATCTTTTACAATTGCTCTCACATTTGTTTGATTAACTGTTTTTTTTTTAAAATACTTTTGTGTATTCTTATTTAATTGCACAATCTTACACGATTCTTACATTTCCAAGATAGATCAAAAATGACAAGCAAAATTATTGTCACTGAGGTGCAGAAAATTGAGTACTTTAACGGTACTAATTTACGAACTATGGAGTAGAAAGATCTACTTTTGCCTACTACATGATAGCGTACACTCCATTATAGATAATCATGTCCCACTTTATCTGAAAATTGAATAATAGGGGATTCAAATCCCGTTATCAATGGTAGAAAACCAATAATAGGACTAAAAGCTTTACATTGGCCCACATGGAGATGAATCTGATTCAGGTCTTTGAGACATGTAAATCAGCTTACTAGTTATGGATTGTAGTAAAGAACAAATACCACTCGACCTACTTATTTTATATAAAAACAACTCGTGTAGAATGAGGAATCTAGAAGCGTCCTAAAGCACGTGAATAAGATGATCATGATGGTCAAGGCCCTAGTAGCTACTAAATACGTGATTCCAGAGAGGATGAAAATAGCGACCATCTTAGAAAGTCTCCAATCATCTTTCAACACAGTTACCACATCTCCAAGGATGAACTGCAATATCAAAAGTGTGACAGACCTACTTGCACAACTGACAATTGAGTAGGATCTCTCAAAGTAAAGATCAAAATTCAAGATATTTGAGGTTAAGGAAGAAGAAGAGGCAAATGTGGTGCATGCAAAGAGAAGAATAGGATCCTCAAAGGTGAATTTCAAGGGAAAAGGTGGACAATACCTACATGGCTCGTGCTACAGTTGCAGCAAATATGGTCTCTTCAAGGTCAATTGATCCAACAAGAAGAAATCAGGAAATCCTGAAGAGCCTGAAAACAAAGGCAAGACGAAAATTGAATTTGAGGTTATCTAGATTGCAACTCTGTGGTAACAGACTATCATGGCTAGTGGATTAACTCCGATGCAGCCCTCCATATTGCTATGATGAAGGTTAGTGGACTTCAAGGAATTGAAGAAAGGTTAATAGAAAATCTTTATGGGGAACAACAACTACTTGGATGTCAAAAAAGGGTTGGTACATACAAGCTTGACATGGGTGATAGTATAATTATACTTCATGATGTGCCATAGACTCCAGGGATACGCTAGAACCTAGTTTATGTTCCAATTCTTCTCAAGAAGGATTTTGAAGTTCGTTTTTATAATAAACGTGTATCCAAAGGAAAGAATAAGAAGGTTTATGCCCTGGGAAACTTTATACCCGAACATGACCATTTCTGTCATCCTATAGTAATTTCTAATGATACAATGAATGTGATTTATAAGTACTCTTTACGTTATTTATCTGATTATGATCTATGGCACATGAGGATGGGACATCCAACAAATTCTAAGATGGATCAAATGAATAAATGTGATGTTCTGCTTAAGATTATGGGTGCAGGGACAGTGCCTTGTGAACATTGTCTGAATAATAAAATGATGAGAAAATCCTTCTCGACAAGAACTCGACCAATAGAATTAATAGGCTTAATACATTCAGACATATGTGGACCATTGTCAATATATATACACACATATATATAGAGACAAGGAATACTTCATAACATTTTATTAATGTATACTCGAAGTTCTCATATGTATATCTCTTAAAGAAAAGCAGAAGCCTTTGAAACATGTAAGAAGTACAAGACATAAGTAGAGACAAAATTGAACAAATCAATTAAAACTCTGATGATTGATAGTGGGAAAGAATATACCTTAAAGGAGTTCGAGCAATATTGTATTCAAGCATACATTTGTAAGCAAACAATAACTGGATTGAAAATATTTTTGGTAAACTATTGGGTTAAAAATCATTTTCGTTTGTTAAAGCAAACATTCAATGCATGTAACACATCAACTACACTTTGAGTTAATATTTCCATATCAAACTAATACACATATTGAGCTTTAACCAACTGTAAAGACTCCTTTCTATCCCCAGTGACAAAGGTTGCATAAGAGTTTGGGATGTTAAGACCAATGTAAATGAGTAAAAGTTTAAAGAAATCCAGACGTGATGGCAACGAACTCATCGCAACAGGATATGGAGGAAAAAATGGTAACTCACCATTGGCGATGACCCGAGAGGGCATAACATTGCATTGGAGAATGACAGTGCAAGAGAGACGTAAGGTCGATAGAGATGGGTAACTATATCATGTGTGTGTGCGAGTAGGGCAGGGAGGGGTGATAAAATGTTTTATGGCTATGCTAAGATGGTCTTGTTTTAATACGATCTAAAAGAAAATTACACAGAACCATACTTAATTTAATCTCTATGAAGAGAGTGTAGCTCTATTTATTTTTACCTAGGTAAGTCCAGAGTTGAACTCATGGACACAAGAAATTAAGCTACCAAATCGAGATAGAATATCTATTTCATCCAATCTAATGTGATTAAGATAAATACAATGCAAGGCATGGTTTCCTTTTATATTTTTACATGAAATATAACAAGCTGCAAAATGAATGATACAATTGAACACCTAATGCACAAACAACACAAGGAAACTCATGAATGAATGTTTTAATCACAAGTTCAAATTCAATAAAGATTAGTCACAACTATCAATTAAAGCTTCAATTTCACTTTGAAATCAATGCATCCTAAATATATAGAGAGCCTAAATAACTCTATTCACATTTATAGAATTAATGACATATAATCAAAGATCAAATCATCTAATTAAATTCTACATGAAATAAGCTTTCCATGGAATATTTAAATGTAATGTTTTGAGTTAAGTGCTAACTATGGAAATTAAAATAAGGTTCTACAATTAACTCCTTGGCAAAGCCTTGCTCCACTGACGCGTGCCCATCCTCTATGTTCCTTCATCATCGTATCGAGGCAATCATCATATGGAGCTTCGAGCTCCAGATCCATATGAAATCGGATCCACCTCCACGTAGGCGCAACAAATCCTTCTTTCATTCCCCGGTTAGTTCTTCTTCTCCTCTTCTCTATTCCCCTCTCCAAGCTCCTTCTATGTTCATATTCCTTCAATCCACTTTCGTACTTAAATTTGTTTTGATCCACTTCTGTTGTCCATTTCCCTCCGATTATCCATTTCTACACAAATCTCCTCATGTATATTCACCTCCGGTAAAATCGCACCGGAGTTAGTACTCCAAATCCTCGCCATCACTAGAGTTCCTCATCCATTTGCCCTTTATGTGCTTGACATCCGACTGAGGATAGATTCCTGGAGCCTCCTTCACTTAGAGATGTGATCCGTGAACCACCGTTGCTCGAAGCACCATCTGGAATCAAATCCACCACAACGCAAATTTTGGTTGAAGATAGATACCTGAAGAAGCATTCGAGAGAATAGATCGACCATCACCGACATCTGAAAACAGAACACCATCTGGATCTACATTAGATCGAGGTGGAGCCATCAATTTGACCGTATCTGTAGTCAAGATGAAGCATCTTCAACCTGCGTGAAGCACCTTATCACAATCGAGCTCCTGGAGACGAAGATCAGAGCGACTCCACGAAGAACCGATCGAGGAATACCTTGTAGCTTCTAGAGTTCCGTTACCTGGAGCATTTACAAATCTGGGGATGAAATCAAAGCCTCAGCCACCTGATTGTTAAAGGAAGAAGAACTCGTGCACATATCAGAACCTACAAATTCTGTCTGATCCAAACAATTGGATGCTTCAGAACTCACACCCATGTTCGATCAGCTAGTAACAAACGAATCCGATAGCACCACAGGGACACTTCAAACCGTGCCATCACAAGCATCGACTCCACCGCTGCCGCTTAAGCTGAAAGGGTCCTCACGTGATCAGCACGTGCGGAACCCAATATATATGGCCATTTTGCATATACACCCTAGTGTTTTTCTTGATTTACGAATAGGTCCAGGGCCGGCTGGAGGAGTACATGAGATAACATGTGATCATTGGGATTTTTCTGCAGGGTACCCCCAATTTCTGTATATTTCCAGTGCATACCCCTCATACTTCCATATTATTACAGGTATACCCATATAACTATAAACTATACTACGCAAATAATATACGTAATAAATAAAATACAAAATATAAAAATATAATATAAACACACAAAAATACATAGTACTCTACTATATACCATATTATATAACTTTTTTACAAAAATATTTTCTCAAATATTTTTATTAAATCCTAAAAATATTAAAATAATATAATAAACTCATAAAATACATAAAAATATAAACATTTCTAAAAATCTCCAAAAAAATTATATACAGTTTATTTTACTATATTTTACATATTATATCAAAACAAAATAAATATTAAATATTAAAATCAATAAAAAACTAAAAAACTTAAAAAAACATAATTAATTCAATGAAAACCATAAAAATACGCACAATAACTTGTTTTGAAGGTATTTTCATCTACATTTTGAGAAAAATAAAATAAAAATATTTTCTTACCTTTACTATTTTAAAATAAAAACTATATCCCTATTTTAAATAAAAACTTTATTTTCACTTTAAAAACCAAATAAAAATTACAAAAACATTTTATAAAATTTCATAAAAAGTATACGACACTTAAAACACATAAAAAGTACAAAATAAAAAACAAATATAAAAAATATAAAACAAATATCTATGTTTTTACAAAGGTATATTAAAACCATAAAATAATATAAAATTGCATAAAATTCACTAAAAATCCTGAAAAATCCCAAAAAAATAAATAAATAAAGGAAACCAATTTATCTTACTCTATTATTTTACCTTAGTTTTCGACAGTTTGCCTCCCTGAGTTCGACATTCCTGTACTAACACTATATAAATTTGTTTTAGAAATATAAATAATAAAATAAATAAATTTTCTGGTAAAATTCACCCGACTGACACATCGACACTATTCTTCTTTTAGAGTAGTAGGTTGGCTGATTTTTCAGAAGGCGTCATTGACGCTAGGTTAGATATTAGAGCCTTAGGTTCTAGGATTTCCTTTTCTCTCTTTTTCGTCATCTTATTTTTTGTTGCATTTTTTAGCATTTTATGATTTTTTGTTTCTGAGTTGTGTTGTAGGACTTGAGCAGCGTGAGACAGAACAGAGAAGCCAAGTTTCTGTTTATGTTATTTTCTGTATTTTTTGAAAAAGAATTAATGGGCACTTGACCATTTTTACATTTTAAAGAAGGGGCCCCGTAAGGGCATCCCGACTTGTACCTTTCCTTCCCTTCTCTCGGGATCTATTTCATTAAGTGTCGTGCACTTGGGGGAACAGAACACTCACCGCGGTTTTCCTAGCACTTTTTCTTTATTTTCCGCAGATTTTCATGGCTAGGTGCTTAGATAAGTTTTCTATTTTTGTCTGTGCATCCGCAGGTCTCGTTAGATCCAGAGGTGCATAATCTATTTTTTATTCACTTAGGAAAAAAAGGAAAAAGACAAAAATACGTTAGATGTTGTTTTGAAAAATAAAAAAACTGATAACTAGAAAACTAAAACTGGGACTGCTAATTCATTTGACCATAAAAACAAATGTAAAGAACTCCACTTTTTTGGGAGAACAATCCATGTGTTGGCTTGCAGATACTCTCCAGATAATGAGTGAGGGACGACACTTAAGGTTAGAGATAGAGCCCGAATTTTCTTCAAGACTACTAATTCTAAAAATGATTTGCTACTTCTCAGTAAGGACTCATGGGTAGCCGAAAACGGTCTGGCTTCCCTTATACAGTGGGTGGTTTAGATGACACTGTGCAAGGCTCCATCCTCGAGTAACGGGTAACCATTTTACGGTCCGTACTTATTTCCATACTGGAGGAAAGTAGGTGCAACTAATCATATAGACTCGAGATAATCTTTTAGGAAATTCAGGCACCCAGCAACTCGCTAAATCTGTTGATAAAATTTGCATTGTCACCTAACTCTAAAATTGGAAAGATTAATGACCGAGGTTTATTGGTCTTCATCAAGTAGAGTTGGTGAATTTGGGATTTGCTATGTGGTTGATTGTGTGGTGTGAGTCCAAGATCTCTGAGTTTCTAGTAGTTAATCATCATCCACATCTTGTCATCTAGAATCAGTTTTCTCTTCTTTGAAGTCACGATGATGGGTAGGTGATCTCTTAGGCCAACTCTTACAGCACCACTTCCACGCATACCTACTCATTCATCTAGGCCGGTTCGAGATAATTCGTGTGTTGAAGCTGAGTTAAGTCCTTCATCAGAGTCCTTTCCTTTTGTTTCTTGTATTTCTTCATCTTCTTCTTCATATCTTCCTACTCCTCCACCTTCATTTCTTTCGAGTCAGCATTCGGTGCAACTATGCTAGCTGAGTAGAGAGTTGAGACCCGTGAGTCGAGTACAGATCAGATGAGAGATTTGGGTCTATGAGTTGCTGAGACGAGAGTGTAGATTGAGCAGCCTACATTTTATTCGGGAGCTGAATCTGGTTCTACACCGAGGTTACCGACTTTTCTGATTGATTCATACTTCATGTCATTGCTACCAAAGTTTCATGGAAAGTCGCATGAGGAGCTGTATGAGCATCTTCATGAGTTTGAGGAGATTTGCGGTACTCGATTCTATTCTAATATTACACCGAAAAATGCTATGAGGAAGCCATTTCCATTGTCACTTAAGAACGGAGCCGCGAGATGGCTCCTACATTTGGGAGAGGAGTGAGCTAGTTGGGGTAGGCTTCAAGCTACCTTTCTTAGGATATTTTACCCCTTTTGCTCGGCCAATTTCATGCGGTCGGTTATGTAAGATTTTCCACATGATCCCCTTGAGCCACTTCAAGATATGTAGCTCCGATTTCATATTCTTTTGAGGAGATTCCCGAACCACGGGATCTCCAAATTTGAGTTAGTTCAGATCTTCTACCAAGGGATGACCTTAAAGCACCAGGCATTGGTCGATGCCTTGTGTGATGGTTCACACCATAGTCTTGATGAGGGTTCACTTTGGACTTTTTTTTGAGAGATGTTTGATGTCAAGACTCGAGACGACACACGAGGGAGATGTCAGACCACCTAGATGTGATCCACCTCATGACGATTTAGGGATCTCACTTCAGGCAGTTAATGTGGATATTGAGGTAACACAGAGCATGGACGTTGAGACAGTTGTAGAGAGTTCTTGTCTTCAGAGACCGCACTTCTTCCATTGAGTTTTCAACCGGAGTATGAGTCGGTTCGTTCTTTCCTGTTCAACAGCCTTAGATGCATGTTCCTCAGGTATTCCATGGGACAGAGCGAGAGCCCATGTTGTTTCAGCCGTCTTACCAACCGATTCAGTTTCCATATCATGAGCAGTGCTACGAGCAGCCACCTCAGGAGCATTTCACCTCAGATTCACTTGATCATTTTGAGCATCTTTAGTAGCCCAAGATGGATGTGGGACATCACTTTGAGAGTCCAGATATAGATGGTTCCACATTCGATCATTTAGTCCATTCGATTCATGAGTATATTGCATATCGTAGCGAGCAGATGGACACATTCAGAGATTTTATATCAGCATTGTGACAGAGAAGAGATCATTTTAAGATATTCTTGTTTCCCCTGAATTGTTGAGTTCTATTCCTTCCAGCTCCCATGATGTTCAGAGGCAGCCTGCAGTTGCTGAGACATTCAGGAGCAAGGAGCATATAGTAGGCAATGGCGCAGGGCACATTCAGATTCTGAGTCTCTTCATAGTGAAGGCGCAAAATTCACTGTGGATTTTGTTATCTTAGACTCTGGCTCTTCAGTACCATCACATGATGCTGCCATTATCTTGGTCAGCCTTTTCTGCGTGCAGCCAGAGCCGTTATTGGTTATGGGATAGATAGTGTCATTTTCCTCCCATTAGCACAATGCCGAGCTTCAAGCCGATAGAGACTCTGTCATCAAATGAGTGTGCTACCAAGCGGTCAGATACAGAGGTATGTGGGATTACAGCAGAGATTAGACACGATCCTATTCATTCATATTCTACAGAGACTCGAGATTTCCTCTCCAGAGAGGAAAACTTGGAGAGCACAGCCTTTGGTAATCCACATACACATGTTTGGAGATGTGTTGATGACATTCGTAGTGTCTAAGTCATTGAGAAAAAGTCGTTGGTGCCACGTACTCCCAAGGCCGAACCCATTTCAGTTGTAGATACTTTGATCGAGCCTTCTAGTAGAGAGATTATTGAGCCCTCTTTTCACATTGACTTCGATGAGGGCTATGTTGATGAGCAGATAGATTAGATTGCAGCAGACTTTGACCTCTTCATTACATCTACTTCAAATATGACACCGATGTCTCTGCAGTCACACGGAGTTGAGGATACAGTGTTAGAGGATGATTCTTCATCTTCTTATCTCAGTGCCAATGATGACAGTGATTCAGAGACTGTGATGCAGCTTTCAGAGGTCAGTTCTGTCCATCTTTTCGGCCATCTGGTTCATTCCTCACCAGTTGACATAGGTCAGGTATCCTCTGATTCAGATATGGATATCTCTGAGGATGACCTGGATGTCGACCTTTCTCTTGTACATTCTATCGGTCCTTGGTCGCGCAAGAAGGCCACTCTTCGATTTTCTTGAGCTTGTATTTTGTACTTTTTTAATATTTTTAATATATAAATAAAAAATAAAATTTATTAAATTTATTAGAAAACTAAATTTTTTTATTAACTAAATTAAATTTATTTATTTATGTATTTTAATTTTAATTATTTTTCATTTATTAGTTAATTAGTCAATTATTTAATTTATTAGTTAATAAATTATTTATTATTTATTTAATCAATATTTTATTATTTTTTATTTTATTATTTCCTTTTCCCCCTTTCTTCGTTACGACCGTCGCCCCCTTCTTCCTCCTTTTCCCGTCGTCGCCCTCTTCCTCCGCCCAACAACCCAACAGCCTGGCCATTGGGACGTTCAACCAACAACCCTCAACTTGCTTCCCACAAAACCTCTTCTATATTAACCCTCGAGCTCCTTTAACCTTGGATCATCTGCCATTTAATCTACTTTCCTTTGAGTGAGCTCTGGAGCAAGGAGTGATAGTCTTCATCTCCATTGTAGTGAGGTCGAGAGGAGTCGGGCATGATCATCTCCGCCTTGGTGAAGCTGTGCTCCACCGCCACGTGCCCATCCTCCGTGGTCCTTCGCCGTCGTGTCGAGGTAATCATCATCTGGAGCTTCGAGCTCCAGATCCACATGCAACCGCATCCACCTTTGTCGCAGGTGCAACAAATCCTTCGTTCATTCCCATGTAAGTTCTTTTCTCCTCTTCTCTATTCCCCTCTCCAACCTCCTTCTATGTTCCTATTCTTTTAATCCACTTTCGTACTTAAATTTGTTTCGATCCACTTTTGTTATCCATTTCCCTCCAATCATCCATTTCTACACAAACCTCCTCATGTATGTTCACCTCTGGTGAAATCGCATCAGAGTTAGGACTCCAAATCTTCACCTTCACCGAAGTTCCTCATCCATTTACCCTTTGTGTGCTTGACATCTAACCGAGGATAGATTCCTCGAGTCCTGATTACACATGCAGGACAACAACTTTACAACTTGGAGCCTCCTTCATGGAGATCTGATCTGTGAACTACCATTGCTCGAAGCACCACCTAGAATCAAATCCACTGTGACACAGAATTTGGCTGATGTTAGATACCTGAAGAAGCATCTGAGAGAACAAATCGAACATCACCGACATCTGAAGACAAAACACCATTTGGATCTACATCTGATTTAGGAAGAGCCATCAATTTGATCGTATCTGTGGTCGAGACGAAGCATCTTCAACCTGGGAGAAGCACCTTATCACAATTGAGCACCTGGAGACGAAGATCAGTGCGACTGCACGAAGGACCGATTGAGGATCACCTTGTAGCTTCCAGAGTTCCATCAACTGGAGCATTTACAAATCTGGGGATGAAATCAAAGCCTCAGAAGACTGGTTCAGAAAGGAAGAAGAACTCGTGTAGATATCAGAACCTGCAGATTCCGTCCGATCCAAATGATGGGATGCTTTAGAATTCACATTGATGTTTGATGAGCTAGTAATGAACCGATCAGATAGCGCCACGTGGACAATTCAGACCGTGACATTGTGAGCATCGACTCCACCATCCGTTGCTTAAGCTGAAAGTTTCCTCACGCTATCAGCACGTGCAGATACTGATATTTGTGGGCATTTTGCGTATACGTCCCTAGTGCTTTTTTTATTTACAAACAACTCTAAGGCTGGCTGGAGTCGATGCTTGCGATGGCATGGTCTGAAGTCTCCACATGGCGCTATCTGATCCGTTCGTTACTGGCAGATCAAATGATTGTGTGAATTTTGAAGCATACAATTGTTTGGATCGGACGGAATTCGTAGGTTCTGTTGAGTTCTTCTTCCTTTCTGAATCAGGCAGTTGAGGTTTTGATTTCATCCCCATATTTGTAAATGCTCCAGGTGATGGAATTCTAGGAGTTATAAGGTGATCATCGATCGATCCTTCGTGGAGTCGTCTCATCTTCGTCTCCAGGTGCTCGATTGTGATAAGGTGCTTCTCGCAGGTCGAAGATGCTTCATCTCGACCACAGATACGATCAACTTGACGGATCTGCCTTTATCTGATGTAGATCCAGATGGTGTTTTGTCTTCAGATGTCGGTAGTGGTCGATCTGTTCTCTCATATGCTTCTTCTGGTATCTTTCTTCAGCCAAAATCTGCATCGCAGTGGATTTGGTTCCAGGCGGCGCTTTGAGCAATGATGATTCACGGATAATATCTCCATATGAAGGAGGTTCCGGGTTGTAAAGTTGTTCTCTTGCTGGTGTAATCAGGACTTGAGGAATATATCCTCAGTTGGATGTCAAGAACACAAAGGGTAAATGGATGAGGAACTCCGGTGAAGGCGAGGATTTGGAGTCTAACTTAGGTGCGATTTCATCGGAGGTGAACAAACATGAGGAGGTTTGTGTGGAATGAATGATTGGAGGGAAATGGACAACATAAGTGGATCAAAACAAAATTAAGTACGAAAGTGAATAAAAGGAATATAAAGGAAGAAGGAGATTGGAGAGGGGAATAAACAAGATGAGAATAAGAATTAAGCTAGGAATGACCGAAGGATTTGTTGCGCCTACGGCAGATGTGGATGCGGTTGCTTGTGGATTGGAGCACGAAGCTCTTGATGATGATTGACTTGACACGGTGGCGAAGGACCACGGAGGCTGGGAATGCGACAGCAGAGCAAGGCTTCACCAAGGCGGAGATAATCACACATGACTCCTCTCGACCTCGCTACAATGGAAATGAAGTTTGTATCTCCTCGCTCCAGAGCTCGCTGGAAGGAAAGTAGAACAAATTACAGATGATCCACGATTAAAGGAACTCAGTTTCGTGGGGGCAAGTCGAGGGTTGTTGGTCGAACGTCCCAACGGCCAGGCCGTTGGATCGTTGGGTGGAGGAAGAAGGGGAAGAGGGCAACGACGGGAGAAGGAGGAAGAAGAAGGGGCCGATATGTGTGAGGGAGAAAGGGGGAAAAGAAAATAAAAAATAATTAATAATTAATTAAATAAGTAATAATAAATAATTAAATAAAAAATAAATAATTAATTAAATAATAAAATACATAAATGATTAAATTGAATAAAATAAATAAATAAATTTAATTTAGTTATTTAAATAATTTTAGTTTTCCAATAAATTTAATAAATTTTTTACTTATATATTAAAAATATCTATAAAGAAAAAAACATAAATTAAATAAAATAAGATTAATGCACATTGTACATTTTATACCAATATGGTCCTAAAAACTACTTGCATAGTAACTCTGATTTTAGTGAGATCAGTTTCGTTTGATAGATAATTCTATAAACAGAACTTTAAAATGAGTACACCCAATTCAGAGTCCATATGGCTGAGTTACGAGGTCTGGAAGTTTATGGTCACAGCTTCGTGGCTTTGAGATTTATTGGAATTTATTTTAATTATATTTTTATATTTTTTTATTGATTTTTATAAACACATTAGAAAAGAAAAGTTAAACGGGATTAGGAATAATTAATTCGAAAATAAGGAAGGTCTGTATATATAGTACATATATACAAAGGGGTCCAAATGCCAAAACTCACACGTCTTATTTTAATATTTTTCTGATATTTTTTAATAAATAGTATTAGTTATAAAACGAAGTTTAAAAGTGAGTTCGGTTAATTTGGAGTTTTTTATAAATAGTTATGAACCTTGGAAGTTGACTTTTATGGCTTTTTAAGTTCATCAGAACTAGTTATTAAATAAATAATTTTTCTGATATTTTATAAATTAATATATACTATTATAAATAACTTTTGTGAAGAAAATACTTTAATTGGAGATTTTTAGAATGATAAATAAAATAGGTAAAATTTGTACAATGTAAAAAATGAGTTTACGTACATTGATGATCTTGATTTTCTAACATTTTTATAAATTAGGATCCATATCTCCCCCTAGTTTGTGATAATTAATGAATATTTACATGTATTTTACCAAGGATTTTAGCCCAAATGAAAGAATAAAGGCAATGAATCATGAATTCATCAGTATGCGCCAATAAGACGATCAAAAGGTTTTGTGGCACAAGTGGTACCCATAAGGAATGCTTGCTCCTTGGTTCGATGCTTTGGATGAAACCTATTCAGTGGGTATAACGGGTGGTGTGTAGATGGCCCCTTTATCCCCCTTCTATGTCGAGTATATATTGGTCAAATCATTCTCAAATCTACTTTCAATGTCCTAGCGTCTAGTTCCTTCCTATAACTTCCTTTATTAGAGAGCATCATGCCTATTTTATTGTAATTCGAGTATACATCAAGAAAATAATACTATTGGTGCCTTGTAAGTTTCTCTAATGTCAATAAAGGGCAGTGGGTTTTCGGATTTCTGATTTAAAAATAGTGGTGGCACAAAATCCTTTTTAAAATATACGGAATATTTCATGTTAAATAAAGATTAAAATGATGATTGACTAAGAAAATCTCAAATAGAATAAGAAAGAGAGATGTCAATTTTAGTATGTTACATTATTGTAAAACTCCAAAGCTAATTTGTAACGTTGTATATGAATAAATCAAATGATCCACCATTCTTAAGAGGAATTCAAGCATGTTATGCACGTGAATATTAATGAACTGAATCAGATTTTGATTATGGTAAAATTTAATTTGTTATTTTACAGAATCTCAATTTAATCCTATCAGTTCGAAACATATAACCAATATAATCCAATCTAATGATGCTGTATGGAATTAGACAATGGAGTTTTTCCGCTCCATGTGCATCCCTAGCTACAAAGCTAGATATTTTTTTAATTACTATCCCATCCAAGGTTAGTAAATGTATACAAATTCATATTTTTTTCCTTGCATAAACTAGGTGATTTTTACCCCATAAACCCTACAAGTTTTGCTAATTACCTGCTCGCCCAAGTGTTTTTCATAATTATCCTAAAACATGTAAACTTACTAACTCTTACATCACAACCCATGTGGTTAATTCCCATTCATGTGGTTAATTCCTCTTCATTTGATTGTTAAAGTTAGAACATATTCTGATAAAAATATGTTATATATGCCTTTCTTGTTTATAAAAATTACAACCCCATGTCATTTCTCTTCCTCCTCCTCCCCCTCCCCTCATCTATTTGTCAACATGTGTGTCACCTCTCCTTTCAAGTTGTTGACGTTGCTTCCTCAAGGGCTCCATCTTGCGAATCTTAGCAGAGGATAGAAGAATGGAGATGTCCTATCCCCCATTAGTTCCTTGTCTACTAATCTCTCTCTATGTGGTTCAACATTTGCCTCATTAAGATGATGGCAAGAACACTTGGTGGAGGTGACCATGGTAGTGGAGCGCTAGTGGGTGGAAGAACGAAAGTGCTTGGAGGTCTTGCTCATGGTAATGGCTCTACATGGTGGTGACGCTCATTCGAGGAGGCGAGGCAGTGATTGCCGACACACCTTGCCGGATGGCGTTGCTCGTGAGAGGATTAGCGGTGATTGTGGTGGCAGCTTGGCTTGGTGGCACTGCTCGTGCTAGGAAGAGGTGCATTTCTCATGGTGTTGGCTCCACTTGGTAGCCTTGCTCATAGAAGGAGGGGTAGTGTTCATGGGAGGGGGAGAGACAATGCAAGTTGTGGTGGCTCATGAGAGGGACAATGCTCATGGGAGGGGCAATGCTCTTGGTAGTGGCTCCGCTTGGTGGTGTCACTAAAACACAAATAGATGTATAACATTGAAGTAGAATGAGAAAATGATTATTTATAGAGTAAGGAAGAACAATAAGTCTCCTAAATGAGGGTGATGGCTTCTACTCTTCATTAGAGGAGTCTCTCGATTTGCCTTTAGCAACTTGACCATGTTGGATCAATGATCTCCTTGCAAGATTGGAATCAATTCTACAACAAGATATGACACTCAAACTACCTCTCTCTTCACGGGAACTTTGAGTAACCGATGGGATATGGCAGATGGTCCAGTGGCTTGGTGAGATTATCCTGCTGGGAGTCTGCAGAGAGGGATGACAGTAGGGAGCATGTAGTGGAGGGGTGCATGTGGGGGGAGGCTACAGGGGAGGAGTCCATGGGGTGAGGGGAGCGAGGGTTGTGAGGTTGCTGTGGACGGGAGATGGATTTGGGAGAGGATGCACGGTATGTGTATGTGTGTGTGTGTGTGTGTGTGTGTGTGTGTGTGTGTGTGTGTGTGTGTGTGTGTTGGGTGAGGGTTTTGGTAGTGGGCCATCTAACATCAATCTTGGGTTCCATCGAGCGGAGGAAACATATGCACACACATATACATATATGATGAATACTCATTTCATCACCTTTATTCTATCATTTTGGCCTTAAAAATCCTAGCTAATGCATGTAAATAGAATTAAATTACACAAATTAACATTCACTCTTTGTTGTGTAAATATTGTATAGAATATTGTTTTTAATGCCAGAACTAAGGAATAAAGAAAATAAATGAATAAGAATAAAATACCAAAGGTATTTTATGTCCCTAAACCCCTAGACCTAGGCATTTGATAACTTGGTCGACAGGGAATAAAGTAGGGGGAGATAAGGGTCAATAATTCATTAAAATTCTCATTTATTTATTCATAATTTATTCATTTTTGGGACCTATTTATTTTAGAGAATTTTTATACCTAAAAAGAAACTTTGTACATGAAAGTTGTAGATAACAATATATAGAAAAATACAAAATTGATTTCATACAAAAATAGTATATAATTTTCATTTTATACTCTAAATAATATTCTAAAATCCCAACTTCCCAGACCCATATATCCTAAATAAAAACACAAATTGTACAAAATCACCTTTAAATATATATTACTTTTAATAAGATATCTAATGAAGGTGATTTCATATTTTTTGAAGTTAAGGTATGAAAGTTAGGTTTTAGACCCCTATTGTATGATATACCTGAATAAAATATTCATTTATTTATTCTTTATTATCTTACTAATTTTAAATATTTTATATTTTTTTAGATATTTGTTATAACATACGTACATATTAAGACTAAAATAAAGCTATAAATAAAATAGTAAAATAAAATAAGTACATAAAATACATAGATGAATATTCAATACATATACCTACATAATAAATATACCTATTTATTTAAGTGTATATATTATATTATAAAAATATGATATATATATATAGAGTTATAAATATATAAAATAATAAAATAAAATAAAAAAATAAAAAATACAAATAAAAATAAAATACTAAAAACATAGAAGAATATACCTATAAATATACACTCAAAAAGTAATTTGTAATAAATTAATTCAAAAAATAAATAAAAGCTATAATAAAATACTACATAAAACAATCAATATTTTTATTTTATGAATTAAAATTAATAAAATCATTTATTTGTTATTATTGATTTTATACATAAATTTTGAATCTAGTTTTTCTGGTTGGTCCACGTGGACCAACTAGGGTTCACCTCCAGTTGACCTCGGTCAACTCTCTGACTGAGGTCCTAGGTCTGAACAATCGTTCACGCCAACTTGGGTTGGATTCTTTTGCAAACTTTCACCTTGATCAACGCTCGTTCACGCCAAGATCAAATATTGGTTGTGGCGCCTCTGAATCGCACGTGTCATCCCAATGAAGATCCTCCCGTATATATCCTTGACTCTGCCAACCTCACTGCCTCAATCCCTTTTCTTCCCCCTTTCCCTAGATCTGAGCCTAGAGTTGACATCTTGGTGACATCAGAAGGTGATCCAGCCTCTAGGAGGTGATCCAGCCCCTTGGAGTGAAGTTTGGTGTTGAATTGAGGCTTGATCTGTTGCTCACTGCCACCCTCACCGGAGCTCCTGCTTCCGATGCGCTTCGATGGTAAGCTTCTGTTTCCTTAGCTCTTTTTGTCCATTAGGTAATCAATAGAATAGAATCGCTTTTACTCGTGCCTTGTTTTGATTATTTTCACGCACATTTCCATTCTCTCAACCGGTGGAGCTCCTACTCTACCTCTCAATTCTGGCTCTGTTGAACAACCTCCGCTCTCCTAATCGCCATCATCATCTTCTCTGTCACCTTCTTGACATCTGACGCAACCCCATCCACCTCGTTCTTGCTCAAAACGATAGAGTAGTCCTCCCTCCCCTATCGCTCGTTGGAGGACATTGCTCCGCTCTATTTAGGCCTCCATTTCTCTGCATCAAGGGTCGAGGCAATTTTCCCTCGACCCCTTAACCGTTTTGTGCAGGTCCCGGAGCTTCAAAGTCAGTTAGAGTCAATTTTGAGGTACGCCTGAGGTTCCCGTTTTCTATTTTAGGTATTCGGGGAATCCTCCTTAATAGACGAAATATTCCTATTATGTCAGGGCCTCGCAGCTCCGTCGACTCCTTGGGAGCCCTCCAGTCATCTCCGGAGCAAATTGAAGTCTTCAACAGATATAGGACCCTTCCAGAAATAATTTTGGCCATTTTGGAGCTGCAGCACACGTCGGAGGAAGGAGAACAAGCCAGAGGAACCTTGCCTTGCCAGAGTTTCATCCCCGATCTTCCATGTCCTCCCTCTGTCGTTGGATCAAGGCACCGTTCTTGAGAGCACTAGAACCATTGGATTAACCCCGCTCCCCAAGTCAGAGCTGCAGGGTGATCTAATCTCCACCATTTAGCATGAACCGTCATCGTTGCACGTGGAGGCACCATGTGTACTAGTGAACCGCATCGCACCGTTGGATCGCACACATGATTGGGTATTTTGCATTTTTTTACCCATCCAAATTTTGTATTTAAATATTAGTAGTCTAAACTTTCAATCTACCTTTATGTATTTTCGTAAAACTTGTAAAATAGCCCCTGAGCTTTCATTTATGGCAATCTAGTCCATGCCAGCTCACCTCACGTGCGGTCCCACGTGAGGTGGGCATTTTGCAGGCAGGCCATCGTGACTTTTTGTATATCATTTTCTCAAGAACATTTTATCCTAGTTATATATTTTTGTGAAAATTGCATAAATGCCCCTGATGTTTATTTTATTTATATTTATGCCCTTGCCAGTTCAGTGATCTTTGACTAACTGTTCTATTTATTAAATATAATATTTATGCTTTAAAAATCTATAAAAATAGGATTAAATTTCTTCTATATTGTAGATTCATGACACATTTTTATATCATCATGTTAAGACTTTTCCATATTTTATAAAAATCAAAATTAGCACAAATATTCCATGTTTGACTTAGAGAATACCTAAGAATTATAAAATCATTTTGAAAAATTCCCCAAAAAATATCTTGTTTGTTTAAGTATTTTTAACCTTCATACCAAAAATCATTAAAAATAGAAAAAGAAAACTCTTAAAAATCATAAAGACCCGAAATCCTTTATTAAAATCTAAAAAATTCCTAAAAACTCCAAAAATACCATTTTCTATTTTATAATTTTCTTTATATTATTAAGTATCTATTAAAATTTATTTCAAAAAATTTTGGACATTATTTGATATTTTTAATTTCCATTTCAATACTACATATTTATTTAATCCCTGATTTGGGATATTGTTAACTTTATAAATATATAAAAATTAGCAAATTCACTAGAAAAACACAAAAATAGTACATTTTTTTAAAACCCAAAATAATTTATTTTATATATTTTGTTTATTAATATTTATATTAATATATATTTTATCTTACAATGTATATATACCTTATATATCTTATATTGTGTCCTTAAAAGAAAAAGGATTTAAAGAAATCTAAAAATATAAAATGAGAAAAATACAAAAATATATATAATTAAAAACAAAATATAAGAATATAAAAGAAAAATCCATAAAAAATTATAAATTCAGAAATCCACAAAAAATCACAATTTGGGTAAGTGTTGGAGAGAGAGAGAGAGAGATTGTGCTTCGATTTTATCTTATATTGCTCTGCACCAATGCTTCTTTGTTCGACCTGTACTTACTTGTAACTATAGTTTTTAGTAGGATATAATACATTTTAACTCCTTCTATTAATTGATCAATTATTTGTGTGGGTTAATTGTTGAAATAGCCGAGAGATTTGAGTAGTCGCCTCAGTGACAGTGAAGCTGATTTGTCAGCTTTCTTTTAGTGACTCTGATTTCTCTGGTTTTAAATATATATATGTACACATAAAATAAATATACATATATACATATATATATATATATACACATACATATACATAGGCGCACATATAGATAAATATATAGAGAGGGGGGGATCCTACTCCATGAAGTAGATAACTTACCTACTTTATTCTCATTTTTTCCCACTTCTTTTTATTTTTTTGAAAAATGCTTCCATGGATTTTCATAAGTGTATCCCTATAATATTTCATTCAAATTTCATTAGAAACATAGACTTTTATGCACTCCATCCAGAACAGGTAATTTTAGCGGTCTTAGATTTGTTGTAATAGACCTCTTATGGATGGAGGGCATAGGAGTCTCTATTTCTGAACAAACTCGAATGACATATTAGTGGGACATAGTTATGAAAATCCATAGAATCTTTTTTTTTTAAAAAAAAAGAAGTGGCAAAAAATGAGAATGGAGTAGATGAGTTACCTACTTCATGGAGTAGGATCCCTTTCCTCATATATATATATATATAATTTCTTTTACATAAGACTTGGTCTTTCCTGAGTTCAGGAGGGAAATCCTTTTTTTAGAAAACATGATGACTTAAGTAGAATACGTATACAGATTGTATTACATGTGTAGTTTCAATGTTTGTATTATAATATGCAGTTTTGTATGCAGTTTTGTATTTATAATGTGCAGTTATAATGCAAATTGTATACACATTCTACTAAAGTGCTCGTGTTTTCTGCAAAAGAGCGTGGCCTTCCTTAAGTAGGGAAGGATGCAAGCTATTTGAAAACCCCCAATATATATATATATACACACACACACATGCGCGTGTGTGTGTATGTATTGTGCATTGCAAATGAGATTGAGGCTCACTACTTTTGTGTTGAGCCATCAAAGAGATCCACAAGATCTCAATCCTATGGTGCCAAAAAGGGTATTTTGGTTATTTTATTTCCATTTGAATTTAAATTCTATTTAATAATTCCAATTACCATTTTAGGCTCATTTTAATTTGAAAATTTTCATTTATTTCTTTATTTGTCAATTTCTAAACGTTCTCAATAAAAGTAATTTCTTATACATTTTTGTAATATATGAATCAGATTTTGTTGATTTTAGATTCGATTTTTTAAAATTCAAACTATGCATTTTTTACATTCCCATTCATTGGTTTTTTTGTAAATTATTATTTTTATTTGTAAACTTTCGTATTGTCCTTTGTAATATGTCAAAGTATTTGTAGTTTCTTTGGATAGTGTAGCATTGTATGGATCTATGTAGCCTCTTTGAGTTCCTCTGTAACTGGTCAACATTCTTTTGCAAAAATAAGTGATCGCTTTGTAACATTTGAGTGGAGATCTGCAACAAAAATTAGATAGCTAGAAATTGATAATATATAGAAAAAGATCCGAGATAGTAAATAGTGATCAAGATTTGTAAAAATAAACTGAGATTTGTGAATGACAAGTCAAGATTTGTAAATCGTGACTTTAAATTCGTAAATAAATGTGCCCCTCATGTGTCTCCACCTCATGCCACCATGTTGCGCTCTGCCTTCACCGCACATCATACCTCCTTCCTCCACCCTCGTCTGCCAACTCCTCCTCGTCGTGTGTCGTTGTCAGGAGGAATGCAGCCTTGCTCCTCCTCATCACATGCCACCACCAAGAAATCCAAGAAAAACCTCCAAACCCATGCCTGAAATCCAAAACTCAACAACTCAAATTCTTCATAAAAAACCTAGATTTGAATAGATCCTCGATCTAGATTTGTGTCATATAGAGCTTAAATGGAAGTTTTTGAAGAGAAGAATGAAGATCGAGAACCAGATCTTCGATCCTAATGCACGCCATCTCCTCCCAGTGGATCCAAAGCCGCTGGCCGCATCCTTTTCCAGAGCTGCCTTGGAATGAGAGAGAAGGATGTTGGTTGTCACATTTATGGTAAATGGGCTCCATACCATTTAGGGATTTTGGTTATTCATAATTTATATTTAGAATGTGATAAATAGAATTGGACATTATAAAATACAAACTGCGTATTGTAAAATACAAACATCAAAATTGCATATTATAATACAAACTTTGTAATAGTTCTAGTAAAGTGATGATGTTTTCACAAAAAAAGGGGACATCTTCCTGAACTCTGGAAGGACAACGTCATATTGCAAGTTTCTCCATATATATAAGAAACTTCGAATGAGGTGGAGTCTCACCACTTTTGTGGTGAGCCATCCATCTCATCCCTCTATTTTCAATCCAGCGACAAAATTTAATGATGCATTATTTAAATTAATTTAATTGTTGAAAACCCATTTTGATAATTTCGTTACATTCTGAGTATGGATTGTGACCACTATTTGACCTAATTTCTCTCTCTAGATTGATCGACGGTGCCCCATCTCTCGATTTACATAGGACGGTGCTAACATCCTCCTCTACGCAAAGATTCCCAGTCACGGAGGAGGAAGCCATATAGGAGGCGACCAGGAGGAGGAAGGAGCCGTGCAGAGAAGAATGGTTGTGCAATAGAGGTGGGCACAGAGGAGGAAGATAGGGAGGTGGGGTCAACAACGAAAACATCATCCTCCACGCAATGTCTCTCGACCGCGGAGGATGGAGCATGAATGAAAAAAGGCATGGAGGTGGGGGCACGGTAGAGGAGTGGTGCTGATAGAGGAGAGGGTGACCCCTAATTTTATGAAAAACACCAACACCTCAATAGAACAAGTACACGATTTGTATATTAATATGTAGTTTTGATGTTTGCATTTCTATTATGCAATTTTTATTTTATAATGTGCAATTTTATAATTATAATATGTAGTTATAATACAAAATGTATGCTTATTCCATGAAAGTGCTAATTTTGTTTGAAAAAGAGGGACGGCCTTCCTAAACTCAATAAGGACATGCACTATAGGAAGTGCCCCCTATATATGTTATGTATGTATGAATGTATGCATGCATATGTGTTGGGGAAGTTGCACATAAGGGTATAGCCAACTCTCAACACCCATCCATTTTTCATCGGTTTTGATTTTTTTTTGAAATGATACTTATGGGATTTAAACCATCATATATCACCATATTCTCATGCCAAATTCAACTTAATTAGACACTTCTATCATATCTATCAAGATATCAAATTTTAACAATATTAGAATTGATGAAATTGACCTCTTTAGATATTACATTGATGAATCCTCATTCATCACTCTTTATTCTTTTATTTTAACTAAAAACCTTTGCAAAACACCATGTATATGTTTGTAAATAGAATAAATTATCAAAAAGCATGCATTGTGTAAATACCAATAATTAGCATGTATTTTGTGCAAAAATAAAAGAACAAAGAAATAAATATTGAGTGACCTGAACCCAAGGGAGGGCTCAATATGGGCCTGACCGCAAAGTAAAATAAGTAGAGAGAGATAGGGCCATTCATCATTGTACAAATCTCCCTCTTAGTGTATATATTTTATTTTCCAAAAATAAAAATATTTATGTGTTTTTCACAACTTGTATATATTTATAAAAATAAAATAAAAATGAGAAAAATAAAATAAAAATAAAATAAATAATTTCTCTCTCCTCAGTGTATATATACCATGTATATAAGAATAAAAGTACTATTTATTTTACCCTTGTAAAGAATTAATAAAAAATTTTTATATCCCAAAATTTATGGTGTAAATAAATAAAATATAAAATTGGGATAATTGCACATAAATAAAATAATAAAAATAAAAATAAAAAATACATAAGTATTTATACTTGTATATAATAATATATATTGTATATACATAATTTATTTTCAAAAAAATAGATAAAAATCACTAAAAAATACTTTGTAAATAAATAAACTTTTTTATGTTGTAAATATTTTGAAATAAAACCTTCTACTATTTTATTTTGAATTTCCAAAGAATTTTCCAATGGAATTTTTCCATTGGTCCATGGGGGATTGTTGACCCCCAGTCAACTTCCCCCCCGGACCACATTCTCACGGATCCGCGCACCGACCTGATTTCACCTAATCATCCTGGATTGATCCGATCGCCATTCACCTAAACCCCTAGCTCCGATTGAACCTTGATGATCCGGGATTCACGTCCGACCTTCTTGATAGGGATCCATGCATCGATCCGTGCGCTCCACTCCTCTCTTATCGGACCTGCACCACTATATAGCTTCGCCTCCCGCCGCATATTCACGTACGTTTGGCTCCCGTTTTCATTCCCAGTGACCTCCACCTGCTTTCTCGAGTGACGGCGAGGGATCTAGAGTGTTGCAGCAAGGATTTGGAGGCGTTTGCCCTAGGTCTGGTGACCATAGTCGTTGAGCTCTGCCGACGGTGTAGCCCGAGTCTCTGGAGGCGTCGCTCCATCAAGGCGAAGACCATAGGAGACCCAGCATTTCCAGCCTAGACGCGTCCTACCATTAGGTACTCCCATTAGCTTTTAGTTCGTCGAATAGATTCAATCCTTCCGATTTAGCTCCTCCAACTCCGCCCCAGTGGCCGGAGCTCCGTCACCTCATTTTGACCGTATAGATAGGCGCACCGACACATCATCACCCTTCTTCCACGACCTGATCACCTCGATCTTGGCTATCCGAGCCAAGATCGGGCTCGGTCCCTTCCGCCACCTCTGTCAAGACCCCCCTTCGCCAAACCACCCTGCTTCCCTTTACTGTTTTTCTAATAATCCATGCCAGAGTCTTCCTCCGAGCACGAGTTTTTTTGCAGGTGAATAAACGCGAGCTACCCCCCTGAGTCGCATCTCGCATACCTTGCCAGAGTAACCAAGGTCCTCCCTCCCTCGCCGGAGGATCGGACCGTTGGGAACTCATCGGCCACCACCACCCGACGCGGATCGTCATCGCGAGGTGAACCCTCCTTTCCGATCTTCCATCGAATGCTCGGAGCACTCCCAGCTCGCCGGAGAAGTTCGCCCAGGAGGAGTTCGTCCAGACCATCTCTCCACCATCGGATCGCGCCTCATGTCCAGACTTCATCAGAGCCGTTCGTCGTCTGCCTCTAATAGGTTGTTAGATCCACGATCTAACGGCCACGTGCATCCCACGTTCGCCCTCGTGCCAGGACCGTCCGATCTTCCAGAAGGCATCATCAGACTCGTACGTCCACGAGCCACTCACCGCCTGACACCTGGCCCCCACGAGCCCCGCACGCGCTTTGGCTGGGTAAATTGCTCCAGACCCCCTACAATTTATTTCAGTTTCTGTTTAGTCTATTAAATAAATTAGCACACTTGGACCATTTGCAGACTAGGACCTGTAGTTTATGGTATTTGCATTTTAGTCCTTATTTTGTGGATGCATGTGCTTCGACACGTGAGACTGTAGGCTTTTTGCATGTTTAGGGCTAGGTTTTATGACTGTCACGGAATGAAAGTGTAGTTTCAAATATTTAAATATATGCCCCTGTGCGTGATATATTTGAACATGTGTGGAAATTTATGTGAATTTTGCACTGAAACCCTTAGAGTTCCTGCATGTGTTTCAATTTAGCCCTGAAAGTTATTTTCTTTGAGTTTAAGTCCATGTGTGTTGTGGCTTTTATATTGGTTGAATAAAATACCAAATCAAATCCAAATTTGGGGAAATTTGGAAATGTGGCCTCTGCCACTGTGTAAAAATTTCACTAATTTTTTGGGATGTTTTGATTTGTTTTATATTTTAAAAATTCAAAAACCTTTGTTTTTGTCACTGTTTGAATTATAAAATCAATTAAAAATATAAAAGCTCACTAAAAAATACAAAAAAAGAGATCTTGTTTGTTTGTATGTTTTCTTGCTTCGATCCAAATTTCACTCTATTTGGATTTATAAAACCCCTAAAAACCATAAAAAACTAAAAACCTTATAAAAATTATTAAAAATTCTAAAAAAAATAAAAAAAACGCAATTTTTATTCCTGTAGTTTAGTTTTTATTTCTACTTTTCTTAAAAATTATCTCCAGATTTTTAGAGCTAATTATATATTTTTAATTAGCCTTTCAAATCTGGCTGCACATTAGTTCCTTGTTTTTGCCTTTTTCTATTTTTAAAAAATCAACTAAAAATCACAAAATTCTGAGAAAATGACCAAAAACACTTAAAAACTTATAAAACACAAAAATAATTTTACTTTAATTTTTGGTTTGTTTTTGTGTGTTGAATAAATTGTTGATTGTGCTCTTTTTGTTTTTTCTTTATATTTTCTTCATAATTAAAAATCACAAAAAAAATTTAAAAATCCAAAAATCCACCAAAAATATTTTCTTTATTTTATTTCATTTTCTGACTACTTCGTAGGCCACTTGGCCAATCCGTGCTCCATGTGTTCAACCCTGGTCGCTATACCATGCTAAATAAATAACGGAGACCGCTATTCGTGTTTTATTGACTGTTTGATTTATTTGGTGGTCTTATCTTCTTGATTGATCGATTTCCATTATTCGGGTCTCAACGACCCTTGATTATTTTTACCTTAGCCCAATAGTGGATTTTTCGATCATCAGAATGGTGTCGTTACCGGGGAGTACGACATAGTATTTTTTATTTTTGTTTTTGTTCGGATTTTAGTTTAGCGGCTTTTTCTGCGGCTTTTCATTTCTTTCGGTTTTCGCAGCTTTTTGACTTCTTTTTATTTTGTTTTATTTTTGTTTTTATTTTATTTTATTTTATTTTATTTTGTTTTTTTTATTTTTTCATATATCTGTCATTTTATTTCATTTTATTTTCTTTGCATTTTTATAATAACTGTGACTGGCATTCTCTTGTTTGATTTCTTTGCGAGGGCTCGAGGACCGAGGCAGCTTTCTTCGGAAAGCCGAAGTAATCGCGGAAGCCGGAGGTAGCTCCCTTCTGTACGGAGCCGCAGGAGAGCGCAAGTAGTTAAGTAGGAGAAAGGAGAGGATTAGCTTAGAGTTGTTAGTTTATTTTCAGTCAGACCATTTGATTATTGTAATAATACAGAGACAGAGACTCAGAGACTTAGGTGATATCGGGGTCTGGTTCGCCGAGCACCGATGTGCTCGGGGGACCTCACCGCGGTTTTTCACCGGATTTGATTTTTCGCATTTTACTACTGCTTATCTGATTTATGCGGATTTAGCCTTAGCCGTAGGATTTTTTGAGATTGTGATGTAATTAATTAGGACCCCAGCCTAATTAGATTGCATGTTCCTATAGACCGTCTAATTGGACCTAATTAATAATTAATAAAGAAAAAGCTAACCTGGTCACTCGAGGGGTCATGTGCCGCTAGAGGCCGTATACAGCGCTGGCAGGATCCGTTGTGGCGGACACCGATCGGCATCAGAGACTGGACTCCGACCCCTCCCGTTGACCCGTTAGCTATTGTTCTCCCCGTGTAGAAAGTGCTTCATCTAAGGCCATTTTCCTCGTACATCATATAGGTAGTTTTATTTCTGTCCTTATTTTTATTCGCGGATCACTCTGCATGTAGACTACTGGAGTCAGGTACGCATTTCTTACTCTGCATGCATCATTGATTTCTTCGCGTATCAGCTTTTTCATCTTCTCCCCCCTGTTTTCTGGACTTAAATAATCAGGAGAACTTGAAAATTTTGTTAGGAGATTGTTTGCTTGAAAAATACCTAAAAAGGAAAAATCATAAAATTGGGACTGCTAAAGCAAATTGAACTTAAAATTCATCTCATAAAAAAACTTGTATTGGGACAGTAACCCCCACCTTGTATGGTTTGATTGGGCGAGAGAGTGACCCGCACCCTAGGTAGAGCCATATTTGACCCTTCTTCAGACTACTGATTCTGGGCTAGTCATTCTCCAGTGAGGCTCGCTCCAGTTTCCGATAAAGCGGGCCGCGATATCCTTAACAGAGAGAGCCGATCGGGTAGCCGGTAAACGGTACGCGGCTTGTACTGGCTAGGAAAGATCTAGTTCGGGATCGGGACAGTCTCCTCGGGGTGTTGGATTCCCAACAGCTCGCTTAATCGCTCTGTTAGACTGTACTATCACCAAAAATAAAAAAAGACAAGATAAAAGACCGAACTCTTACGGTCATCAGCTCGCGTCGCGTTGGTGAATTTGGGGGTTTGTCTGTTCATCCTGTTTGCTTTCCATATCCTATCCTCCTGACTCACCAGATCACGATGATGGGTCGGAGGTCCCTTAGGCAGCTTCTGGTTGCACTGCTTACGAGCACTCCGGTCCAGCTAGGTCGGTTCGTGAGAGATGAGACCCGCCCTCCGAACCTGAGTTCGCTTCCATCCTGTTCCCCCCGACGACATTTCTTCTTATAGTCCCGAGGTACTCGAGCAGAGAGACCAGCAGTCAGATATTTCGACACCTGAGCTTGGGTCTTTTGCCTTTGCAGAGACCATGGCCGACAGCAGCGAGGATCGCACCGGAGGCCCGAGAGCCGAGCAGACCTATGTACTGGACCATGGTGCGATCAACAACACCTTGATAGCCTCCCTTGAGATGATGCAGCAGCAGATCAGAGACTAGGGAGCTTTCATGGTGGAGATGAGGAGAGAGATGGAGAGGATGAGAGTCGACATCCCTACCCAGATCGAGCCGAACCCGAACAGCCTGAAGAGGAAATCTGAGCAGGTAGAGTTCACTGAGATTACCACTCCTAGTGCTTCACTTGGTGATGTTTCTGCATATATGTTTGATGTTGATTTTGTCAAACTTAGGAGCGGTAGGATGCCAACAGGTGGTGCCTCGTTTGAGCGACGACCCGATGCCACTTTAGGAGCGCCAGGCGAGGAGGAGAACGGTGTTGATGCCTCTCAGGAGCATGATGATGTTGGTGGTACTGATGCCACCAAGGATGATGGTCCAGCCGATGATACTGAGGCCGTCATTTCACCAGATGGAGGAGGTGGTACTGATGCCACCATACTTGTTGTCGAGCCAGAGCGCGGTACTGATGCCGCGGATCCAGATGCTGAGGGTGGTGCTGAGGCCACCATTTCTACTTCTGTTAGTCATGTTGTCTTTCAATCAGTTCATGTACCTCAAGACATTCCTGTGAATAAAGGAAAGGGTTTGATTTTTTTTGATCCACCTGTGTTGCATGATGATGTATGTGTGGATTCTGCCGTGCTTGAGCAACCCAGACCCGATCCTAGTCCTTCATCTGAGAAGGACCCAGCCGTCCCCTTTCCCCCAAGCACTCCGCTTGGCTAAGGGACAGAAAAAAGAAAATCATAAAAAGAACCATCAGTTAGAGTTCAGCCAGCACATGATGGAACGATTTCAGATACAACTGACTCTACAGGAGGCCTTGGAGCACATACCTCTCTTCCAACGATCACTTAGAGATAGGACCATAGTTTGGAGGAAGAGGCAGAACCACCAGTCAAAGATCATGTGCTCACTCGCGCGACTTGCTTTGCGATCCAGAACCGTCTGCCAGCCAAGAGGCCAGATGCAGGAGCCCCGTATGTCAGATGCCATATTTAGGAGCAGAGGTTCGATCGTACTCTATTAGACAGCGGGTCTTCGATCAACCTACTTCTAGTAGTCTTGCTCGACCACTTCGAGCTAGGCCCTCTACGACAGAGCAGGACGGTCCTTCAGTTTGCTGATCGATCTGTCAAGAGGCCGAAAGGGTTGCTGAAGGACGTTGTCGTCACGATTCAGAGCCTGAAATTCCCCGTAGACTTCATTGTGTTGGACATAGAGATCCCTGAGTCCGTGACCGATACCCCCATCATTTTAGGATGCCCGTTCTTGGCCACAGCCAAGGCAGTGTCCGATCATGATAGCGGGAAGGTATACTTTCCCGTCGAGGTCGAGAGTATACAAATAGAGATGATTGATGACCGAAAAACCCCAAGCGACTAAGGTAATCAGGTATATCTAAGATGGTCGTCGCGACCTCAATCACTCGGACTCGATCAATCAAGAAAAATAGACCACCAATAAAGATAAAATCAAATCGAAACAAGATAGCGGTCTTGCTATTAGTTTAACCTGGTATAGCGACCAAGGTCGAACAGAAGGAGCACGAATTGGCCTTGCGGCCTACGAAGTAGTCAAAAAGAAAATAAAAGGAAATACAGAGGTGTTTTTGGTGGTTTTTAAGTCTTTTTATATTTTTTTGGATTTTTAATGTATTAAGAAAATAAGAAAAACAACCAAAGCAAGCAATTCAATTATTTATTTAATGCACTAAAAATCAACCAAAAATTCTAACAAAAATATTTTTGTGTATTTTATAATTTTTACTGTTTTTAGTGAATTTTTGAGATTTTTCTGATGTTTATTTAATTTTCTAAAAATCAAACAGTGAAAGGAAAAGAAGGTACTGTCCAGCCGAGCTTAAGGGACCTAGATAAAATATCTATAAATCCCCAATAAGCATGGAGTATTTTTCCTGTATAGAGAATAAAACAAGGAAAATTTGAGCACCTAAATTATTATTTTTTGGTTTTTAGTTTATTTATTAGAATTTTTATAATATTTTAAGTGTTTTTCAATTTTTAGGTGTTTTAGGTAGTGAAAAAAAACCAAAATTGGCTAGAAAATCAAGCAAGCCAAAACAAAAAGTAGGTATTTTTTTGTGAATTTTAGATGAATTTTAATATTTTTTTGTGATTTTTAAAGTCTAAAAGTAACAAAAATAGATGTTTTTGAATTTTTAAAAATATCAAATCAAAATAAAAATGTCTCCAAAAATTCCAGAAAATTTTACACTATGGTAGGAGCCATGTGTCCAATTTTCATTGGATTTGGAGTATGTTTGCTATTTTATTAAAATCAAACACAAGGGCACAGTACACAGGGACCAAAATGCAAATACCAAGAGTCCTGGGGGGTCTGGTGCAAAATACCCAGGTAATCACGCGCGCCGCGCATGTCTGGGGCACTCAAGGACCCAAATGCAATAAAAACTAATCCTTGGACTAATTGGTAACAGGTACCAAAAGTCCAAGGGCTAGTCTGCAATTAACCCAAAAAATTAACGCACATGCACCAATATTTCACGCACAGGGGTATAAATGCAATATTCCAAAACTATTCATTCATTAAGTAACATCCAGAACTACAAGGTAGACAGTGCAAATATCCCAGAAATCACGTGACGAAGCACGTGCTACCTCATACACAGGGGCATAAAAGCAAAGAAAGTAAAGTGCAGGGTCCTCTATGTAAATGTTCCAAAACTAAATAACTGAACTATATATTTACAATACTAAACGCTAAATAAAAGAAACGAGAGGGCCTAAGGGTAAATTACCCCTTATTAAGGCGAGCCGCTGGATGGATGCCACGTGGAGAATCGAATGGTCTGGATCGGGTGGCACTCCAACGCTGAGCTCCTCGGGCGAATCCAACGATCAGGGCCTCGCCACGTGTAGATCTGACGGTGATGGTGTGTCGCGGCTAAGCCTCGCTGGACTGACGGCTGGGATCAGTCCTCCAATGATCCGACGGTGGCTGTTGCTCCTGGAATGGACGGCTCAGATGACAACTGGAGCGGGAGGCTAATCGGACGGCTGCTGGAGATCCTCGAAGAACTGGTGGGCAGCGAACTTCGCCGGCCCAGTACGCTCGCTCCGAGCCTCCTCGCGGGGCTCTGATGATCGGAGAATGGTCGGCGTGGGCCTCCGCGTCAGATGGGGGTCTCCGATGACCCAACCGAGCTCTGGAGAGCTCCGGCGAGGTCGGCGGAGGGGAAGCTGCTGGACCTGAGTCAAAGGACCTCAGCCAGAAGACTCGCGGGTCGAGGGCAAAGTGCCTCGACCCTGTTAGGCGTGGTGAAGGTGATCGGGGGGTCGGAGTGGGCGAGCTCCGGCGAAGGTGTGGACGGAGGAGCTCGAGCCCCAGCTCTTGTGCGAGCTGGGTTGAATGGGAGTATGGAGAACGTGCGCGGGAGGAAGGCGGAGATGACGGTGGATTCCGATGATCGAATGGAGTAGCGGGATGATCGGAATCAGCTAGAGACGACGGCGGAGCAACTTGGGGGAAACATGAAATTGGCGAAAAAGAAAAGGAACTACAGCTACCTGGGTGGACGAAGAGACTGTGGACGAGCTGGCGATGCTCTGGGTCGTGGCCTCGAGGAGCGTCTCCCTCCGAGGCTCGAGCTCTCGCTCTGGGCGGAGCACGGCGGTGGTACTCGCCGGCTTAGTGGTATCCGGTCCCTCGCCTCGCTTCGACAGCACGGGGAGCGAGCTGTCACTCTCACTCACGCACTGGAGCTCACTGGGGGGTGGAACGAATGAGCCAAAGATACGAATGAAGGTGGCGGAGCTCGACCTATATACGCTGGAGGGTCCGGGAAGACGAGCGCGGGTAGGGCATTCTGGAGCGCGGATCCCGAGGCGGTGGCTACGGCGAGGGTGTCGGATATGACGTGATCAAGTCGGACCCGGGGTTTAGGCGAGGCGTGATCGGGTTTGGACACGAAAAAATCGAGAAATCGGGTCGGGTGTCGAAACCCGTGGGAAGTGGTCCCGGGGGGGGGTAGTTGACCGGGCGGTCAACAATCCCCAGGGCCAATGGGTGAAGGCCACGTGTAAAAGATTTAGAAATTCAATTAAAAATAACAAATGGCCGAATTATGGAAAAGTCAAAACATAAAATATTTTTCTTTTAATTTTTTCTATTTTTTAGTGATTTTTAATTTATTTTTCAAAGTAAAAATAAGGTATGTACATAGTAGGGTTATATATATAGGTATATATACAATATATAGGATTTTAATTTTTATTTTTAATTTTTTATTTTTATACACTTTTATTCCCATTTTATATTTTATTTATTTATATCACAAAATAAGGAATAACAATATATTTTTATTTTATTTTATTATTTATATACATAGGTGAAATAAATACATATGTACATTTATATACATGGTATATTTACAAAGTATTTTTGGATTTTTAATTTTGTTCTTTTTATTTTGTTTTTGTTTTAATTTATTTTATTTATTTACACTATATAATCTAGAATATTTACAAAACTTTTTTGAAATTAATTTTATTTATTTATAAGGCTAAATAAATAAATATGTGGTGGTATGTACAAGGTGGATATATACAAATGACCTATTTTTATTTTCTTTTTAATTTTTCTATTTTTCTTTTGTTTTTATCTTTATAAATATATATTAGTATTTACAGCCTATTTTAATCTATTTTTGGAAGGAAAATATTTTTATTTTATTTACACAAATATTTACACACATGAGCCCCTATCTCCCTCTACTTTGGCTTTTATGCGGTCAGGCCCATGCTGAGCCCTCCCTTGGATTAGGTTGCTCAATATTTATTCTAAATATTTCCCTCTTTTTTCTTTTTAATCTTTATTCTTTTATTTTTGCACAAAAACATGCTAATTATAGGTTTTTACACAATGCATGCTTTTGGTAATTATTTCTATTTACAACTATATACATGCATTTGCAAAGGTTTTTGTAGCTAAAATATAAGAATAAAGAGTGATGAATGAGTATTCATCACCCCCCTATACTTAACTTTGCTAGTCCCTTAGCAAACACTTATTTGAAAAAGAAGTGAAAAAGAAAGAAAGAAAAAGAAAAAGAGAATGTATATGGATCAAGGCTGATTATTAAACTTGCCTTCATTAAATTAAGGTATGGAGCTCGATCAGATCTTTGGATTATTAATGTGTCGGAACCTTATTTGGACTTAAGCCTAAAACTCAACAGCCTCTAAGTTCCACTAATCTATAACCAAGACTCCTCAATGCTCCAGATCAGAACAAGTCATCAATCACAAACCCTGAAGACCATGAATCTTTTCTTGTCCTGTGAATGTGAGGTCTAAGCTCTCCACCTCAGAAATGGCAACTTGACAACCCTCCCCAACAAGGTAACTCTATGACCTCAATCTGGCCACTCTTTCCTCGAGGAGCGGGGTATTCCCTTCTAAGTTCAAGTTCAACCGGCTCAAGAAGAGGAGGAAGAAGAGAATGGGTCAAGGCTAGTGTAGCCATGTACCCTTGGGAGCTTGACCAGTGTAGCCAAGTCTCCCTGCTGCAAGCTACATCAGGTGGATCACGAAACTCAAGCTTTGCTTATTGCACTCTATATACATACTCCGATGGGATTATCATTTTCTCTCAGATCCACCACTTTTTTGGAGTTATTTTCTTTTTGCATTTTTTTTCAAGTGCATCTATACAATATATACATGTGCAGCATATATACAAGGAGTTTTTCCTCTTGAGCTAGTAGACTATCCCTCTTTTGAAGCTTTATTGCAACCCACAACTCCCGTCGTTAGACCTCATGGCAACCAGACCAAGTTGAGACGCACTTCCTTCACTAAAAGAAGAAGAGAGGTTCCGCCTAGAAGTACTACCCTCATATGCTACCCCAAGTCAAGGAAGACTGCCTCCTCACCACCTCATCCGTAGAGAGCTCGGTGCATAGTGCTGGTGTCCAACTAAAGCCATTGTCTATATGAGTCATGTGTTGTTGTTAAGTGCTCTACTTAGGCTCATTGAGATGACATGTGATCATAGCCTAGTGGACTCAAAGAAGTAAGTCACCATGGACCTGAAAAGCCTTAAACCTAAGCCCTATAAGGTTCCTCTTAGAAGTTAGGTGGATTAAGATCTTAATCAAGCTCCATTTCTCAATTTGATTCCAGGCTAGTTTAAATGTCAACTATCATCCAGAAAAACTATATACATATGTACGAAAGATGCTATTTACACAAAGTTTACAATCATGCAAAATTTTTGAAAAATATTTTGAAATCATGAATGGATGATGCATGAGGTGCAAGTTTTGCAAAAAGATATTTACACACATTTACACAAGATTTTTGCAAACTTTTGATTTTCAAAACATTTTGGAAAAATTTTGTACTATATACATAATTTTAATAAGAAAATATTTACACAAGCTTTACACAAAAGATTTTTGAAATCATTTTTACAAAAATACTTGGTACACTAGCTATTTATGTGCAAATAAAAGAATGTTTATGTACATGAAAAATTTTTAATTTTTGTGATTTTTAAGGTTTTTAGCCATTTTATTTATTAACACACTCACACAAAGTACGAGTTATGGCTAAAGTATATATGAAATATATACACACCCCCCTATACTTAGCTCGAACGATGTCCTCAGAGTCAAGAGCGATGAAGAAGACATAACTCGTGCTAGGTATAGGAAAGTGAAAAGAGAGGCTATATACAAAGACGAATGAATGAAATAGAAAGTCAAGAGGGTATCGGGTCTTCCCCCTATACTTAGGATCAAGTAATCCTAAGTATAGCAGGCTGTATACTAAGGGAAAACCGAGTGGAGAATGTACAGGGTCTACCCCCCCATACTTAGGGTAAAATATCCCTAAGTATAGGCAGCAAAACAGGGGTAGAAAGATACAAAAGAAATACCTGAAGGTCCTACATCCCCCCTATACTTAGGGTAAAGTACACCCTAAGTATAGCATAATCAATAGAGGAAGAAAGGGATGTGGGACTAAAGAATGTAGTGATATAGACATCTGGATCTATACAAGGCGGAAGATCAATGAAACTCAGGCGTAAGATGCATTAGATGTGAGTCAAAGACCATATCTCACGCAAAATGAATAGGGGCAAGATCAACGACCCGCGGCTCATGATCTAGAAATGGCTTGAGCCGCTGGCTGTTTACTCGAAAGGTACTCTCAGAAGACAACTCGGATATATCAATGCTACCGTTGTCGTGTACCTTTCTCACCAAGTAGGGTCCCTTCCACTTGCTCTGTAGCTTACCTGGAAATAAACGAAGCCTCGCATCAAACAACCATACTCTCTGTCCAGGCTCAAAATGCTTGTGGCTGATATGAGAATCATGCCACTCCTTCACTCTCTCCTTATACTGTAGGCTGTTTGAGAAGGCGGTATCTCTCAACTCCTCCAGGGCTGCTAACTCTGCCCTCCTCTGGTCTCCTACACCATCTGGATCCATGAGTATATCAGTAACTGCCCATAGTGACCTGTGCCTCAGCTCAACAGGTAAATGGCACGGCTTGCCATATACGAGGCGAAAGGGAGATGTGCCCAATGGTGTCTTGAAAGACGTCCTATATGCCCACAAGACCGAGTCCAAAAGCTGTGACCAATCCTTTCGGTCAGGGTGGACGACTTTCTGCAATATAATCTTGATCTCCCTGTTCGACACCTTGGCTAGACCATTCGTCTGTGGATGGTAAGGTGTAGCAACACGATGGTCTATACCGAACTCGCTAGCAAGGGCCTTCACCTGGTCGTTGATGAAATGAGACCCCCCATCTGAAATCAGAACTCTAGGAACCCCGAACCGCGTGATGATGTGCTTCCTCAAAAATCGGCAAACTGTCCTCGCATCAGCGGCTCGGGCGGGGATAGCCTCAACCCAACGACTAACATAATCAATGGCCAACAGAATGTACTCAAATCCCTGACTCTTAGGGAATGGACCCATGAAATCGATGCCCCATGCGTCAAAAACCTCACAGAAGTGAATGGGCTGCATCGGCATCATATCACGCTATCCACAAGTGCCCATCCTCTGACAGTCAGTACACCTCTTCACGAACTCATCAGAGTCCTTGAAGAGGGTAGGCCACCACAAGCCGGATTGGAGCACTTTCTGTGCCGTTCTCCTCCCAGAATGATGTCCTCCTGCCTCAAGCTTGTGGCAGTAAGTGAGGACGCTATGGTGCTCCTCCTGAGGAATGCACCGACACCAGATGCTATCCCCTCCTTCGTGGTAAAGGATGGGATCCTCCCAGTGGTAGGACTTGGCCTTCGCAAGGAAGGTCTCAAGCCTCTGTCTGGGCCAATCTTGTGGGACTTTCCCAGCAACGAGAAAGTTCACAATATCGGCATACCACGGGAGTTAGGCGATAGCAAGGATCGCCTCATCTGGGAAAGTCTCACAAATGGGATCAATCTGCTCAGACTCCTCAGACTGCTCTATACGGGAGAGGTGATCCGCCACCACATTCTTGACTCCAGGCTTATCCTTGATCTCAATGTCAAACTCCTGGAGTAGAAGGATCCATCTAGTAAGTCTGGCCTTGGCATCCTTCTTTGCCATGAGGTATCAGATGGCGGTGTGATCAGTGTACAAGGTCACTCTAGATCCAATGATATAAGATCGAAACTTATCTAGGGCGAACACTACGGCTAGCATCTCCTTCTCTGTGACCGTGTAATTCCGCTGGGCGGAATCCAATGTGCGGCTAGCGTAGTGGATAGCAATGGGGACTCCATCCCTCCTCTGTCCCAGCACGGCCCCTACGGCAAAATCGGAGGCATCCGTCATGATCTCGAATGGGAGAGACCAATCAGGCGGCTGGAGAACAGGAGCCTCAATCACACACTGTTGGAGAGTCGCAAAGGACGAAAGACACTTGTCATCGACAAGGAACTCGGTGTCTTTCGTCAAGAGGTCAGTCAACGGCCGGGCAATCTTGCTGAAATCATGAATAAATCTCCGATAGAACCCAACGTGCCCCAGGAATGACCGTAGCTGCCTCAAATTGGATGGCGGTGCGAGTTTTCTAATGACATCAACCTTGGCCGGATCAACCTCCATACCCCTGTTGGAGATGATATGGCCAAGCACCGTCCCTTGAGTCACCATGAAGTGACTCTTCTCCCAAGAAAGCACCAAATGGACCTCTATACATCGCTGCAGTACCCGGTCTAGGCAGTCAAGACAGGAGTCGAATCCGTCGCCGTAGACCGAGAAATCGTCCATGAAGACCTCCAAACACTCCCCTACCATGTCCGAAAAGATCGACAACATGCATCCCTGAAAAGTCGCAGGGGCATTGCATAGCCCAAATGGCATGCGTCGGAAGGCGTATGTGCCGAAGGGACAGGTAAAGGTGGTCTTCTCCTGATCCTCAGGAGCGATGGCCACCTGGTTGTAGCCCGAGTACCCATCTAGGAAGCAGTAATGGCTCTTCCCTGCCAGTCTCTCAATGATCTGGTCAATAAAAGGCAGGGGGAAATGGTCCTTCTTGGTGGCCTGGTTGAGTCTCCTGTAGTCAACACAGACCCGCCAAGAGGTGGGTACTCGTGTAGCAATCTCCTCTCCCGACTCACTGATCACAGTCGTGATGCCCGTCTTCTTGGGCACCACATGCAAGGATCTGACCCACTTGGAGTCGGAAATGGGATAAATAAAATCTGCGCTCCACCATTTTGAAATCTCCTTCATTACGACCTCTCTCAGGTTGAGGTTCAGACGCCGCTGGAACTCACGCGACGGCTTCGCCCCCTCCTCGAGATAAATATGGTGGGAGCACAACGATGGACTAATCCCATGGAGATCTGCTACGCTCCATCCGATTGCCTTGCGGTTCTTTTCAAGAACCCCCATCAAACGGGATTCTTGCTCTCCAATCAGATCGGCGGAGATGATGACTGGGTACATCTCAGGCTCGTCCGCAAGGAATCGATACTTCAGCGAAGTAGGGAGCGGCTTCAGCTCTGGACAGCTGGGTGCTGGCAAATCTGGCTTCGGAAGAAGGTGCGTGTAAGCTGCCAAGTCTGCCTGGGAGAATGAAAACGAACTCTCGCAAACTGGATCTGGAGAAGGCTGCTCATCTGAACTGTCTCTGGTCTGCTCTGCATCTACCTCCTCCTTAGTTGTAGGCTCTGTGGGACTCAGGTCTGGCATCTGATCCTCGCGATCTGCCCAATCAGACTTTGAATCTGAGGGATCTGCATCAAACAAGGTGGCATCAGTACCACCGTCACACAAGGTGGCCTCAGTACCACCATCACTAGAAATCGTGTCGCGGTCGGGAACCGGCTCTGCTGCCACTGAAGTATCCTGGACCAGGGCTGTGCTCTCCAAGGTCTCCTCTGCTATCAACTCGACATCAGCGGTGTCTGAAAATGAGAGGATGGCCTGTGCTGCGGGGTCTGCCCATGCTGCCTCATCATCTGTGATCACAAAATCACAGTCCTGGTGGATGTCTAACCCAGCATCTATCAGCTGCTCTGTATCTGTGCTGGTCTCGGAGCATGCTCTGTCTTTGGCTCTGTAGTCCTCGACCGTCTCTATATGTACACTCTCGCCCTCGATGCGAAAGTATACCTTCCCGCTATCATGGTCAGTCACCACCTTGGCTGTGGCCAAGAACGGACGACCGAGAATGATGGGGGTATCGGCCACTGAATCAGGGATCTCCATGTCCAACACTACGAAGTCCACGGGGAATTGCAGGCCCTGAATAGTGACGATAACGTCTCGTAACAACCCCTTCGGCCTCTTGACAGATCGATCAGCAAACGGAAGGACTGTCCTGCTCTGTCTAAGAGTGCCCAACTCGAAGCGATCGAGAAGGGATGCCGGAAGGAGGTTGATGGACGATCCGCTATCCAATAGAGTCCGGTCGAACCTCTGCTCACTAATATGACATCTGACATATGGGGCTCCTGAATCTGGCCTCTTGGCCGGCAGACAGTTCTGGATCGCGAAGCACGTGGCTTTCGTCAGCACATGTATCTCTGAATGGTGGTTCCTCCTCCTCCTCCTGACTGTAGTCCTATCTCTCAAAGAATGCTGAAGAAGGGGGATGTGCTGCAAAGCCTCCTGAAGGGTCAGCAGGATATGGAAACGATCAATCATGCTCTGGCTGAACTCCTCCTGCTCTCTCTTTTTTGGATCTTTTTCTTTTTTCTTCCCCTTCCCCATCTGAAGGGCTCTAGGGAAGGGGATCACAGGGTCCTTCTCAGATGAAGGACTAGGAATAGGTCTAGACGACTCGACGGCCGGATCCGCACATACATCAAGCACCACAGTGGGACCAGAGTAAACTAAACTTTTTCCTTTATTCAAAACATGGTTCCGAGCTACATCAGTGGGAGGAAAAACAACAGCTCTCTCTACATGAACACCGGTGGCCTCAGTACCACCACGGGCTGGCTCTGCTGGACGTCTCGCGGCCTCAGTACCGTGTGCTGGCTCGGCAACTCGGGTGGCGTCAGTACCACCTCCTCGAACTGGTGAAGTGGCGGCCTCAGTACCGCCGGTGGGATCAGCATCCTTGGTGGCATCAGTACCACCATCATCATCATGAGCGGCCTCAGTACCGCTCTCCTCCTCCTCATCTGGCGCCCTGGATGTATCCTCGTGTCGTCGCTCAGATGAGGCACCGCCGTCGGCTGGTGTCCTACCGCTCCTAAGTGTGACAAAATCAGCATCAAATAGATATGAAGACATATCATCAAATGGATTACTAGGAGTGGCATGCTCAGTGTAAGCTACCTGCTCAGATTTCCGCTTCAGGCTGTTGGGATTCGGCTCTATCTGGGCAGGAATGGCGGCCTTCCCTCTCACAATGTCTCGCATCTCCTGGCGGAACTCGTCCATCTCCCGTCTGAAGGTAGCCTGCTGGTCCGTGAGGAGGCGGGCTATGTCGTCCAAAACAGGGCTCTCGTATGGTGAACCATGGGAGCCTAACGGGTAGCCTCTCTGGTGATGAGGCTGCTGGAACTGGTGCTGCTGCTGCTGAGAGGGGTAAGAGGAAGGGTGCTGCTGCTGGTGTGGCTGGTGAGGCTGCTCTCGCCTCCAAGACTGTCCCTGCTGCTGATAGGGACGAGGAACGAAGGATGACTGCTGCTGTGACTGATAGGCTGGGGGCTGCTGCTGCTGGTGATCCCTCTGCTGGCTATACTGCCCTCCCTGACCGGATGACTGCTGCTGGGGCTGGGTACCTCCACTCCCCCACCTGAATCCGGGATGGTCTCGTCGGATCCCAGGCTGAGGATGGTCATACCAAATCCCGTTGACATCCATCAACGGCTTTGCATCGTACTGGGCTGGCGGGAGTACTGCTAGAGGCTGATCCGGCTGGTATACCACCATCTGCATGTCTGGAGATGGTGGTGACTGGTAGGTGGGCTGCGGCTGCTGGTACGGCTCTGCCTGTACAAGGTGAACCTGTCTAGGCTGCTAGTGTGAGATGGAGCGCTGGAACGAGCTGCTGCTGCCGCCGGTATCGCCTCGCGACTGAAGACGGGGCTGTGAAGCCGTCTGTGCCTCCTGGAGACACATGAGCTGGGTCTTCATGTCGCTCAGAGTCTGTGCCATCTGCTCCATCTGAGTGATGATGCCTTGGCACTGCTTCTTCTCAATCAGCTCCATCCGATCCAACTTCTCACTGATGATACCCATATCCGCAGCGGACGACTCTGCCTGTGCTGCTGTTACTGCTGATGAACTGGATGGACCGGCATTGACCCGATCCTCTGGTACTGCACGGGTCCTGGCTGCTGCTGGGGTCTGCCCTGAGTGTATAACCTGGTCTGGGACATCACCATGTAGTTCTCGGCCATCTCCTCGTAAATGGCCCAGACCTGGTCGTGATCCTTGGAGAAGTAAGACCCGCCACAAGAAGCATTCACCAAGCCCTAGAGCTCTGGTGTCAGCTAATGACCGACCTGATCACTAGGGTATGAGGTACAGAAATAGGGTCGTTGTGACCCGAGCAATCAGACCATGTATCAAGAAAAAGATCGAACCGCTAAATAAATCAAAGATCAAAACAAAACGTGAAGTGGTCCCGCTATGAGATTAACCTGGTATAGCACCCAGGGTCGAACACAAGGAGCACGGGTTGGCCAGAGGCCTACGAAGTAGTAAAAATAAAGTAAAATAAAGGCAAAATGTTTTTAGTGGTTTTTAATAATTTTTATATTTTTTTTGGATTTTTAAATGTGAAGAAAATAAAAGAAACACAAAATCAAGCAAGCTTCAACTAATTATTTAATGTGTCAAAAATCAAGCAAAAATTCAAACAAAAATGTTTTTATGTTTTTCAGGTTTTTTAGTATTTTTGGTGAATTTTTGGGATTTTTATAATGTACATTTTATTTTATAAAAATCAAACAGTACTAAAAAGACAAGGTACTGTCCAGCCAGGCCCAAAATCCAAAGATAAAATATCTAAGGATCTCAGAGGGACCTGGCGGTAATTTTCCTGTATACTAGAGAAAACTAGGAAAATTTGAGCAGCAAGATTATTGTTTTTGGGTTTTTAGATTATTTACTAGAATTTTTATGAGTTTTTAGGTGTTTTTGCATTTTTAGGGTTTTTACTCAATGAAAAATAGCCAAAATTGGCTAGAAAATCAAGAAACACAAAAGAAACAGTACCTAATTTTTGTGGAATTTTTGAGGGGTTTTTATATTTTTATGGGATTTTTAAAACTAGACAGTGGCTAAAATAGAGGTTTTTTGAATTTTTAAAAATAACAAATAAAATCAAAAATGTCCTCAAAAATTCTCAAATCCTACAACATGGCAGGAGCCATGTGTCAAATTTTCATCGAATTTGGAGGTGGTTTGATATTTTATTCAAAAATCAAAAAAGGGCACTGTGCATAGGGACGAAAGTGCAAATACCCGAAGTTCTGGGGGTCCAGGTGCAATTTTCCCAGCAAGTCACGCGCGAGGCGCGTGCCTGGGGCACTCAGGGACCTTTTGGTAAGAAAAACAAGTCCCAGGACCTTTTGGTAACTCGTACCAAAAAGTCCAGGGCCTGTACTGCAATTAACCCACAAAATAGGCGCACATGCGTAATTAAACACTCACAGGGGCATATATGCAATTACCAAAAAGTTTTCATTCATTAACAAACATCCAGAACTACAGGGCTAGAGTCGCAAATACACCAAAACTACACGTGACGAAGCACGTGTCTCACACATACAGGGGCATAAGTGCAAATACTAAAAAGCACGAGGTCCAATGTGCAAATAACCCAACGTAAATAAAAAGCACAAAATAACCCAACGAAAGTATACCTTCCCGCTATCATGATTAGTCACCGCCTTGGCTGTGGCCAAGAACGGACGACCGAGGATGATGGGGGTATCGGCCACTGAGTCAGGGATCTCCATGTCCAACACTACAAAGTCCACGGGGAATTGCAGGCCCTGAATAGTGACGATAACGTCTCGTAATAACCCCTTCGGCCTCTTGACGGATCGATCAGCGAACTGAAGGACTGTCCTGCTCTGTCGAAGAGTGCCCAACTCGAAGCGGTCGAGAAGGGCTGCCGGAAGAAGGTTGATCGACGATCCGCTATCTAGAAGAGTACGGTCGAACCACTGCTCACTAATCTGGCATCTGACATACGGGGCCCCTGAATCTGGCCTCTTGGCTGGCAGTCGGTTCTGGATCGCGAAGCACGTGGCTTTGGTCAGCACATGTATCTCTGAAGTGTGGTTCCTCCTCCTCCTCCTGACTGTAGTCCTCTCTCTCAAAGATCGCTGGAGAAGGGGGATGTGCTGCAAAGCCTCCTGGAGGGTCAGCTGGATGTGGAATCGGTCTATCCTGCTCTGGCTGAACTCCTCAAGCTCTCTCTTTTTGGAATTTTCTTTTTTCTTCCCCTTCCCCATCTGAAGGGCTCTAGGGAAGGGGATCACTGGGTCCTTCTCAGATGAAGGACTAGGAAAAGGTCTAGACGGTTCAAGGACCGGATCCACACATACATCATGCACCACAGTGGGACCAGAAGAAAGTAAACCTTTTCCTTTATTCATAGCAGAGTTCCGAGATACATGAACACGAGGAAGAACAACATCACTGTCTGTACAAACACCGGTGGCCTCAGTACCACCACGGGCTGGCTGCTCTGCTGCTGCTGCTGGTAGACGTCGTGCGGCATCAGTACCGCTGGCGGGCTCGGCTGAATGGGTGGCATCAGTACCACCTCCTAGATCTGGTGAAGCGGCGGCCTCAGTACCGCCGGTGGGATCAGCATCCTTGGTGGCCTCAGTACCACCGTCATCGTCTGGAGCGGCCTCAGTACCGCTCTCCTCCTCCTCCTGTGGTGCCTCGGGATGAAGCTCAGATGAGGCGCCGCCGCCTGCTGGGGTCCTACCGCTCCTAAGTGTGACAAAATCAGCATCAAATAGATCCGAAGAAGTATCATCAAATGGATCACTAGGATGTGGCTAACTCAGTATGTACTACCTGCTCAGATTTTCGCTTGAGGCTATTGATAACCCGAATAAATGATCAAGGCAAAGGTCTGGAAGTGGTCGTTGCGACCTCATTCACTCAGACGGAGAATATCAAGAAAAATAAACCACTCAGAAAAGATCAAATCAATCAAAACAAATAAGAGCGGTCTCGCTATAAGATTAACCTGGTATAGCTCCCAGGGTCGAACACAAGGAGCACGGATTGGCCTAGGGCCTATGAAGTAGTAAAAAGAAAATAAAATAAAAGAAAAGTGTTTTTTAGTGGTTTTTAATAATTTTTATATTTTTTTTGGATTTTTAAAAGATAAAGAAAATAAAAGGAAACAAATATCAACACACTTAGGCAAATTATTTAATACACCAAAAATAAAGCAAAAATTCAAGAAAAATTGTTTTTATGTTTTTTAGGTTTTTAAAGTGTTTTGGTGAATTTTTGATATTTTTCTAATGGGTAAATTATTTTCTAAAAATCAAACAGTGCTAAAAATCCTAGGTACTGTCTAGCAAGGCCTAAAACTCAAAAATAAAATATTTAAGAGTCTCAACAAGCCTGGAGGTAATTTTCCTGTAATCTAGAAAGAATAAGGAAAATTTGGGCACCTAAATTATTGTTTTTGGATTTTTAAATTATTTATTATAATTTTTAGGAGTTTTTAAGGGTTTTTAGATTTTTAGGGTTTTTAAGCAATGAAAAATAGCCAAAATTGGCTAGAAAATCAAACAACAAGCAAGAAACAGTAGCTAATTTTTTTAGAATTTTTGGAGGTGTTTTTATATTTTTTTGGTATTTTTATATCTAGACAGTAGCTAAAAAGGAGGTTTTTGAATTTTTAAAATCCTAAATCAAATCAAAAATGTCCTCAAAAATTCTCAAAAATCCAACAACATGGCAGGAGCCATGTGTCAAATTTTCATCGAATTTGGAGGTGGTTTGATATTTATTCAAAAATCAAAGAGGGGGCACAGTGCACAGGGACGTAAGTGCAAATACCCTAAAGTCTGGGGGCCAAGGTGCAAAAATCCTAGCAAGTCACGCGCGTGGGCGCGTGCCTGGGGCACTCAGGGGCCTTTTGGTAATAAAAACCAAGTTCCAGGGGCTTTTGATAACTCGTACCAAAAACCCAGGGACTCAGTTGCAATTTACCCACTAATACATGCACATGTAGAAATAAAAATGCTCACAGGGTCACAACTGCAAATACCAGAAAATATTTCTTCATTCAATAACAACCCAGAACTACAGGATTAAAGATGTAAAAAGCCCAACTCAGCACGTGGCGAAGCACGTGGTCTCATACACACGGGGGCATACATGCAAAATAAAACTAAGCACATGGTCACAATGCAATTTGCCCTACTTAAATAAAAGTTCTAAAATATTTACAGGACTAGAAATAAAAAGACAAACTAAGAGGGGGTCCTAAGTAAATTACCCCTTTATTCGCCGACGGCTCGATGCGTGCCACGTGGAAGATCGGTCGGTCCTGGATGGCTGGCGCTCCTCTTCGTCTGACCTCGAGCCAAATCGACGGTGCTGGAGGGGACACGTGGAAGATCGAACGGGTATGGCCTCAGGTGTCTCTCTCCGCTGCTCGAACGGTCCTGATCAGCCCCTAACGATGATCGACGGCTGCTGCTCCTCGAAGAACGGACGGTGGCGATGCAGACTGGGAGCGGGGGCTGATCGGACGGTGCTGGAGGATGGTGGAAGAACACTCCACCGGCGAGCTTCGCCGGCCTCGTGCGTGAACTGCAGTCCTCCTCAGCTGCTCCTGATGATCGGGGACGATAGGCGACGGCGTCCCGCAGCTGCTGGTACTGTCCGATGGCCCACCCGAGCCCTGGAGGGGCTCCGGCGAGCTCGGCGGCGGTGGGCTCCTGGACCTGATGTGAGGGGGGCTCAGATGCCCTCCTTCTAACCTGCAAAACACGCCAGGAGCTTCGCGGGTCGGAGGGCAAAGTGCCTCGACCCAAAGAAGCGGGGTGACGGTGGCTGGTGGGTCGGTGCGAATGAGCTCCGGTGAGCGGTAGGTGGTGGAGCTCGACTCCCAGCTCCGGGGCGAGCTGGGTTGGATGAGTGGGCGTAGAACGTGCGTCGGAGGATGGCGAAGGTGTGTGTGGGTTCCGATGATCGAGATATTACGCGAGATGGCCGGAATCAGGGGAACACGTCGGAGAGTCGATTTGGGCGAAATCAGAAATTAAACGAAATGGAAGAGCTAATCGACTACCTGGGTGGAGAGGAAGACTGTGCTGGAGTGTGGCTAACTCCCGATCGTCGCCTCGAAGGTCGTCACTGCCTGAGGCTCGAGCTCCAGCTAGGTGGCGGAGCACGGCGGCGCACGGCTGCCGGATCGATGGTCCAAGCACCTCCTCCTCGCTGCAACACGGCAGACGGAAGCTGTCACCTTGCTGAATGCAGTGGAGGTCATGGGAGTAGAGGTGGAGAGCCAAAGATGTGAGTGGAGTGCGGCGGAGCTCGGCTTTTATGTGGGTGCAGGTCCGGGAAGAGGAGCTCGGGTCCGGCTCCATGGAGCACGGATCCCTAGGCGAAGTATCGGGCGAGCTTCCCGGATGCACGGGGGATGATTAGGACCTTAGATTAGGCGAAATGGGGATCGGGTCTGGTAGAGATAATTGGGAGAGTTTGGGTCCGCGAACCAGACCCGGGCTCTGGTGGTCCTGGGGGAGGTGTTGACCGGGGGTCAACAATCCCCGTGGACCAATTAGAGCCCGCCAAGGCTTGGATTTTTATTTGATTTTTTTGGGTCATTAAATGACCGAATTTTCAAAAACTTAAAACACAAAATATTTTTATTTTATTTTTTTCTATTTTTTGTGATTTTTAATTAATTTTTGGAAATAAAAATAAGGTATATACATAGTAGCTATACATAGGTATATATACCATATATTGATTTTTGATTTTTGATTTTTAATTATTTATTTTTATACATTTTTATTCCTATTTTATATTTTATTTATTTATAGGATAAAATGAGGAATAAAAGGCTATTTTTATTTTATTTTTATTATTTATATACATAGGTTAAATAATTAGTTATATACATTTATGTACATGGTATATATACAGTATGTTTTTGTGTTTTAATTTTGTAATTTTTATTTGATTTTTGTTTTAATTTTCTTTATTTATTTTATTTACAATATATACCATAGAATATTTACAACAAGTTTTGGGAAATAAATAACTTTATTTACAAGGTGAAACAAATAAGGATGATGGTCTATGTACATGGTGGAGGGTTCTTTTTGGATTTTTGATTAATTAATTTTTTTTTATTTTGTTTTTAATAGCTTATAAATATATACAAATAATATACAAACATATTTTTGGGATGAGGAAAATATTATTTATTTATTTACAAATATGTACCTATGTGAGCCCCTATCTCCCTCTACTTGGCTTTTATGCGGCCAGGCCCATGCTGAGCCCTCCCTTGGGTTAGGTTGCTCAATATTTATTCTAAATATTTCCCTCTTTTTCTTTTTCATCTTTATTCTTTTATTTTTGCACAAAAACATGCTAATTATCTAATTTTACAAGCATGCATGCTTTTGCTAATTTGTCCTATTTACACATATCTACATGCATTTGCATAGGTTTTTGTAGCTAAAATATAAGAATAAAGAGTGATGAATGGGTATTCATCAGCTATTCGGGTTCGGCTCTATCTGGGCTGGTATGGCGGCCTTCCCTCTCACCAGGTCCCGCATCTCCTGGCGGAATTCGTCCATCTCCCGTCGGAATGTAGCCTGCTGGTCCGTGAGGAGGCGGGCGATGTCATCCAAAGCGGGGCTCTCGTGGGAGCCCGACGGGTGGCCTCTCTGTGGGTGAGGCTGCTGGAACTGCTGCGGGTAAGAGGGGTAGGATGGAGGCTGCTGCTGCTGATATCCCTGGTGAGCCTGCTGCTCACGTCTCCATGACTGTCCCTGCTGCTGATAGGGACGCGGACCGTAGGATGACTGCTGGTGCTGCTGATAGGCTGGGGGCTGCTGCTGCGACTGGTGATGGTCTCTCTGCTGGGAGTACTGCCCTCCCTGTCCTGACGGCTGCTGCTGGGGCTGGGCACCACCACTCCCCCACCTGAATCCGGGATGGTCTCGTCGGATCCCAGGCTGGGGACGGTCATACCAAATCCCGTTGACATCCATCAACGGCTCGGCATCGAAGGGGGCTGGCGGGAGTACTGCTAGAGGCTGATCCGGCTGGTAGACCACCATCTGCATTTCTGGAGATGGTGGGGACTGGTAGGTGGGCTGCGGCTGCTGGTACGGCTCCACCTGTACAAGGTGAACCTGTCTAGGCTGCACTGGGGTGCTAGAGCGCTGGGACGAGCTGCTGCTGCTGCCGGCGTCGCCTCGCGACTGAAGACGGGGCTGAGAAGCCGTTTGTGCCTCCTGGAGACACATGAGCTGTGTCTTCATGTCGCTCAAGACCTGTGCCATCTGCTCCATCTGCGTGACACTCTGGCACTGCTTCTTCTCAATCAGCTCCATGTGGTCCAACTTCTCGCTGATGATACCCATGTCCGCAGCTGATGACTCTGCCTGTGCTGCTGCGGCTGCGGACGAACTGGAAGGACCTGCATCTACCCGTGCTATCCGCTGGTACTGCACGGGTCCTGGCTGATGTGGCTGGGTCTTCTGAGTATAGAGCCTGGTCTGAGACATCACCATATAGTTCTCTGCCATCTCCTCAAAAAAGGCCCAGACCTGGTCGTGGTCCTTGGTGAAGTAGGACCCGCCACAAGAAGCATTCACCAGGCCCTGTAGCTCTGGTGACAACCCGCTAAAGAAGCTCTGAACGAGGTTCGGCTTCGTGATGTCATGGTGCGGGCATCTGTCCAGAAGCTCTCGGAACCTCTCCATGCCTCGTGAAACTGCTCGTTGGGGAACATGGAGAAGTTGCTGATCAGGGCCCTCGCTGCATTCGTCCGCCCGAGTGGATAGTACTTGTTCAAGTACTCGGTGCGGAGCTGCTCCCAGGTGTAGACAAACTTCCCCAGATGTTTCAGCCAGGTGGCTGCTCTATCTGCCAGTGAAAAGGGGAAGGCGATCATCCTGATCGTGTCCTGGTCCACATGCCTGTCGTGGACAGTACTGCAAATCATCAGAAACTCCTAGAGGTGGAGGTGGGGCTCCTCTGTAGCAAGTCCATGGAACCGAGGAAGCATCTGCAAGGTGTTCGGGGGAAACTTGAAGTCCCCCACGATAGCTGGAACCACCACCCAATGGTGCATCAGTGTAGATCCGGGGTTATGCAACTCCCGCATCGGTCTCGGTGGTCCTCCTGCCGCGGCGGCTGCCGCTGCGGCGGCCGCGGCTGCTGCTGCGGCTGCTGCGGCACGTGCATCATCGGGCTCATCGGGCTCGCTCTGATGGTCTCGCTCTGCTCTGAGCCTCTCCAACTCGCGCCTCATCTCTATCATGAATGCTCCCTGATCGCGGAGCTGCTGCTGAACTGTCTCAAGTGATGCGATCAGGGTGGAGTTGATCGCTCCTGGTCTAAAACGAAGTGCTCTGGCTGTCGGGAGTGATCATTGGAACTGCCTGCTCCGGCCATGTCGACGTCTGCAAAATCAAACAAGCCCAGCTCAGGTGTTGTCAAATGTATCAATCTCTCCTCGGGCTCGTGTCTCTCAGGAAGGTCAGAAAGGGGATCGAGGGGGAACAGGGTGGAGTCGTACTCGGGCTCGGAGAGCGGGTCTGAGCTCTCGCGAGCCAACCTAGATGATGTGGTAGACGCGCCCGAAAGCGGTGCAACCAGAGGTTGCCTAAGAGATTGTCTACCCATCATCTTGATCTGGCGAGTAGGGCGGATGAGATCTGGAAAAATTATGATCTAAAAACAACCCCCGGTTCACCAACGCAACGCGAGCTGAAGACCGTGAAAGTTCGGTCAAATTATCTTGTCAATTTTATTTTGGTGAACACACAAAATATCAGAGCGCTTACGTGACCAGTTGGGATATCCGCTGCTAACCCAACCGACTGGCCCGCACGGAAGAGTCGGTAATCAGTCGGGTTTAGCAACGGGGGGCTCTACCCTAGTGTGCGGGTCACTCTCTCGTGCATACAAACCAAGCAATGAGGGGGTTGCTCTCCCCGAGAAAAATTTTTAGGGTGAGCGAGTTTTAAGGTCAATAATTTTAGGAGTCCCAATTTTATGGTTTCACTTTTTTTTAATATTTTCCAAAGCAAACAAAAGGCCTAACGAATTTTTCGGTTCTCCTGATTATTAAGTCCAAAACAGGGGGGAGAAGACGAAAAAGCCGATGCACGATAAATCAATGATGCATGCAAAGTCAGAAATGCGTACCTGCCTCCAGCTCTCTACATGCAATATGATCCGCGCATAAAAATAAAGACAGAATTAAAACTAATCTAAATGATGCAGCGGGAAAAGCCGAGTCCTAGACGAGCAACTTCTAGCAAAGAACCGTCTAACCGGTCACCGACCTCCAAGCCAAAGAGTCCGGTCTTGGCCCGTCCCTCCTCTGTCCGACAAATCGGGGGTAGGAGTAAGCGCTTTACAGGACGGGCTACGGCACGTAGGCTACGGAGGCTAGCGAGTCGATTATTTTTATTATTAATTTTAAGTAGGTCCAATTACGGTCTATAGGAACAGATATACAATTATGTGTGTGGATCCTACTAATTACGGCACATTCACCAGAAAATCCTAAGTCTAGGGGCTCGAGCAAAAACCGTGAAAAACCGGAAAAGATAGAAAGAAAGAAGAATAAAGCCGCGAAGAAAACCGCGAAAAACCGCGCAAGTCCTAAAGGGTCCCCCGAGCACACCGGTGCTCGGCGAAACAGACCCGCTACGGTAGAAGTGTCCAAGTCCAAACAGTCCAAGTGTCCCTGTATTATTACAATAATAATAATAAATGAAATAAAAACCTAATCTATCCTCACCCACTCAACTCTCTCTCTCGCTCTCTCCTGCGGCTTCGTAGAGAAGGAAGCTGCCTCCAAGTTCCTCGGCTGCACTGGCTCCTCGAGAGTCGCCTCCGCGGTCCTCGGGCCCTCGCAAGAAGAAGAGAAGAGTGGTCAGACCGGTAAAAATAATCAAATACTAAAGAAAAAGAAATGAAAATAAATATGAGGACATATATGAAAAAATGGAAAATGAAATAAACACACAAAATAAAACAAAAATAAAAATAAAAGAAAATCAAAATAAAACAAAAAGAAAATAGATACAAAAGCCGTGAAAAGCCGCGAGCTCCGAAGAGCCGCGAAAAGCCGTGAAAACAAAAACGAAAATAAAAACAAAATGAACTACTAAGCCGTGCTCCCCAGCAACGGCGCCATTCTGATGACCGACCTGATCACTAGGGTATGAGGTACAGAAATAGGGTCGTTGTGACCCGAGCAATCAGACCATGTATCAAGAAAAAGATCGAACCGCTAAATAAATCAAAGATCAAAACAAAACGTGAAGCGGTCCCGCTATGAGATTAACCTGGTATAGCACCCAGGGTCGAACACAAGGAGCACGGGTTGTCCAGAGGCCTACGAAGTAGTAAAAATAAAGTAAAATAAAGGCAAAATGTTTTTAGTGGTTTTTAATAATTTTTATATTTTTTTTGGATTTTTAAATGTGAAGAAAAAAAAGAAACACAAAATCAAGAAAGCTTCAACTAATTATTTAATGTGTCAAAATCAAGCAAAAATTCAAACAAAAATGTTTTATGTTTTTCAGGTTTTTTAGATGTTTTTGGTGAATTTTTGGGATTTTTATAATGTATATTTTATTTTATAAAAATCAAACAGTACTAAAAAGACAAGGTACTGTCCAGCGAGGCCCAAAATCCAAAGATAAAATATCTAAGGATCTCAGAGGGACCTGGAGGTAATTTTCCTGTATACGAGAGAAAACTAGGAAAATTTGAGCACCAAGATTATTGTTTTTGGGTTTTTAGATTATTTACTAGAATTTTTATGAGTTTTTAGTGTTTTTGCATTTTTAGGGTTTTTACTCAATGAAAAATAGCCAAAATTGGCTAGAAAATCAAGAAACACAAAAGAAACAGTACCTAATTTTTGTGGAATTTTTGAGGGGTTTTTATATTTTTATGGGATTTTTAAAACTAGACAGTGGCTAAAATAGAGGTTTTTGAATTTTTAAAAATAACAAATAAAATCAAAAATGTCCTCAAAAATTCTCAAAAATCCTACAACATGGCAGGAGCCATGTGTCAAATTTTCATCGAATTTGGAGGTGGTTTGATATTTTATTCAAAAATCAAAAAAGGGCACTGTGCATAGGGACGAAAGTGCAAATACCCGAAGTTCTGGGGGTCCAGGTGCAATTTTCCCAGCAAGTCACGCGCGAGGCGCGTGCCTGGGGCACTCAGGGACCTTTTGGTAAGAAAAACAAGTCCCAGGACCTTTTGGTAACTCGTACCAAAAAGTCCAGGGCCTGTACTGCAATTAACCCACAAATAGGCGCACATGCGTAATTAAACACTCACAGGGGCATATATGCAATTACCAAAAAGTTTTCATTCATTAACAAACATCCAGAACTACAGGGCTAGAGTCGCAAAATACACCAAAACTACACGTGACGAAGCACGTGTCTCACACATACAGGGGCATAAGTGCAAATACTAAAAAGCACGAGGTCCAATGTGCAAATAACCCAACGTAAATAAAAAGCACAAAATATTTACAAGACTGAAATGTAAAGCATAAACTAAGAGGGGGCCTACGGTAAATTACCCTTTATTACGCCGACGGCCGGATGTGCGCCACGTAGCAGATCTGACGGTCCTGGACGCGGGCGCCTCTCTCCTTCCGCACGTGGGCCTGATCGACGTCTCAGAGGAGGACACGTGGAAGATCTGACGGCCTCGGGTGCTGGTGCCTCTCTCTCTGCGCTAACGGTCCAGATCGTCCCTCTAACTGATCAAGCGGTGGCTGCTCCTCGATGGATGGAGGGTCACGATGCGAACTGGGGAGCTGAGGGCGATCGGACGGTGCTCGAGGATCCTGGAAGAACAGTTGGCCGGCGAGCTTCGCCGGCCTCGTGCGCGTGCTGTGGTCCTCCTCAGCTGCCTCTGAAGATCGGAGAAGGTTGGCGATGAAGTCCCGCAGCTGGTGGTGGCCTCCGATGGCCCAACCGAGCCCTGGAGGGGCTCCGGCGAGGTCGGCGGAGGGAAGCTCCTGGACGGATGTTGGGAAGCCTCAGATGGCCTCCTCCGGACCTGCAAAGTGGGTCAGAAGCTTCGCGGGTCGAGGGCAAAGTGCCTCGACCCGGTTAGGTGGTGTGGAGGTGGTCTGTGCGTCGGGATGAGCGAGCTCCGGCGAGCGACGGACGGTGGAGCTCGAACCCCAGCTCCTGTGCGAGCTGGGTTGAACGAAGGGGCGGAGAGGGTGCGTGGAGGATAGGCGATGGTGAACGTGGTTCCGATGATCGAAAGGGTATGCGAGATAGCCGGAATCGACGGAACTCGGCGGAGCTACGATTTGGGGCAACCAAGAAATTAAGCTAAATGGGGACGCTAAGAGGTTACCTGGGCGGTCGGGTAGACTAGGCTGGAGCTGAGGTAGCTCCCGGTCGTGGCCTCGAAGGTCGTCTGGTCCTGAGGCTCGAGCTCCTGCACTGGGTGGAGCACGGCGGCGCTAAGTCGCCGGATCGATGGTCCGGCCACCCCCTCCTCGCTGCGACACGGGCAATCGAGAGCTGTCACCTCAGAGACTGCTGTGGAGGTCACAGGATGAAGGGTGGAGAGCCAAAGATGCATGAAAATTGGGGTGGAGCTCAGACTATATACGGCTAGGGGTCCGGCTAGATGGGAGTCGGGCGTGAAGCTCGGAGCGCGGATCCCCAGAACCCACCCCGGGCGTGGATCAGGGAAGAACAAGCTCGGATTAGAGCCCGGGGTTAGCGGATTCAGGAGTCGGATCAAGCGGGTAAAAATCCGAAAAAAACGGGTCCAAACTCAGATCCGCAACTCTGTGGTCCAAGGGGGGGAGTTGACCGGGGGGTCAACATCCCCCGTGGACCAATCAGGACAGGCCACGACATAAATGATTTAGAAATTCGAAATAAAATAGGAAATGATCGAATTATTAAAAACTCAAAACATAAAATATTTTTGTTTTAATTTTTTCTATTTTTTGGTGATTTTTAATTAATTTTTGGAAAGAAAAATAAGGTATTTACAATGTATAGCTATACATAGGTATATATACAATATAGGGTTTTTAATTTAGATTTTTAATTAGTTATTTTTATACATTTTTATTCCTATTTTATATTTTATTTATTTATAGAATAAAATGAGGAGTAAAAGGGTATTTTTATTCTATTTTAATTATTTATATACATAGGTGAAATAAAAAGTTATGTACAACTATGTACATGGCATATGTACAACATATTTTTGTATTTTTAATTTTGTAATTTTTATTTGATTTTTGTTTTGATTCTTTTTATTTTATTTATTTACACTATATAACATAGAATATTTACAAAAAGTTTAGAAAATAAATAAATTTATTTACAAGGTTAAATACATAAGGAGGCATGGTCTATGTACATGGTGAAAGGGCATTTTTGAGTTTTTTTTTATTTTTAGATTTTTATTTTGTTTTTAATAGTTTCTAAATATATAAAAAATATGTACAAGCATATTTTTGGGTGAGGAAAATATAATTTATTTATTTACATAGATATTTACACATGAGCCCCTATCTCCCTCTACTTGGCTTTTATGCGGTCAGGCCCATGCTGAGCCCTCCCTTGGGTTAGGTTGCTCAATATTTATTCTAAATATTTCCCTCTTTTTCTTTTTCATCTTTATTCTTTTATTTTTGCACAAAAACATGCTAATTATAAGTTTTTACACAATGCATGCTTTTGCTAATTATTCCTATTTACAAATATCTACATGCATTTGCATAGGTTTTTGTAGCTAAAATATAAGAATAAAGAGTGATGAATGGGTATTCATCATCAGCCCGCTGAAGAAGCTCTGCACAAGGTTGGGCTTCGAAATGTCATGGTGCGGGCATCGGTCAGTCAGCTCACGAAACCTCTCCCATGCCTCATGGAATTGCTCGTTGTGGAGCATGGAGAAGTTGCTGATGAGGGCTCTCGCTGCATTGGTCCGCCCGAGTGGATAGTACTTGTTCAAGTACTCGGTGCGGAGCTGCTCCCAGGTGTAAACGAACTTCCCCAAGTGCTTCAGCCATGTGGCTGCTCTGTCTGCTAGGGAAAAGGGGAAGGCGATCATCCTGATCGTATCCTGGTCCACCTGACGGTCGTGGACAGTGTTGCAAATCATGAGGAACTCCTGGAGGTGAAGATGGGGCTCCTCAGTAGCGAGTCCGTGGAAGCGGGGGAGTAACTGCAAGGTGTTCGGAGGGAACTTGAAGTCCCCCATGATAGCTGGAAGTACTACCCAGTGGTGCGTCAGCGTCGATCCGGGGTTGTGCAACTCCCGCATCGGTCTCGGTGGTCCTCCTGCCGCGACTGCGGCGGCTGCTGCTGCGGCTGCTGCATCTGCATCCTCTGGGATCCTCGGTCCCTCTCTGCGCTCCTCGCGCTCAGCTCGCATCTCCTCCATCTCTGTCCTCATATCAAGCATGAATGCTCCCTGATCCCTCAACTGCTGCTGAACGGTCTCTAGTGAGGCGATCAGGGTGGAGTTGATCGCACCCTGGTCCAAAACGAAATGATCTGGCTGACCTAGGGAACGGCTCAGAACTACCGACCATGACGTCTGCAAAATCAAATGAGCCAAACTCAGGTGCTGTCAAGTCTGCTAATCTCTCCTCCGGCTCATATCTCTCAGAACCGAAAGAAAGGGGGTCGAGGGAGAACATGGCGGAATCATACTCGGGCTCGGAGAACTGGTCTCAGCTCTCGCGGGCCAACCTAGATGAATGGGTAGACGTGCCCGAAAGCGGTGCAGCCAGAGGCTGCCTAAGAGAGCGTCTACCCGTCATCGTGATCTGACGAGTAAGGCGGATGGGATCTGGAGAAACTATGATCGGCAACCAAACCCTCTGTTCACCAACGCAACACGAGCTGAAGACCGTAAAGGCTCGGTCAAATTATCTTGTCCAATTTTATTAGGTGAACACACAATCTATCAGAGCGCTTACGTGACCTGTTGGGATACCCGATGCTACCCCAACCGACTGGCCCGCACGGAAGAGTTGGTAGTCAGCTGGAAATAACGCCGGAGGGCTCTACCTAGTGTGCGGGTCACTCTCTCGCGCAATCAAACCAAACAATGAGGGGGTTGCTCTCCCCAAGACAAATTTTTAAGTTGAGCGTCTTTTAGGGTCAATAGTTTTAGCCATTCTCAATTTTATGGTTTTTCTTTTTAATATTTTTCAATAAAAACAAAGGCCTAATGAATTTTTCGGTTCTCCTGGTTATTTAATCAAAAACAAGGGGGAGAAGTCGAAAAAGCCGATGCGTGATGAAATCAATGATGCATGCAGAGATAGAAATGCGTACCTTTCCTCCAGCACTCTACATGCAAGTGATCCGCACAGAAATGTAAAGACAGAAAATAAACTACCTAAATGATGCAGCGGTGAAAGCCGAGTCCTAAAGAAGCAAGTCTACTCGAAGAACCATCTAACTGGTCACCGATCCTTCAAGCCAAAGGTCCGGTCTTGGCCTACCCCTCCTCTGCCCGACACATCGGGGGTAGGAGAAAGCGCTTTGCGGGGCAGGCTACGGCACGTAGGCTACGAAGGGGATGAGTCAGTTATTTTTATTAATCAATTATTAGTAGGTCAAATTAATCGCACTATAGGAACATGCAAGCAATTAGGTGTGGGGATCCTACTAATTACGGCACAATCAAGTAGAGAATCCTAAGTCTAGGGGCTCGATAAAAACCGCTGAAAACCGGAAAAGGCAGCGAAAAACCAAAACCGCGAAAAAGCCGCGAAAACACCTAAGGGTCCCCCGAGCACACCGGTGCTCGGCGAAACAGACCCGCTAAGAGTTCAAGAGTCTAAGTCCAAGAGTTTGTCCCTGTATTATTACAATAATAATCAAATAAAACCTAAGCTAAACCTCTCCTACTCAGTCTCTCCCTCACGCTCTCCTGTGGCTCCGTGCAGAAGGGAGCCGCCTCCAAGTTCTTCGGTTGCGTCGGCTTCTCGAAATCAGCCGCCTCGGTCCTCGGGCCCTCGCAAGAAAGAAGTAGAGTGGTCAGACCACTAAAAATAATCAAATAATAATAAGAAAAATAAATGAAAATAAAATGAGGGTATATATGCAAAAATGCAAAATAAAATAAACACTCAAAATCAAACAAAAGCAAAAATAAAAGAAAATAAAACAAAACAAAATAAAGCAAAAATAAAATAAAAACAAAAAGCCGCGAAAAGCCGCGGGCTCTGAAAGAGCCGCGAAAAGCCGCGAAAACAAAAATAAAGTAAAAAAAACTACTAAGCTGTGCTCCCCGGGAACGGCGCCATTCTGATGACCGAAAAACCCCAAGCGACTAAGGTAATCAGGTATATCTAAGATGGTCATCGCGACCTCAATCACTCGGACTCGATCAATCAAGAAAAATAGACCACCAATAAAGATAGAATCAAATCGAAATAAGATAGCGGTCTTGCTATTAGTTTAACCAGGTATAACGACCAGGGTCGAACACAAGGAGCACGAATTGGCCTCGCGGCCAACGAAGTAGTCAAAAAGAAAATAAAAGGAAATACAGAGGTGTTTTTGGTGGTTTTTAAGTCTTTTTATATTTTTTTTGGATTTTTTAATGTATTAAGAAAATAAGAAAAACAACCAAAGCAAGCAAATCAATTATTTATTTAATGCACTAAATATCAACCAAAAATTCTAACAAAAATATTTTTGTGTGTTTTATAATTTTTACTGTTTTTAGTGAATTTTTGAGATTTTTCTGATGTTTATTTATTTTCTAAAAATCAAACAGTGAAAGGAAAAGAAGGTACTGTCCAGCTGAGCTTAAGGGACCTAGATAAAATATCTATAAATCCCCAATAAGCCTGGAGGTATTTTTCCTGTATAGAGAATAAAACAAGGAAAATTTGAGCACCTAAATTATTATTTTTTGGTTTTTAGTTTATTTATTAGAATTTTTATAAGATTTTTAAGTTTTTTTCAATTTTTAGGTGTTTTAGCTAATGAAAAATAGTCAAAATTGGCTAGAAAATCAAGCAAGCCAAAACAAACAGTAGGTAATTTTTTTGTGAATTTTAGATGAATTTTAGTATTTTTTGTGATTTTGAAAGTCTAACAGTAACAAAAATAGATGTTTTGAATTTTTAAAAATATCAAATCAAAATAAAAATGTCTCCAAAAATTCCAGAAAATTTTACACTATGGCAGGAGCCATGTGTCCAATTTCATTGGATTTGGAATATGTTTGCTATTTTATTAAAATCAAACACAAGGGCACAGTACACAGGGACCAAAACGCAAATACCAAGAGTCTTGGGGGGTCTGGTGCAAAATACCCAGGTAATCACGCGCGTCGCACGTGCCTGGGGCACTTAGGGACCCAAATGCAATAAAAACTAAGTCCTTGGACTAATTGGTAACATGTACCAAAAGTTCAAGGGCTAGTCTGCAATTAACCCAAAAAATTAACGCACATGCACAAATATTTCATGCACAGGGGTATAAATGCAATATTCCAAAACTATTCATTCATTAAGTAACATCCAGAACTACAAGGTAGACAGTGCAAATATCCTAGAAATCACGTGACGAAGCACGTGCTACCTCATACACAGGGGCATAAAAGCAAAGAAAGTAAAGTGTAGGGTCCTCTATGTAAATGTTCCAAAACTAAATAACTGAACTATATATTTACAATACTAAACGCTAAATAAAAGAAACGAGAGGGCCTAAGGGTAAATTACCCCTTATTAAGGCGAGCCGCTGGATGGATGCCACGTGGAGAATCGAATGGTCTGGATCGGGTGGCACTCCAACGCTGAGCTCCTCGGGCGAATCCAACGATCAGGGCCTCGCCACGTGTAGATCTGACGGTGATGGTGCGTCGCCGCTAAGCCTCGCTGGACTGACGGCTGGGATCAGTCCTCCACTGATCCGACGGTGGCTGCTGCTCTTGGAATGGACGGCTCAGATGACAACTGGAGCGGGAGGCTAATCGGACGGCTGTTGGAGATCCTCGAAGAACAGGTGGCCGGCAAAGTTACGCTCGCTCCGAGCCTCCTCGCGGTGCTCTGATGATCGGAGAATGGTCGGCGTGGGCCTCCGCGTCAGATGGGGGTCTCCGATGACCCAACCGAGCTCTGGAGAGCTCCGGCGAGGTCGACGGAGGGGAAGCTGCTGGACCTGAGTCAAAGGACCTCAGATGGCCCTTGATGTACCTGCAAAATGGGTCCAGAAGACTCGCGGGTCGAGGGCAAAGTGCCTCGACCCTGTTAGGCGTGGTGAAGGTGATCGGGGGGTCGGAGTGGGCGAGCTCCGGCGAAGGTGTGGATGGAGAAGCTCGAGCCCCAGCTCCTGTGCGAACTGGGTTGAATGGGAGTATGGAGAACGTGCGTGGGAGGAAGGCGGAGGTGACGGTGGATTCCGATGATCGAATGGAGTAGCGGGATGATCGGAATCAGCTAGAGACGACGGCGGAACAACTTGGGGGAAACATGAAATTGGCGAAAAAGAAAAGGAACTACAGCTACCTGGGTGGACGAAGATACTGTGGACGAGCTGGCGATGCTCTGGGTCGTGGCCTCGAGGAGCATCTCCCTCCAAGGCTCGAGCTCTCGCTCTGGGCGGAGCACGGCGGTGGTACTCGCCGGATCAGTGGTATCCGGTCCCTCGCCTCGCTTCGACAGCACGGGGAGCGAGCTGTCACTCTCACTCACGCACTGGAGCTCACTGGGGGGTGGAACGAATGAGCCAAAGATACGAATGAAGGTGGCGGAGCTCGACCTATATACGCTGGAGGGTCCAGGAAGACGAGCGCGGGTAGGGCATTCTGGAGCGTGGATCCCGAGGTGGTGGCTACGGCGAGGGTGTCGGATATGACGTGATCAAGTCGGACCCGGGGTTTAGGCGAGGCGTGATCGGGTTTGGACACGAAAAAATCGAGAAATCAGGTCGGGTGTCGAAACCCGTGGGAAGTGGTCCTGGGGGGGTAGTTGACCGGGCGATCAACAATCCCCAGGGCCAATGGGTGAAGGCCACGTGTAAAAGATTTAGAAATTCAATTAAAAATAACAAATGGCCGAATTATGGAAAAGTCAAAACATAAAATATTTTTCTTTTAATTTTTTCTATTTTTAGTGATTTTTAATCAATTTTTCAAAGTAAAAATAAGGTATGTACATAGTAGGGTTATATATATAGGTATATATACAATATATAGGATTTTAATTTTTATTTTTAATTTGTTATTTTTATACACTTTTATTCCCATTTTATATTTTATTTATTTATATCATAAAATAAGGAATAACAATATATTTTTATTTTATTTTTATTATTTATATACATAGGTGAAATAAATACATATGTACATTTATATACATGGTATATTTACAAAGTATTTTTGGATTTTTAATTTTGTTCTTTTTATTTTGTTTTTATTTTAATTTATTATATTTATTTACATTATATAATCTAGAATATTTACAAAACTTTTTGGAAATTAATTTTATTTATTTATAAGGCTAAATAAATAAATATATGGTGGTATATACAAGGTGGATATATACAAATGACCTATTTTTATTTTCTTTTTAATTTTTCTATTTTTCTTTTGTTTTTATATTTATAAATATATATAAGTATTTACAGCCTATTTTAATCTATTTTTGGAAGGAAAATATTTTTATTTTATTTACACAAATATTTACACACATGAGCCCCTATCTCCCTCTACTTTGGCTTTTATGCGGTCAGGCCCATGCTGAGCCCTCCCTTGGGTTAGGTTGCTCAATATTTATTCTAAATATTTCCCTCTTTTTTCTTTTTAATCTTTATTCTTTTATTTTTGCACAAAAACATGCTAATTATAGGTTTTTACACAATGCATGCTTTTGGTAATTATTTCTATTTACAACTATATACATGCATTTGCAAAGGTTTTTGTAGCTAAAATATAAGAATAAAGAGTGATGAATGAGTATTCATCAACGATCGAGGAGACTAGAGCCAGAGATTCAACTTGTTCCGAGCCGACTTTCAGATTCAGAGCAGATGACAGAGGCAGGGCGAGACATCCACGAGGACTACAACTTTGTGATCACAGATGACGATGCAGTTTGGGCAGATCCAGCAGCACAGGTCATCCTCTCACCTTCAGAGTTCGCTGATGCATAGATGACAACAGAGGAGAGCTTGGACAGCGCATCCCTGGTCCAGGATACATCTCAGGCAGCAAAGCTGGTTCCCGATCGTGATGCATATTTTGATTGTGATTCTGATACAGATCCCTCAGAGTGAGATTTTGACTGGGCAGAGTTTGATGAGTTGAAACCGTGTCTGACTTTCAAAGAGCCTACAGCTAGGGTGGAGACTGATCCCGAGCAGAGCAGAGAGATACCAGCAGAGCAGCCTTCACCAGATTCAGATTGTGAGCGAGAGTTCTCATTCTCCCATGCCGATTTGGACGGATTCACTCAAACTTTTCAGAGTCCAGATCCGCCAGCACCGAGTTGTCCAGAGCTGAAGTTGTTACCATCATCGCTGAAGTATCGATTCCTTGCGGGCGAGCATGAGATGTACCCAGTCATTATCTCAGCGTATTTGATTGGATAGCAGGAATCCCGTTTGATGGGGGTTCTTGAAAAGAACCGCAAGGCGATTGGATGGAGTGTAGCCGATCTCCAGGGGATAAGTCCGGCCCTATGCTCCCACATATCTATCTCGAGGAGGACGCGAAGCCGTCGTGTGAGTTCCAGCGGCAGCTGAACCTGAACCTTCGAGATGTTGTCATGAAGGAGATCTCGAAATGGTGGGGCGCTGATTTTATCTACCCCATCTCCGACTCCAAGTGGGTCAGTCCATTTCATGGGGTGACCAAGAAGACAGGCATCACCATAGTTATCAATGAGACTGGAGAGGAGATCGCTACCCGGGTACCCACTTCTTGACGGGTCTGTGTGGACTACAGACGATTGAACCTGGCCACCAAGAAGGATCATTTCCCCCTGCCTTTTATTGATCAGATTATTGAGAGGCTGGTAGGGAAGAGCCATTACTGTTTCTTGGTTGGGTACTCCGGATACAACCAGGTGGCAATTGCACTCGAGGACAAGGACAAGACTACCTTCACCTGTCCCTTTAGGACATATGCTTTCAGACGGATGCCCTTTGGATTGTGCAACGCTCCGGCGACATTCCAGAGGTGCATGTTGTACATCTTTTCGGATATGGTGGGGGAGTGCTTGGAGGTCTTCATGGACGACTTTTCGATCTACGGTGATGAATTCGATTCTTGTCTTGACTGCCTAGACCGTATCCTCCAGCGATGTATTGAGGTGCACCTGGTGCTTTCTTGGGAGAAGAGTCACTTCATGGTGACTCAAGGGACGGTGCTTGGCCATATCATCTCCAACAGGGGCATGGAGGTTGATCCGACCAAGGTGGATATCATTAGGAAACTCAGTCCACCGTCCAACTTGCGGCAGTTACGGTCTTTTCTAAGGCACGTCGGTTTCTACCGATGATTCATACATGATTTCAGCCGGATTGCCCGACCGTTGACTGATCTGCTGACGAAAGACACCGAGTTCATTGTGGATGATAAGTGTCTAGCATCATTTGAGACTCTCAAGAGTCTAGTTGTAGAGGCTCCTGTCCTCCAGCCGCCTGATTGATCTCTCCCATTCGAGATCATGATGGGTGCCTCCGATTTTGCCATAGGGGGCGTGCTAGGACAAAGGAGGGATGGAGTCCCCTTTACTATTCACTACGCTAGCCGGACTTTGGATGCCGCTCAGCGGAACTACACCGTTACTGAGAAGGAGATGCTAGCCGTAGTGTTTGCCCTGGATAAGTTCAGATCTTACATCATTGGATCTAGAGTGACCATCTTCACTGATCATACCGCCGTCAGGTACCTCATGGCAAAGAAGGATGCCAAAGCCAGATTGACCAGATGGATCCTTCTACTCCAGGAGTTTGACATAGAGATTAAGGATAAGCCTGGAGTCAAGAATGTGGTGGCGGATCATCTCTCCCAATTGGAGTTTCTTGAGGATTCTGAGCAGATCGAGCCTATTTGTGAGGCCTTCCCAGATGAGGTGATCCTTGCTGTCGCCTCTCTCCCGTGGTATGCCTATATTGTGAAATTTCTTATTGCCAAGAAGGTTCCACAAGATTGGCTCAGGCAGAGACTTGAGACCTTCCTTGCGAAGGCCACGTTCTACCATTGGGAGGATCCCGTCCTTTATCATGGAGGAGGGGATAGCGTCTGGCGTAGGTGTATTCCTCTGGAGGAGGAGCACCACAGCGTCCTCACTTACTGCCACAAGCTTGAGGCAGGAGGACGTCACTCTGGGAGGAGAACGGCACAGAAAGTGCTCCAATCCGGCCTATGGTGGCCTACTCTCTTCAAGGACTCCGATGAGTTCGTGAAGAGGTGTACTGACTGTGATGGGCACTTGTGGACAGCGTGATATGATGCCGATGCAGCCCATTCACTTCTGTGAGGTTTTTGACGCATGGGGCATCGATTTCATGGGTCCATTCCCTAGGAGTCAGGGATTTGAGTACATTCTGTTGGTTGTTGACTATGTGAGTCATTTGGTTGAGACCATCCCCGCCCGAACCGCAGATGCTAGGACTGTTTGCATATTTTTGAGGAAGAATATCATTTCACGGTTCGGGGTGCCTCGAGTGTTGATTTCTGAAGGGGGGTCTCATTTCGTCAACGACAAGGTAAAGGCCCTTGCTAGCGAGTTCGGCATAGACCATCGAGTAGACACACCGTATCATACTCAGACCAATGGTCTTGCTGAAGTGTCGAACAGGGAGATCAAACTATATTGCAGAAGGTCGTCTGCCCTGACCGAAAGGATTGGTCACAGCGTTTGGACTCGGTCTTTTGGGCATATCGGACGTCCTTCAAGATGCCTTTGGGTACATCTCCCTTTCACCTCGTTTATGGCAAGCCCTGCCATTTACCTGTTGAGCTTAGACATAGGTCATTCTGGGCAGTCACAGATATTCTTATGGATCCAGTGAGTGTAGGAGATCAGAGGAGGGCACAGTTAGCATCCCTGGAGGAGCTCCGTGATGCAGCCTTTTCGAGCAGCCTATAGTACAAGGAGAGAGTGAAGGAGTGCCATGATTCTCATATCATCCACAAGCAGTTTGAGCCAGGACAGCGAGTATGGTTGTTCGATTCCAGGTTGAGATTATTTCCAGGGAAGCTACAGAGCAAATGGAAGGGACCCTATCTGGTCAGAAAGGTACACGACAATGGGATTATTGATATATCTGAGTTGTCTTCAGAGAGTACCTTTCGTGTTAACAGGCAGCAACTCAAACCATATCTAGATCATGAGCCGCTGGTCGTTGACGTTGCCCCGATTCACTTTGCGTGAGATGTGGTCTCTTGACTCACATCTATTGCATCTCATGCCTGATTATCACTGTTCTTCCGACTTGTATAGATCCAGTTGTACATATCACACTATTCTTCAGTCCAACACCCCATTTGTGTTGCTATACTTAGGGTGCACTTTAACCTAAGTATAGGTGGTGTGAGACTTTTGAGTTTCTTTTGATTCATTTCTACCTCTGTTTTGTTGCCTATATTTAGGGATATTTTACCCTAAGTATAGGGGAGGTAGACCCTGTACATTCTCACTCGGATTTCCCTTCGTGTACAGCCTGCTATACTTAGGATTACTTGATCCTAAGTATAGGGGGAAAACCCGAGATCCTTTTGCATTTCCATTCTTTCATTCGTCTTTTTATATAGCCTTCCTTTTCACTTCCCTATACTAAGCACGAGTTATGTCTTCATCATCGCTCTTGGTTCACTCTGAGGACATCGTTCGAGCTAAGTATAGGGGTTGTCGTATATATTTCATATATACTTTAGCCATAACTCATACTTTGTGTGAGTGTGTTAATAAATAAATGGCTAAAAACCTTAAAAACCATAAAAATTAAAAAAATTTCCCTGTAAATAAAATTCTTTTTACACATACATAGCTAGATGTACAAAATTATTTTTGTAAAAATGTTTGTAAAAATCTTTTGTGCAAATAGTTTGTAAATATTTTGATATCAAAATTATGTTTATAGCACAAAAGTTTTGTAAAATGTTTTTGAAAAACATAAAGTTTGCAAAAACCTTGTGTAAATTTGTGTAAATATTTTACAAAACTTGCATTCATGCATACATCCATGTTTTCAAAACATTTTTCAAAAATTTTGCACATTTGTAAAATATTTTATAAATTGCATCTTTGTAAATATTTGTATAGTTTTTCCTGAATCATAGTTGACATTTAAAATAGCCTAGAATTAAATTGAAAAATGGAGCTTGGTTAAGATCTTAATCCACCTAATTATAAGAGGAACCTTATAGGGCTTAGGGTTGAGACTTTTCAGGTCCATGGTGACTTAATTCTTTGAGTCCACTAGGCTATGATCATATGTCATCTCGATGAGCCTAAGTAGAGCACTTAACAACACACAAATGACTCTTACAGATAATGGCTTTACTTGGACCAACACTTTACACCGAGCTCTCTACGGATGAGGTGGTGAGGAGGCAATCTTCTTTGACTTGGTGTAGCATATGAGGGTAGTACTTCTAGGCGGAACCTCTCTTCTTCTTATAGTGAAGGAAGTGCGTCTCAACTTGGTCTGGTCGCCATGAGGTCTAACGACATGAGTTGTGGGTTGCAATAATGCTTCAAAAGAGGGATAGTCTACTAACTCAAGAGGAAAAACTCCTTATGTATATATGCTGCACTTTGTAGATATGTTGTAAATATGCACATTTAAAAAATGCAAAAGAAAAGAATAACTCCAAAAAAGTGGTGGATCTGAGAGAAAATGATAATCCCACCGGAGTATATATAGTGCAATAAGCAAAGCTTGTTATCCATGTTCTATCTCATGTAGCTTGCAGCAGGGAGACTTAGCTACACTGGTTGAGCTCCCAGGGATACATGGTTACACTGGCCATGGTCCATTCTCTTCTTCCCCCTCTTCTTGAGCCGGTTGAACTTGAACTTAGAAGGGAATACCCCGCTCCTCGAGGAAAGAGTTGCCAGACTAGGGTCTTAGAGTAACCTTGTTGAGGAGGGTTGTCATTTTGTTACTTCTGAGGTGGAGAGCTATACCTCACTTACACGGTACAAGAAAAGATTAATGGTCTTCAGGGTTTGTGTATGTAGACTTGTTCTGATCTGGATTGTTGAGGAGTCTTGACTATACATTAGTGGAACTTAGAGGCTGTTAAGTTTTAAACTTAAGTCTAAATAAGGTTCCGACACATTAATAATCCAAAGATCTGACTGAGCTCCATACTTCAATTTAATGAAGGCAAGTTTAATAATCAGCATTGATTCATCTTTCCCATCTTTTTCTTTTTCTTTTCTCTTTTTCACTTCTTTTTCAAATAAGTGTTTGCTAAGGGACTAGCAAAGTTAAGTATAGGGAGTGATGAATCCTCATTCACCACTCTTTATTCTTTTATTATAGCTAAAAACCTTTGCAAAACACCATGTATATGTTTGTAAATAGAATAAATTATCAAAAAGCATGCAAGTGTAAATACCAATAATTAGCATGTATTTTGTGTAAAAATAAAAGAACAAAAAATAAAGAAAAAGAGGGAATTTAGAATAAATATTGAGTGACCTGAACCCAAGGGAGGGCTCAATATGAGCCTGACCACAAAATAAAATAAGTAGAGAGAGATAGGGCCATTCATCATTGTACAAATCTCCCTCTTAGTGTATATTTTTTATTTTCCAAAAATAAAAATATTTATGTATTTTTCACAACTTGTATATATTTATAAAAATAAAATAAAAATGAGAAAAATAAATGAAAAATAAAAATAAATAATTTCTCTCTCCTCAGAGTATATATACCATGTATGTAAGAATAAAAGTACTATTTATTTTACCCTTGTAAATAATTAATAAAAATCAAATAAAAATTATTTTATATCCCAAAATTTATGGTATAAATAAATAAGATATAAAATTGGGATAATTACACATAAATAAAAAAATAAAAATAAATAATACATAAGTATTTATACCTGTATATAATAATATACATTGTATATACATAATTTATTTTTCAAAAAAATAGATAAAAATCACTAAAAAATACTTTGTAAATAAATAAACTTTTTTATGTTGTAAATATTTTGAAATAAAACCTTCTTCTATTATTTTTTGAATTTCCAAAGAATTTTCCAATGGAATTTTTCCATTGGTCCACGGGGGATTGTTGACCCCCGGTCAACTTCCCCCCGGACCACATTCTTACGGATCCACGTGCTGACCCGATTTCGCCTAATTATCTTGGATTGATCCGATCGCCATTCACCTAAACCCCTAGCTCCGATTGAACCTTGATGATCCGGGATTCACGCCCGACCTTCTTGTTAGGGATCCATGCATCGATCCGCGCGCTCCACTCCTCTCTTATCGGACCTGCACCACTATATAGCTTCGCCTCCCGTCGTATATTTGTGTACCTTTGGCTCCCGTTTTTCATTCCCAGTAACCTCCACCTGCTTCCTCGAGTGATAGCGAGGGTTCTAGAGTGTTGCAGCGAGGATTTGGAGGCGTTTGCCCTAGGTCTGGCAACCATCGTCATCGAGCTCCTCCGCCGGCGTAGCCCGAGCCTCTAGAGGTGTCGCTCCATCGAGGCGAAGACTGTAGAAGCCCCAGCATCTCCAGGCTAGACGCGTCCGACCATCAGGTACTCCCATTAGCTTTTAGTTCGTCGAATAGATTCAATCCTTCCGATTTAGCTCCGCCAGCTCCACCCCAGTGGCCGGAGCTCCGTCACCTCGTTTTGACCGTATAGATAGGAGCACCGACACATCATCACCCTTCCTCCACGATTTGATTACCTCGATCTTGGCTATCCAAGACAAGATCGGGCTCGGTCCCTTCCGCTGCCTCCATCGGGACCCCCCTTCGCCAAACCACCCCGCTTCCCTTTACATTTTTTCTAATAATCCATGCCGGAGTCTTCCTCCGAGCACGAGCTTCCCTTTGCAGGTGAATAAACACGAGCTACCCCCCTGAGTCGCATCTCTCATACCTCGTCGGAGTAACCCAGGTCGTCCCTCGCTGGAGGATCGGAGCGTTGGGAACTTCATCGGCCACCACCACCTGACGCAGATCATCATCGCGAGGCAAACCCTCCTTTCCGATCTTCCATCGGATGCTCGGAGCACTCCTGGCTTGCTGGAGAAGTTTGCCTAGGAGGAGTTCGTCCAGATCATTTCTCCACCATCGGATCGCGCCTCACATCCATACTTCATCAAAGTCGTTCGTAGCCTGCCTCTGATAGGCCGTTAGATCCACGATCTAACGACCACGTGCATCCCACGTTCGCCCTCATGCCAGGACCGTCCGATCTTCCAGGAGGCATCATCAGAGCCGTACGTCCACGAGCCACTCACCGCCTGACACCTGTCCCCCACGTGCCCCGCACATGCTTTGGTTGGTAACTTGCGCCAGACCCCCTGCATTTTATTTCAGTTTATGTTTAGTCTATTAAATAAATTAGCACACTTGGACCATTTGCAGACTAAGACCTGTAGTTTATGGTATTTGCATTTTAGTCCTTATTTTGTGGATGCACGTGCTTCGACGCATGAGACTGTGGGCTTTTGCATGTTTAGGGCTAGGTTTTATGACTGTTATGGAACGAAAGTGTAGTTTCAGATATTTACATATATGCCCCTGTACGTGATATATTTGAATATGTGTGGAAATTGATGCGAATTTGGACTGATACCCTTAGAGTTCCTATACGTGTTTCAATTTAGCCTTGAAAGTTATTTTCTTTGAGTTTAAGTCCCTGTGTGTTGTGGCTTTTATATTGGTTGACTAAAATACCAAATCAAATCCAAATTTGGTGAAGTTTGGACACGTGGCCCCTGCCACTGTGTAAAAATTTCACTAATTTTTTGGGACATTTTTTATTTGTTTTTATATTTTTAAAAATTCAAAAACCTTTGTTTTTGTCACTGTTTGAATTAGAAAATCAATTAAAAATATAAAAACTCATCTAAAAATTACAAAAAAATAGGGCACTGTTTGTTTGTGTGTTTTCTTGCTTCAGTCAAATTTCACTCTATTTGGATTTATAAAACCCCTAAAACTATAAAACCCTAAAAACCTTACAAAAATTATCAAAAATTCTAAAAAAATCAAGAAAAATACAATTTTTATTCCTATAGTTTAGTTTTTATTTCTAGTTTTCATAAAAATTATCTCCAGATTTTTAGAGGCTAATTATATATTTTTAATTAGCCTTTCAAATCTGGCTGCACATTAGTTCCTTGTTTTTGCCTTTTTCTATTTTTATAAAATCAACTAAAAATCACAAAATTCTGAGAAAATTATCAAAAACACTTAAAAACTTATAAAACACAAAAATAATTTTACTTTAATTTTCTGGTTTATTTTTATTGTGTTGAATAAATTGTTGATTGCGCTCTTTTTGCTTTTGCTTTATATTTTCTTCATAATTAAAAATCACAAAAAAATTTAAAAATCCATAAAATCCACCAAAAATATTTTCTTTATTTTATTTCATTTTCTGACTACTTCGTAGGCCACTTGGCCAATCCGTGCTCCTTGTGTTCGACCCTGATCGCTATACCAGGTTAAATAAATAGCGAAGACCGCTATTCGTGTTTTATTGACTATTTGATTTATTTGGTGGTCTTATCTTCTTTATTGATCGATTTCTGCTATTCGGGTCGCAATGACCCTTGATAATTTTTACCTTAGCCCGATAGTGGATTTTTCGGTCATCATACATCCAAGTCCTTCGTAAGCTGCTGACATGTGTAATGCATGGAGTAAATTGCTCACAAGCCCCTCTGCTTTCCACGAACTACAAAAAGGCCCATGTCATCCTGAAAATTTTGCAAAAGGCCCCACCAGCATATTTTAATTGCACATATGTCATATTAATTGTTTTTAAACTATCTTTTAAGTATTAATTTTTGCATTTATACCCATGTACTCTTTTGTTTATAATTTTTGTTATAGGCTTTATTTTTAATGAATTTGATGTTATTTTGTAGCTTGTTTAATTCTTTTGCATACGGTATATAATATATCTTAGTTTAATTTATGATGATGTAAACATCGCTCAGTGAAGTTTCTTTATATTTATTGACTATTTAACATACTAAAATAATACTCTTTATCAATTAATTACAAATAAATAACTCAATTGAAGCTTGACTCACGTTGACTTTATTCAAAAGTTTTGTGCACTAATTCACCAATATTCTGAAGAAATAACACAATTGAAGCTTGACTCATGTTGACTCTATCATAAGGTTTGTGCACTCATTCCACAACATTCTGGAGCTTAATTTGTTGTGAATTTCAATCAAGCTAACATGGTATTTAGATGCACTTGTCTTGTAGATCATTAATTAGTAAATGCATATGTATGTGTTGTATTGAAGTGAATTGAACTTTCTTAGTATGAAGTTCATATACTTGATTCAGGAGCTAGGATGTGATTTATGTGCCTTATTCTGTAGCATTTCATATCATTGTATAGTTTCTTCATTTGCATTCAAAATCACAAAAAATCTCATGTATTGCACCGAGATTATTTTGAGTGAAATTAACAATTAGTTGACTAAATAGCTTGAGAATGATACACTTAAGTATTGTCTGCTTCCTATAGTCAACACTGAGGCTAGGCTAAAAATAAAATTATTTGCACCAAGTGAATCTTGGTGAGGAGATCGAGGTTAAATAGCTTGATGATTGAATCTTGGTGAGGAGATCAAGGCTTAGATTATACATTATTAAGTCAAGGATGAACACAAGGAAATCAACAAATTAGTCTATTTAATTCGGTTTTAAATACCTAGGTTAAGTGATTGCAATGTGCATCAAGATTAAGTTACACAAAACATAATATATGTGTGGATGTTTTGGTAGTCTTTGTAGTGCAAGTTAAATATAATACTACGACATGAAATGCGCACGCAATGCACATAAAATAATACACATTATACACACAATAATGACTCTAAATTAATCCTTAATTGTGAAAATTAAAATCATCCATTTTAGGTTCAATTTAATGCTCATTTGAAATTTCAAACAACTTCACGTAGGCAACATAGTAACATAGGCAACATAGTAAACTTATTTTTTTAAATGCAAATTCACAGGTCAACATGGTAAAGTAAATGTACAACATGAAAGAGTATAAGAAAAGCTTCAATAATGAATCGATTTCACTAATTTTGGATTTTAAAGAAACAAGATATTAAGGTTTAAATCTAGGTGTATCTCTCTCTCTCTCTCTCTCTCTCTCTCTCTCTCTCTCTCTATATATATATATATATATATATATATATATATATATATATATATATATATATATGGGACCTTTTAAATGAGGTGAGGGCTTTTCTGAAATTGTAAAGGCAACTGTGAATTTAGTAAAATCTTTGTAACAGTTTAGTAAAAGTATAAACTGCACATTGTAAAAAAATGAATTTTGTATAATATAGCATCCAAATTTAAATTAACATTTCCATCCAATATAATAATATTTTCATAATTTTATTTCATTATACATGTTGTGTTAATATTTATTGTTATATGTATGAAACGAGAAATTGTAAAATATATTATAAAGATGCCTAAATTGAGGGTGACTCACCATATATATGGTGAGACCCCGTCTCATTTGAAGTTTCTCCTATATATATATATATATATATATATATATATATATGGCAGCCAACATGGCTGCCCCTACCCTATTTTTCGCAATTTTTTAATTTTTTTGGAAAAATATCAGCATGTATATTCATCCCTATATCCCTCCTATATGTCATTCGAAATTCGTCAGAAACAGAGACTCCTACGGCCTCCATCCAAACGTCATTTTTTTAACGGTCGCAGGATTTTTTAAATCGACCATGTCTAGATGGAGGCCGTAGGGGTCTCTGTTTCTGACGAAATTCGAATGACATATAGGAGGGATATAGAGGTGAATATACATGGCGATATTTTTCAAAAAAAATGAAAAAAATTGCTCAAAAATGGAGCGGGGCAGCCCCATCAACCCCTATATATATGTGTGTGTGTGAGGCCGGGAAGGCTGTTTTGAGTAACAGCCAACATGGCTGTTACACAAGGCAGTTTCCCCCCCTTATTTATTTTTTTTTCAAAAATTTTTTCATATATATTCATCTATATATCCCTCCTACATGTCATTCAAATTTCGTGAGAAACAAAGACTCCTATGCCCTCAATCTAGAATGGGTAGATTACAACAAATTTCAGACCGTTAAAAATTACCTGGTCTAGATGGAGGGCTTATGAGTCTTTATTTCTCACAAAATTTGAATGACATGTAGGAGGGATATATAGATGAATATACATGGAAAAAAATTGAAAAAAAAATGGGGGAAACTGCTCCATGTAATAGCCAAATTGGCTGTTATACAGAACAGCTTTCCTTTCCACTATATATATAGGGAAAATGGAGTATGCACCGGCGGGTGTAGCTAACTAGCTACACCCGGCCATTTTTCTTATTGGTTTTTTATTTTTTTTGAAAAAAACTTATGGAGATTTACTTAGTTTATTGACAAGAATATGTGTTTCAATTTCATGCAAAACAAACACTCCTAGCATGCCCATCTAGATATGGTCAATTTCAATAATTCTGAAACCGTTAAAATGTCATAGCCTTGATGGAGATGATAGAAATGTCGAATTTAGTTGAAATTGGTATGATATCATGGTGATATATGGTGATTTAAATATCCCTAGGTTTCATTTCAAAAACACAAAAAACTAAAGAAAAAAATGGCCGGTGCAGCTAGTTAGCTACACCCGCCAGTGCAGCTTCCCGAACCCCATATATATATATATATATATATATATATATATATATATATATATGGCCCTTCCAATGAGGTGCACTTTTCCTGGTGCATAGAAAGCCCATCACGAGATCTATTAGATCTCGATCTAGTGGTTCTTCATCCAAAAGGGTATTTCAGTCCATACATTTTCGTTTTGAATTTGAATTTCATTTCGAATTTGAAATTTATTACATCCTTGTATTTTTTGTTCATTTTCAGTGCGTCTGATTTGATATTTTTTATTACCTTTTAGTTAATGAAGTTTCGCCAACGTGGTAGCATTTTCGCGCAATGCAGAATAGTAGAGCTCTTTGTAAAATTCTCATTGATATTGTAGAACTGTATCATGTATTGTAAAATAAAATCACAGTTAGTAATAGTTATATTATTATTATTGCAATTTTGATAATACTATTGTAAAAGTTCATGCACGTTTTGTAAAATCTATATGCAGATTGTAAATCCACACCCATAATATTTTTACAACTGTGTTCTGTAAGAAAATGTAGATGATTAGAACTATATGAAAGAAACAATAAATGTAAAAAAACAATCTAAAATTTGTAAAACACGATATGAATTTGTAAAGAACGATCTGAGATTGCAAAAAAATACCTGAGATTGCAAAAAATGACCACTGATTGTAAAAAACTGGGCATGCCCTCCATCTCCAGCATCCTTACTCTGTCCGCACATCCTCTGCCCTTCTCCTCCACGACCTACCTCCTCCATGCATGTCCTCCTCCACTCACACACCTTCATTCACGCTCTCCTTCAACCTTCTCTTCCATGATCCACCTCCTCCACGCGTAGCCACCACCTCCACGCGATGTTGCTTCCATTACCTACAGGAAAACAATCTTGGAGAACACCATCACCGACCACTGTAGAGCAACGCGTTGCATCCACTGACTTGCACGCCATCACTGATGAGCAGCAACCTCCTTCCCTCATGCCGCCATCCAGAGAGAGAGAGAGATAGAGGGAGAGGAACCTCGTACGGCCATCGGGATCGAGAGAGAGAGAGAGAGAGAGACAGGGCGAGGAAGAGAAAGAGAGAGAGAGGAGATAATTGAGGAGATATTTGTCGCATTCTAAATATAGAATATGTTAAAATGACCATAATGGGGTTTTCAACATTAAAAATACTTAAATAACTGGCTATTTGATTGCGGATGGTTGTGATGGCGGGCTTTCCTTGCACCCAGGAAAGGTTCACCTTATTGGATATATTTCCTATATATATATATATATATATATATATATATGAGTAAAATGGGGCTGCCCCCAAGGGGGGAGCTAACTTGGCTCCCCCCGCGCCATTTCGCCCCTTTTTTTATTTTTTTTTCAAAATTTCTTCCGTGGATTTTCATCAATATATCCCTATATTATGTCATTCAAATTTCACGCGAAACAGAGACTCCCTACGGCCCCCCATTTAGAATGGTCGTTTTTAGCAATTTTGTTACCGTTAAAAAATAACTGTCTGGATGGAGGTCGTACGAGTCTCTGTTTCGCATGAAATTTTAATAGCATAATACAGGGATATAGTGATGAATATTCATGGAAGAAATTTTCAAAAAAATAAAAAAAATCAGGCGAAATAGCATGAGGGGAGCCAAGTTAGGTCCCCCAAGGGGGCAGCCCCATTTAACCCTATATATATATATATATGGGGTTGATGGAGTTGCGCCCAGGGGGCAGCCAACATTGCTGCCCCGCCCTATTTTATGGCAATTTTTTATTTTTTTTGAAAAATATCGCCATTTATATTCACCTCTATATCCCACCTATATGTCATTCGAAATTCGTTAAAACAGAGACTCTTACGGCCTCCATCTAGACAAAGCCGATTTAAAAAATCCTACACCCGTTTAAAAAAATGACGTCTGGATGGAGGTCGTAGTAGTCTCTGTTTCTGACGAAATTCGAATGACATATAGGAGGGATATAGGAATGAATATACATGTTGATATTTTTCCAAAAAAATAAAAAAAATTGCAAAAAAATGGGATGGGGGCAGCCATGTTAGGAGCAGCCCCATTTTTCCTTATATGTGTGTGTGTGCGTGTGTGTGCGTGTGTGTGTGTGTGCGTGTGCATGTACCTGGCTTTCTTTTTCATTATTTTTGGAGTTTTTTGAAGGAAACCTTAGAGTGATTTGCTTAATATATTAAGAGTAATGTGCATTTCAAGTTTCATGCAAAACAACCATTCCTAACATGTTCATCTAAAGTGGTCAATTTCTGCAATTCTGAAATCGTTAAAATTTGGTAGTCTTGATGGAGATGATAGAAGTTTCGAATTAAGTTGAATTTGGAATGACATCATGATGATATATCGTGATATAATTTCCCAATCATTTCGAAAAATTAAAAATATTGAAAAAAATAGCCGGGTGTAGGTAGTTACCTAGACCCCGGGTGTAGACTCCTCTTTCCATATATGTATATATAGAGGTAAATGGGGCTGCTCCCTGTGAGTACCCAACAGGCTGCTCTCACCCCCATTTTCCCTCATTTTTTTATTTTTTTTGAAAATAAAAATTTGTATATTCATCAATATATCCCCCTAACATTATATTAAAATTTCGTTCAGAAACAGAGAATCCTACGGCCTCTATCCAAACAAGATCGATTTAAAAAATCCTTCCACCGTTAAAAAATGATGTCTGGATGAAGGGCTTAGGAGTCTCTTTTTCTGGCGAAATTTTAATAGAATGTTAGAGGGATATAGTGATGAATATACAAATTTTTATTTTCTAAAAAAAATATGGGAAAAATAGGGGTGGGAGCAGCCCCTTTGGCTCCTCCCAAGGAGCATACTCCTTTTCCCATATATATATAGGATTTAATGGGGTTGCCCCCTGGGGGCAGCCAACATGGTTGCCCCACCCCCTATTTTCGGTGTTTTTTTTATTTTGTTTTTTGAAAAATAAAACCATGTATATTCATCCCTATATCCCTCCTATATGCCATTCGAATTTCGTCAGAAACAAAGACTCCTACGGCCTCCATCGAGATGGTGTCGATTTAAAAAATCATGTTACCGTAAAAAAATGACTGTCTGGATGGAAGCCGTATACGAAATTCGAATGACATGTAGGAGGGATAAAGGGATGAATATACATGGCGATATTTTTTGAAAAAAAATAAAAAAAAGTGTCGAAAATGGCGTGGGGCAGCCATGTTGGCTGTCCCAAGGGAGCAGCCCCATCAACCCCTATATATATAGGGGTTGATAGGGGGATGCCCCGCCCCATTTTTGGGCAATTTTGTTTTATTTTTTTTTGAAAAATATCGTCATGTATATTCACATCTATATCCCTCCGATATACCATTCGAATTTCGTCAGAAACAAAGACTCCTACGGCCACCATCTAGACAGGGTCGATTTAAAAAATCATGCGACCGTTAAAAATATAACGTCTGAATGGAGGCCGTACGAGTATCTGTTTCTGATGAAATTCGAATGACATATAGGAGGGATATAGGAATGAATATACATGGTGATATTTTTCCAAAAAAATAAAAAAATTATGAAAAAATGGGGTGGGGGCCCCTAAGGGGCAGCCCCATTTTTCCCATATATATATATATATAGAGTGGCGATCCTGTGAGATGGGGATTCTGTGAGATGGTGAGATGGGTAATCTCAACCACCCATTTTACCATCGTTCACGACATGAAACCTGGGGGGATTTAGATAGAATAATGAGTGAAACACGTGTTTCAAATTTCAAGTAAAAAAAACACCCCTAACATGTCCATCTAGAGGGGGTCGATTTCAGCAATTTTGAGACCGTTAAAATTTGACAGTCTTGATGGAGGGGATAGAAGTCTTGAATTAAGTTGATTTTGGAATAGCACCATGATGGTATATAGTGATCTAAATCCCCCCAGGTTTCATGCCGCGAAGGATAGTAAAATGGGTGATTGAGATTACACATCTCACCATCTCACAGAATCTCCATCTCACAGGATCGCCACTCTATATATATATATATAGGGACCCCTTTAAATGAGGTGGGGTCTCACTACTTTTATTATGAGCCATCAATAACATGTGTTGATTAAAAATAAGTAGATGAGATTAAAACCACCGAAATATAGATGGATGGTTATGAGTGCAACACGTTTCCTAATTTGGATGATTCGGCCATGCGCAAAATAAGGAATGAGAGATATGGTTCGTTTCCTTTTTAGAGAGCCGTCCTGTACATATTTGTTAATTTTTAATTTGTATTTGATAATAAATTCATTGAGGACATCGATTTTCAACTTATTTTTCAGGAACATTGAATTGAAAAATAAGTAACATTATTCACAATTGTTGGCCCTTAAATTGAATAACTATGATGAAATTTTAAGAAAAATAATGCACTATTTTACAAATTTCTTTTATGTTAATGAAATTTTACATAGCGATTCAATGCTATTGATATATGGATCATAAAATTGAATTTAATACACCATTTATACAAAAAGATTACAAAAGGATACAAAAAAAGGATCTGTTTAGGATCCGGTAGAAATACAAAAACTATGATTTCGGTGGATTGTGTTGAATAAACAATGGAATATTTTATAAAACTAGCTTGATAACATCTACTAAATTTTACAATATGGCTGCTTATTTTTGATATTATAGAACTCAATTTGAAAAAAGTATTTCTTATATACAGATCAAGTGAGAATTAAAATAATTTAGGACAATAGTTGTTTTAAATGGATATATAAAATGTTGTGGGTGTAAGCTTTCGTTTTGATGTTTTATACACAATCTTGACTATATGATACATAAATAGGGTTTAGGGTTTAGGGTTTTTTGTGCGTTTTTTTATTTTTTTTGAAAATAAAAATCATGTAAATTCATTATTATATCCATATATTATGTCATTCAAATTTCATGCAAAACATAGACTCTTACGACCTCCATACAGACGGGGTCGATTTAAAAAATCCTGAGACCGTTAAAAAAACGACTGTCTGGATGGAGGCCGTAGGAGTCTCTGTTTCACACGAAATTTTTATGACATAATATAGGGATATAATGATGAATATTCACGGAAATAAATTTCAAAAAAATATAAAAAATTTGAAGAAAATAGGACGGGGGAGCTAAGTTAGCTCCCCCTAGGGGGCAGCCCCATTTTCCTCCCTCTCTCTCTCTCTCTCTCTCTCTCTCTCTCTCTATATATATATATATATATATATATATATATATATATCCTCTGAGAGTCAAAATCTGTGAGAGCATGAGAGCATTGATTCTGGACTATTTAATTATGTCATCTCTCTCCTCATTGATGGCAGGAGGAGAGAGAAGAGCTAAATCTAGTGGTCCAGATTCACTGCTCGTATGTTCTCACAGATGTTGATCTCATAGGAACAACCCTACACACATTATTACAAGAAATTGGAAAGATGGATAATCGGCATTTATGGTCAACCCTAGACGAGCATGCTGATAAACATCCGCACAAAGCAAGCAAAACAAAACTGCCGTTAGGCTCCGCCCCTTGCGTGGCCGTTCGGCGGACACCATCGTCGGTCGATCCATGTATGCGACAGGCACATTTCATGTACATTAGATCCACATCTGAAAAACACAACCACACGAGAAAAGTAATAAAATGCGATGAAAGCAAAGGCTGCATCAATTCCCATTAGCATTTCCACGATACAGAGCCCGTGCCCACAAAAGATATACATGCATAAGGGGAAAACCCCGTAAAAGTAAGCATACAAATGTTGTATTTACCACGAGGAAACAAAAAGGAACCAAACGCAATAAAAATAAGAAGACAAAGCTCGTCATCTAAATCCCTTCCATCTCACAATGACTGACAACTATTCAAAGCATCACGAGCGAGCGCAACTGTCGATTCCGTCGTTCCAAAAAAATTACATCGCAAGGGACCTATTATGGTCTCCCTTTTTTATTCTTGATCTCCACTTCGTAGCACTCATGGCTCATTCAATTGCTAAATTAAACACATGACGATGATGAATATTTCTCGGAAAGCGTGCCACTAAAAGTCCCACACCGTACAATACTAAGATGCAGCAGGGTCACATAATTTTCGCCTCTGGTGCATGTCATGCCGAGCTTGGTAACAAGAGCTTGTAACCCATGTGGGGGCAATAAGGTGGTTGGATGTAGGATCACGACTTGTTCGGCGGGTCTGTGCGGGGCTCTCTCATGGCTCGCCCATTCCAAGTTAACTGTTGGGTTTCGGCTTCCGGACGAAGGTTCGGATCCCGTTGCTCCTAAAGCAGAGGGCAATGCGTGAGGTTGGTTTCACAGAGCAGCGATTACCTCCCGTACTTAACGGTGGAAGGACACCGAGCTTGTGCTCCTCAGACCCAATACTCCAAGAGGTTGAATCCCAAACATACAACCATCTTTTTAAGCCATCTCTTCTTTCCCCAAGAGTTTGAGAAAATAAATGACAGGATAGATAAGCGAATTATCACATGAGGTATGTCAAATGCTAGATGGAGTGAGTTACATAATATATCAATAGGGCCATCAAAATAAATTGTCATTGATATATGCTCGTAATTTCTACTCAAAACCTTGTCTTAATAATGATACACACTTTTGTTGAAAGACCGCCATGATATTATCTTATCGCTTATTGCGAGAATTCGAAGAAGGAAAGCAAACTACATCACAATGAAGAACGATCTATAGACTTGATCTAGTTATTCCAATGTAGTATTTGTAATTGTTATCAACCTACAAAATTGTGCTCCTCGGACCCAATACTCCAAGATGTTGAATCCCAAACACACAACCATCTTTTTACGACATCTCTTCTTTACCCAAGAGCATGATAAAATAAATGACATGATAGATAAGCGAATTATCACATGAGGTATGTCAAATGCTAGATGGAGTGAGTTACATAATATATCAATAGGGCCATCAAAATAAATTGTCATTGATATATGTTCGTAATTTCTATTCAAAATCTTGTCTTAATAATGATACACACTTTTATTGAAAGACTGCCATGATATTATATTATCGCTTATTGCGAGAATTCGAAGAAGGAAAGCAAACTACATCACAATGAAGAACGATCTACAGACTTTATCTAGTTATTTCAGTGTGTAGTATTTGTAATTGTTATCAACCCACAAAGTTGTGTGCATGTCTATATAGTTGTGTAACCATTTGCATATTTTCTGCTTTCATGATCGATCACATTTGATTAATGGCTAAAACATAATCGATTAATTTTTATTGGTCAATCACTCTAATATTTCGGATGATCACTTTTTGTTTTTAGAATTTGATCTCTTTAGATGATCAATGATAGATCAACTTGTTTTTCAAATTCAAATATATAATGGCCATCCAAGATTCAAAAATGAGCAATCAACTAGAGTTTTTCTAATCGATTCTCTTGATAGATCAACCCAAAGCTATATCAACCCAAAGCTAATGATACATCATTTTTTTGCTCATTGTTTATTAATGAAGGTAGAATGCTTTTATATAGAGCTCCAATTGCTATGAGAAATTTTCAACGATTATAAAATGTATATAAACACCAATATACCACTTTGAAGGAACACACATTGATGTACATTGCATACTCTTCTCTCTCATTGTTCTCTTTTGCTATAATTCATTTTTTGAAATATTATTGGGCATTCTTATGCATTGATAGTAGCCCAAATTTTCGGATGTAGCATTTAAGGCACTCGGTCCTTGTGGCATTCTCTCTGATAATCACTAGTTTTTATATTTGAGATATATTGCTATAGTGCTAACATTATTTATGTGCATAGTAAATATTTGATATTTTTGATGTAGAATTTTTGTAAGATAGATATTTTGTATATATTTCTGTAACCATTTTTGCAAGAAGATTTGGTGTGTGATCCAGTGTCTGATCCAAGTTTGCATGTTTCCTTCGTATATGATCCATGCTTGGTAGTTTCTGTGGTATTTGACCTGAGAAAGTTTGAGGATTCAGTTTATGATCCAACCTCAACGTTAGTTCGTTGTTGAGGTTCCGAAGAATAAGTCTTTAGTGTTTGATTCGAAGCAGGAACTTTGTTATTTGTGATCCAATGATGTATACAAAAGCTTGTAAACATTTGAGTTACTTCATGAGAAAATAACTATAGTAGCAAAAAGTTGATAAATATGACTGATCGTGGTATCGAGTCGAGAACTTAGGTCGTGATTTTCACCTATTTGAGTTTCCACATAACAATAATCATGCAATTGGATGCTTCTCTGATTTGATTTCTTTATCTATGATTATTGCTTACGTTGAATTTTTTTTATTAGCCATAATTTGTTATAACTACTTTTACCCCCTCTAGTAATAATTCGATTCTATAGATATCCACGATATCTTCTTCTTGATTTCTTCTTCCATAAACTGAGTTCGAAGAAGGTAGAGATAAAAGAATCCTACGGAGATTATGATCGGACATCTGTAACAAAATTTGACCACAATGATCATAATTATTGCTTTCTCAATAATTATATGATGATTTTGTAACTATTCTTAGATATAAACAGATGAACTATAAATCTCATGTCTTTTATTAATGACAGCAAATGAATATTAAGTGAATATAGTAGGATATAATTGAAGTATAATGAAAATAAAGCCACTTTGATATTTACTATGAAACGAGCATCAAAATGGAGCTTACGAAGAAGTTCTAAGAGTTCATAATGAAGCTACAAACTCATATTATTCATGTATTGAGAATGGGACTTAAATTCTATGAGAACAACTCTTTCCATTATTCCTTGGCAGCTTAGCGGAAGAACAAGCAACCGAATGTCAACTAGGTGGTTGTATTCCTACTTGAGGAGATTTAGTTAATTCTTGATTTAGAAAATAAGATTGAAAGGGTTTGCTCTAGCCATTAGGAGTTAGAAGGAGGTAACCCGTTCCTTACTTTTGTTTCTTTTGCATTGTATTCCCTCTTATCACATACTATAATCAATATTTGAGAATCAATGTCAAAACCTTGGGCATATCCATGATAATCTCTCGTACGCCTTGTGGCTATTTACAATTAACCTATCAAGAATCATTAGATATTATGTACTAGTAGTGTAATACCCCAACCCCAAACATAGTGCCATACCTAAAACTCACGAAGTGTGGGTGTGGTTTATAAGTGGCGGGGATTACTACTTGACAACTTGGGCTTAAGCATTTTGGGTGGTTGTCAACGGGTCCATTTGGGCCCATACCCAACAAGTTGTCAGAGCCAGTTTTCCTCGATAACGGACCGGGGACCTAAGCCCGGGACGTTACAAATGGTATCAAAGCCAAATTCTCTCTGATAGTGGAAAGGGCTACCCGAGAGGTGGAGCCGCCCTTACAAAGAGGTTGGAGGAAATGGCTACCCGGAGCGTGCAGCCGCCACTATCACTGGGAATAAGTGATGGGCCATGTCGCAACGAGGACGTTGCGAATATAAGTGGGGGAGGTTGTAATACCCCAATCCCAAACATAGTGCCATACCTAAAACTCACGAAGTGTGGGTGTGGTTTATAAGTGGTGGGGATTACTACTTGACAACTTGGGCTTAAGTATTTTGGGTGGTTGTCAACGGGTCCATTTGGGCCCATACCCAACAAGTTGTCAGGGTCAGTTTTCCTCGATAACGGACCGGGGACCTAAGCCCGAGACGTTACAAGTAGCGCATCAAAAATGTGATCATCGATTTTCCCCACAATGCAACGACTGCCTCAAGTAAATATATTTCACTAATAAATAGGAATGCATTTTTGATATGCCACTAACACTTGTGCTTTGTTATTCTGTCCAATAGGGTCGAGGATGTCGAATAACATAGTATTGCAAGTAGGAGAGCAAATAGCTCAGGTTGGATCGGATTTTAACTTGATCTTTATCTAAATTACATGCTAAATAACACGTAATCCTTATCCAATTATGGGTGCACATAATCCCTTTTTATTCCAAATGGAATGTTGTGGGTTAAATAATGATTAAAATGATATTTGACCAAGAAGATCGCTGGAATAAGAAAGAGAATGGTCAATTTTAGCATTTTACCTTATTCTCAAATTTCAAAGCTAATATGCAATGATGTATATGAATAAATCAAATGATACACCATGCTTAGGAAGAATTCATCAATACCATATGTGTGAGTATTAATGAATTTTGAATCGGACACCATATGTGTGAGTATTAATGAATTTTGAATCGGATTTTGACAATGGTAAAATTCAATTTGTAGTTTATCAGTTTCAATTCAATCCTATCTGTTCGAATCATATATAACATAAACTAATCCAATCCAATAACTCTGAACTAAATCAGACAATGGATTTTTTCCTGCACCGCATGCATCACTAACTGAAATGCTAGATCTTTTTTAACTAGTATCCCATCCAACTTTAGTAAACATACACAAAGTCCTATTTTTCCTTGCATAAAATTAAGGGATTTTTACACCAAAAACCCTATAAACTTTGATAATTACAAGCTTGCCCTTGTGGTCTTCGCAGTTATTCCAGAACCTGCAACATACTAACTCTTACATCACAACCTTTATGGTTAATTCCGGACCATTTGACTGTTATAATTAGAACAGATTCCGATAAAAATATGTTTTATATATATATATATAGGGTTAAATGGGGCTGTCCCTTGGAGGGGGGCTAACTTGACTCCCCCCGCTCCATTTCGCCCGATTTTTTTATTTTTTTGAAAATCTCTTCCGTGGAATTTCATCACTATATATATCCATATATTACGTTATTAAAATTTCGTGAGAAACAGAGACTCCTACGGCCTCCATCCAGACAGTTATTTTCTAACGGTAACATAATTGCTAAAATCGACCCCCATCTGGATGGAGGCCGTAGGAGTCTATGTTTCGCATGAAATTTTAGTAACGTAATATCGGGATATATTGACGAAAATCCACGGAAGAAATTTTCAAAAAAAAATTAAAAAAATGGACGAAATGGCACGGGGGAGCCAAGTTAGCTCCCCCCATGGGGGCAACCCCATTTTATCCATATATATATATATATATATATATATATATATATATATATATATATATATATATATATAGACACACACATATACATATATGATTTAATGGGGCTGCCTCCTAGAGGCAGCCAACATAGCTGCCCCACCCTTTTATTTCGGTATTTTTTTATATTTTTTGAAAAATATCGCCATGTATATTCACCCCTATATCCCTCCTATATGTCATTCGAATTTCGTCAGAAATAGAGACTCTTACGACCTCCATCGAGATAGTGTCGATTTAAAAAATCCTATCACCGTTAAAAAATGACTGTCTGGATGGAGGCCGTAGGAGTCTATGTTTCTTATGAAATTCGAATGGCATATAGGAGGGATATAGGGATGAATATACATGGTAATATTTTCATAAAAAAATAAAAAAAACGTCGAAAATGATGCGGGGGCAGCTATGTTGGCTGCCTCAAGGGGGCAGCTCCATTAATCTCATATATATAGGGACCCTTTCAAATAGGACGAAGTCCTTCCTGAGTTCAGGAAGGCCGATCCTTTTTTGTATAAATCACGAACACTTTAATAGAATACGTATAAAGTTTGTATTATAGGTGCACGTTATAAATACAAAGCCGCATACAAAACTGCGCATTATAATACAAACATTAAAACTTCACATTATAATACAAAACTGTATATGTATTCTACTAAAATCATCCTGTTTTATACAAAAAAGAGGCTGCCTTCCTTAGGGATGGAAGGACCAAATCCTATTTGAAAGAAATCTTATATTTATATATATATATATATATATATATATGTATATGGGTAAATGGGGTTGCCCCCATGGGGGGAGCTAACTTGGCTCCCCCGCCCCATTTCGCACAGTTTTTTTTTTGAAATTTCTTCCGTGGATATTCATCAATATATCCCTATATTATGTCAATTAAATTTCGTATGAAGTAAAGACTCCTACGGCCTCCATCCATAAGGTTCATTTTTAGCAATTCTGTTACCGTTAAAAAATGATTGTCTGGATGGAGGCCGTAGGAGTTTTTGTTTTGCACGAAATTTTAATAGCATAATATAGGGATATAGTGATGAATATTCACGGAAGAAATTTTCAAAAAAATAAAAAAATCGGACGAAATGGGGCGAGGGGAGCCAAGTTAGCTCCCCCCATGGGGCAGTCCCATTTAACTCGTATATAGGGAAAAGGGAGCCTACCTCGGCGGGTGCAGGTAACTCCCTACACCTGGCCTAATTTTTCATTATTTTTTGATTTTTTTGAAATAAAACCCTTAGGGGATTTAGATCATCATGTATCACCATGTTGTCATTGCAAATTCAACTTAATTCGAGACTTCTATCATCTCCATCAAGATTACCAAATTTTAACGGTCTCAGAATTGCTGAAATCGACCGTATTTAAATGAACGTGTTAGGAATGTTTGTTTTGCATGAAACTTGAAACATATACTCCCCTTAACATATTAAGTAAATATCCCAAATTTTAATTCAAAAAAATAAAAAATAATCGAAAAATGGGAGTGGATGCAGGGAGTTTCCTACACCCCAGGGGGCATGCTCCCTGCCCCCATATATATATATATATATATATATATATATATATATATGAGGTAAATGGGGTTGCTCCCTGGAGCAGTCAACGGGCTGCTCCCACCCCATTTTCTCTCAATTTTTTTATTTTTAGGAAAATAAAAATTTGTATATTCATCACTATATCCCTCTAACATTTTATTAAAATTTCGTCAGCAACAGAGACTCCTATGGTCTCCATCCAAACATGGTTAATTTAAAAATCCTGCAACCGTTAAAAAAATGACGTCTGGATGGAGCGCTTAGAAGTCTCTGTTTCTGACGAAATTTTAATATAATGTTAGAGGGATATAGTGATGAATATACAAATTTTTACTTCCCAAAAAATAAAAAAATGAGGAGAAAATAAGAGTGGGAGTATCCCCGTTGGCTACTCCCAGGGAGCATATTCCTTATTCCCTATATATATATAGTTTAATGGGGCTGCCCCCGCGCCGTTTTTGGTGTTTTTTATTTTTTTTTGAAAAATATGCCCATTTATATTCATCCATATATCTTTCCTATGTGCCATTCGAATTTCGTCAGAAATAAAGACTCCTACGGCCTCCATCGAGACCGCCATTTTTTAACGGTAATAGTTTTTTTAATCGACAACATCTCGATAGAGGCTGTAGGAGTCTCTGTTTCTGAAGAAATTCGAATGGTATATAACAGGGATATAGGGATGAATAAACATGTTGATATTTTTCAAAAAAAATAAATAAAACGCTGAAAACGATGCGGGGACAGCCATTGTTGGCTGTCTGCAAGGGGCAGCCCCATTAAACTCATATATATATATATATATATATATATATGGGTAAAATAGGGCTGCCCCCGTGGGGGGAGCTAACTTGCATACCCCCGTGCTATTTCGCCCAATCTTTTTATTTATTTTTTTAAATTTCTTCCATGGATTTTCAACAATATATCTCAATATTATGTCATTAAAATTTCGTGAGAAAACGAGCCTACCACGTTAGATCGTAGGAGTCTTTGTTTCACACGAAATTTTAATGACATAACATAGGGATATAGCGATCAAATTCCACGGAAGAAATTTTGTAAAAAAAATAAAAAAAATGGACGAAATGGGGTGGGGGAGCCAAGTTAGCTCCCCCAGGGGGCAGCTGTCACACCCCCAAATTTCGTGATCAAGAATGATCGTGCATACCCGGTAGCGGATGCTCGAGAATGATCGATGGAGGTAGGACTTTAGGAGGAGTCCAGAAATGTATGGATATCAAGGAGGTTATCCACGAGAGTCTGGAGGCTCTACCGTACGTGGCAATGGAGAAGCATCACACAAGACACTGGCTCGGTAGCAGAGTGTCATGGTGCTAGTAGCAGTACGAGTACAGACAACAGTGCAAGACATGACAGTGGATACACGCAGCGGATACATACACGAGCGCAGAAGGGTGGTACGTAGTGAAGGAGTACACATCGAGGAGCAATATGGTACGGTCACATAGGCGTACGCACGAAGGCGCACGGTATCGGTATCGAAGCGTGGCGATCTAAGGAGGCATGGAGCGTTGCAGGTGCTGAGTACGAGCATTGTCGAGCGTGCTCGGTAGTACGCGTACGACAGTGGTCTGGAGGCCACGATAGCGAAGTTCTGTAGGACTTCCCCTTAGCATAGAGAACGCTAAGGAAGGGCTTACCGCACGAGGGTCTGGAGGTCGCGGGTTCCTTTATGGCACAAGACCAAGTGTTTGGTGGCACTTGGTGAATTATGGTAAAGCTGCATCAGCAAGCGTTGGAGTGCGAGTGTGTTGATGACTGGGCGGTTGACTGGGTGTCAACCCGTGCGGGAAGACGAAAGGACAACAAGGGAGTCGACGAGACGAGCAGACGAAGAGTTGCTGAGGAACGCGAAGGGTTGCCAAAGAACTCGAAGGGTCTCTTGTGTCTTTATGTATTATTATTGTAAATGTAATAATGAGTGTCCCTTGGGTTGCCTTGAGTCTTGTATATAAGGAGAGGTGGTGGCTCATTTGTAAACACACAAGTGTAGAGTGTCCACCTCACTCTAGAGCGAGTTCCCCTTCTAATAAAGAGAAGAGCTTTATGCCCGTGCTTGTGTGATCGTGTGGTCGTGTTCTAAAGCGTTCTTGAGCGTGTTCTTGAGAGTGTTCTTGAGCGATCCATAGAGTCGAGCTTCTGCTTGTGTCTAAGCGTCGGTGTGTTAGCAAGCAGGGGTATCGAGAAAAGTTGGAGCGCGTCTGTGACCGTTCTACTCGGGAAGGCTGGTTAGCTACGGGTTAGCTAACGCCGCACAAGATCAGTCGAAATCAATAGCGGGATTTTGACCCTGTGACAAGTGGTATCAGAGCTTGGTTGGTGCCAAGGAGCGGGCAAGAAAGCAGGCAAAGCTACGAGCGGCTGTTGGAGCAGTCGATCGCGGGAATAAGAGGATACTTGTTGGTGCAAGTACTTCTTCAATCAGCGGAGTGAAGATGGTGGGTGTTACCGAGCGCGTGGCAGCACTGGAGCAAGCGATGGCAGAAGTTGAGTCCATCATTAGGACTCATGCTCATCGCATCGCTGTCTTGGAGGATCGTTCTTCAGAAGGATCGGATGTTGGGGACGAGACCCAACGCTCAGCGGAGCAGATCAAGTCCTTGGAGGACAAGCTGGAGGCGTTCAACACGATGATGGAGGATCTACGCAGCGAGATCTCCCTCATCAAGAAGGCATTGGCGAATAGCGGGAGCTCCAAGGAGGTGCAGCGATACAAGGTACCGGAACCCAAACCCTTTGCAGGTACGCGGAGTGCCAAGGATTTGGAGAACTTTCTATGGGATATGGAAGTTTATTTCGAGGCGACCAAGACAAGGGAAGCCGAGAAGGTCGACTTGGCATCGATGTATATGTCGAGCGATGCCAAGCTATGGTGGAGGAGCCGTGCAGCAGATGAGGCAAGACCGGAGATATCCAGGTGGGATGATCTAGTAATAGAACTGAAGGCGCAGTTCCTGCCGAAGAACACTGTGTAGATTGCACGGGAGGCTCTTCGACGCCTAAAGCAAACAGGCACTGTTTGTGAGTACGTGAAGCAGTTCACGTCCTTGTTGCTGGACATGAAGGGTATGTTAGAGGAGGACAAGCTGTTCAATTTCACGATCGGATTGCAGAGTTGGGCGCAAGCCGAACTGCGAAGGTAGGGCGTGAAGGACCTGAATTCAGCGATCATGGTGGCGAATGCGTTGGTCGATTATGGTGCCCAACCAGGCTACAACGCTGAAGAGAAGGAGTTCACCAGCAAGTCGAAGGCGCGGTCGAAGGACAAGGACAAAGGCGTTGCCCATGATCCACCAACGGAGGAACGGGAGTACTCCAAGAAGAAGGAGTAACCCAAGAGCAAGGGATGCTTTATATGCGACGGACCGCATCGGGCGCGGGAGTGCCCAAAGAAGGAGAAGCTCAACGGTCTTCGTATGGATGAAGAGGATGAAGAAGAAGGTGAGGTACGCTTGGGAGAAATCGGTGCTATGCGCAAGGTACGCCTTACAACACTTCGAGCTGGAGCTTCAAATTCAGTGGAGCGAGGGAACTCCACAACAAAGAGCTTTGGAGGCGCCAAGGCTCGATCGAGGACGCACAGGAGTGCGCAGGTGCGTGCGGAGCACCAAGGTGTGCGATGGAGGCACACAACCGAAGCCACGGATAGGAGAACATCCACGCACGAGAAGGCGGTGCAGAGCTCAGGATGGCGATGCAACATGGACAAGAGACCATACGTCCATGGAGGTGGAGTGATGACGAACCACACTATCAACGATCTTGCAGGAGGCAAGATACCGAAGATGCTCGGAGCGCAGGAGGTGCTCATTTCCCAGGATGCGGGTACGTCCACAGGGAACGATAGAGATCGTCAACGAGCAAGCGTGGAGGTGAGTACTCCAAAGGTGGAGCTGGAGCGACCACACAACAGCGATGGAGATGTTGTATCCAGGAGGGATACATCGAGAACAGGAGCAAATGAGGAAGCTCCATTTCTCACGACAAAGACCAAGTCATGGAGGGACGCGGTTCGTGGGAAGAACAAGTGCAGGAAGGGAGGCGGTGCACGCTTGTACCACCCTTCCAATTGAGCAGCATCAGGAGGTGCATAGCGGATGAGGATCGTGACGAGACGCCAGCTGAAGAGGAGATGCTCGGTTGAGGACAACCGATTCTTCAGGTGGGGGAGGCTTGTCACACCCCCAAATTTCGTGATCGAGAATGATCGTGCATACCCGGTAGCGGATGCTCGAGAATGATCGATGGAGCTAGGACTTCAGGAGGAGTCCGAAAATGTATGGATATTAGGGAGGTTATCCACGAGAGTCTGGAGGCTCTACCGTACGTGGCAATGTAGAAGCATCACACAGGACACTGGCTCGGTAGTAGAGTGTCGTGGTGCTAGTAGCAGTGCGAGTACAGGCAGCAGTGCAAGACATGACAGTGGATACACGCAGCGGATACATACGCGAGCGCAGGAGGGCGGTACGTAGTGAAGCAGTACGCATCGAGGAGCAATGCGGTACGGTCACATAGGCGTACGCACGAAGGCGCACGGTATCGGTATCGAAGCGTGGCGATCCAAGGAGGCATGGAGCGTTGCAGGTGCTGAGTACGAGCATTGTCGAGCGTGCTCAGTAGTACGCGTACGACAGTGGTCTGGAGGCCACGATAGCGAAGTTCTAGAGGACTTCCCCTTAGCATGCAGAATGCTAAGGAAGGGTTTACCGCACGAGGGTCTGGAGGCCGCGGGTTCCCTTATGGCACAAGGCCAAGTGTTTAGTGGCACTTGGTGAATTATGGCAAAGCTGCATCAGCAAGCGTTGGAGCGCGAGTGTGTTGATGACTGGGCGGTTGACTGAGCGTCAACCGTGCGGGAATACTAAAGGACAACAAGGGAGTCGAAAAGACGAGCAGACGAAGAGTTGCTGAGAACGCGAAGGGTTGCCAAAGAACTCGAAGGGTCTCTTGTGTCTTTACGTATCATTATTGTAAATGTAATAATGAGTGTCCATTGGGTTGCCTTGAGTCTTGTATATAAGGAGAGGTGGTGGCTCATTTGTAAACACACAAGTGTAGAGTGTCCACCTCACTCTAGAGCGAGTTCCCCTTCTAATAAAGAGAAGAGCTTTGTGCCCGTACTTGTGTGATCGTGTGGTCGTGTTCTTGAGCGTTCTTGAGTGTATTCTTGAGAGTGTTCTTGAGCGATCCATAGAGTCGAGCTTCTGCTTGTGTCTGAGCGTCGGTGCATTAGCAAGCAGGGGTATCGAGAAGAGTTGGAGCGCATCCGTGACCGTTCTACTCGGGAAGGCTGGTTAGCTACGGGTTAGTTACCCGCACAGGATTAGTCGAATTCGATAGCAGGATTTTGACCATGTGACAGCAGCCCCATTTAACCCTATATACAGGGTGAAATGGGGCTGCCCCCATGGGAGAGCTAACTTGGCTCCCCCCGCACCATTTCAACCCCATTTTTATTTTCTTTCGAAATTTCTTCCGTGGATTTTCATCAATATATCACTATATTATGTCATTCAAATTTCACGCGAAACAGAGACTCCTACGACCTCCATCCAGAAGGGTCGTTTTTAACAATTATGTTACCGTTAAAAAATGACTATCTGGATGGAGGCAGTGCAAGTCTCTGTTTTGCACGAAATTTTAATATCATGATATGTGGATATAGTGATAAATATTTACGGAAGAAATTTAAAAAAAAATAGGCGAAATAGAGCGGGGGGAACCAAGTTAGTTTGTGGGGGGTGGGGGGTTAAATGGGGTTACCCCGGGGGGAGCTAACTTGACTTCCCCGGTCCCATTTTTCTTGATTTTTTTATTTTTTTTGGAAATTTCTTCCGTGGAATTTCATCACTATATCTCTATATTATGTCATTAAAATTTCGCGCGAAACAGAAACTCTTATTGCCTCTATCTATACTGTCATTTTTTAACGGTAACAGAATTGATAAAAACGACCCCGTCTGGATGGAGGTCGTACGAGTCTCTGTTTCGTGCGAAATTTTAATGACATAATATAGGGATATATTGATGAAAATCTATGGAAGAAATTTTTCAAAAAAAATAAAAAAATCGGGCGAAATGCCGCGGAGGGAACCAAGTTAGCTCCCCCCATGGGGGGAGCTAACTTGGCTCCCCGCGCGCCATTTTTTATTTATTTTTTTTTTCGAAATTTCTTCCTAGATTTTTATTAATATATCCCTATATTATGTCATTTAAATTTCAAGTGAAACAGAGACTCTTACGCCCTGCATCCTTAAGGGTCATTTTTAGCAATTCTATTGCCGTTAAAAAATAACTGTCTGGATGGAGGTCGTACGAGTCTCTGTTTCGTACGAAATTTTAATAGCAAAATATCGGGATACCCAAAGGACAGCCCCCCACCCCATTTCGCCCGATTTTTTTAAAAAAAAATTCTTCCGTGGAATTTCATCACTATATTCCTATATTTTGTAATTAAAATTTCGTGCGAAACAGAGACTCCTACGGCCTCCATCCAGACAGTCATTTTTTAAAGTAACATAATTGCTAAAATCGACCCTATTGGAATGCAGGTCGTAGGAGTCTCTGTTTCCCGTGAAATTTTAATGACAAAATATATGGATATATTGATGAAAATCCACGGAAGAAATTTTCATAAAAAATAAAAAAAAATCGGATGAAATGATGCGGGAGGAGCCAAGTTAGCTCCCCCCATGGGGGCAGCCTCATTTTACCCTAGTAAAATGGGGCTGCCCGATGGGGGGAGCTAACTTGACTCCCCCCGCGTCATTTCACCCCCTTTATTATTATTTTTTTCGAAATTTCTATTGTGGATTTTCATCAATATATCCCTATATTATGTCATTCAAATTTAACACGAAACAGAGACTCCTACGACCTCCATCCAGAAGGGTCGTTTTTGGCAATTCTGTTACCGTTAAAAAATAGTTGTCTGAATGGAGGATGTACGAGTCTCTGTTTCACACGAAAATTTAATAGCATAATATACGGATATAATGATGAATATTTACGGAAGAATTTTTTTTTAAAAAAAAAAACCAGGCGAAATAGCGCTGGGGGAGCCAAGTTAGCTTCCCCAATGGGGCAGCCCCATTTAACTATATATATATATAGAGAGAGAGAGAGAGAGAAGGGAGTATGCACCGGCGGGTGCAGCCAACTGGCTACACTCGGCCAATTTTTTCATTGGTTTTTTATTTTTTTTTGAAAAAAACTTATGGGGATTTATGATGCAACCTTCTTAATGGCGGACTAAATAAACGATTCTAAAGATTGAAATTAGCGGACTAAATGACGAATCAAATTAGATGAAATGCGATGTGCACAAATTCAGCGACAAATGACAACAAATTACTCAAGTTCTAGCACCGGGGTTTGCCACAAACTTCGGGCAACATGACTAGTTAATGACTATGGGTAATAAATAGCGATGTTTGCGGAACGGAGTCTCAATAGATCACCAAACCAAATTAACGATACAACAATCCACGAACTAACAATATTTGGTAGAATAAATGGTGGAAATAACACTCATACCACAACCGGTGCGGTAGAACTTGCACGTTTCAGATCTGGTCGGCAGGGCTTTCGAAACTTGGATTGCTAGCGGCGGCCTGGGAGAGTTCCGCTGTAGAGTGCTCGGGTCGGCCAGGGCCTGGCAGCCATAATGGCCTTCACGGGGAGGCAAAATGATCACAGGAGAGGGGTGGGCGGCGTTGTACGCAGGGTGCGGTGGGAGTTTGGAAGTGGGGGGGGGGCAGCGGCTCGGGATGGGGCTCCTGGACGGCAGGCGCGCGCGGGAAGGGGCGTGTGGCGGAAGTAGGATGAAGGGAGAGGGTTGCGGTGCGGCAAGGAGGCGCAGCGAGGAAGAAGAAGGGCGTGATGGGGGTCTGGAGGGGGGCGGGAAGGGGTCGACGCGGTGACGGGAGGAAGGATGGCCGCGGCTTGGCGTGTGCGAGGGGTAGGAGGAGAATCGGTTGGCGGGGAGGCGGCTCGGTGGGGGTGGGGGGAAGGGAAATGAAGAGGCGGCGGCGGAAGGGGAATGTTAGGGTTGAAGGGAGAACACGGGAGGGAAAGGGGAGGGGGAATTCGAGAGAGAGAGAGAGAGAGAGAGAGAGAATTAGGGTGGAAAAATTAACTCAATTCAACTTAATTAATCTTAATACAAAGGGGGCCTTTTATAGAGGCTAATCCCCCTAAAATAGCAACCATATTTTGTGAAAAAAAAGGAAAGAAATCATGCAGAAAAGAAAAGAAGCTAAAGGCCTTTTATAATGAGCCTTTTTACTTGATTAAATAAAACTTAAAATAAAAATGTCTACTAAAAGGGTGGAGGTGGGATCATGCTGCATCAACTCCCCCTGCTGAAAAGAATCTCGCTCCGTCAAGATGGCATCGTAGAAGCTCTGAAGTATGTCGGGGCGGATTCGTTGGAGTTCATCCTCGTCAATCCAGGTGCAATCAGTAAAAGGTCGTCCCTTCCATTTGACTAGATATCGTCGAAAGAGACCACGTCTAGTCGTCATAACTCGGATGTCGGCAATATCTTCAATCTGATCGGCATCATTCGCGGCTGGTGGTTGGCGCGTGTCATCGGCGGGAACTGCTACTGGGGTGGCATCGGCTTGTTCATCTCCATGATATAAGTAGAGATCTGATATATTGAAGACCGGTGATGTCTGGACGTCTGGAGGCAGGTCGAGTAAATATGCGTTGGGCCCAATCCTCTTAAGGACTCGGAACGGGCCAATCTTTCGTTCACTCAATTTTTGGTGGTCTCTCAAAGGAAACCTCTCTTTTTTTAGGTGGACCATCACTAATTCTCCAACTCTGAACTCACTCTCTCTTCGGTGTAGGTTGGCTTGGGCTTGGTATTTCTGGGTCATGGTTTGGAGTTTGGCTCGGATTTCAGCATGGGTATGGGTTAGGTGTTCGACCAGATCCTCAACAGCTGCACTACTTCTCCCTTGCATGGTTGTGGGCTTTAGGTCTAAAAATTAGTTAAGTGGAAAGCCGTACACACTCTCAAAGGGTGATTTTCCGGTGGACCTATTAGTGGAACTGTTATACGCGAATTCAGCTTGGGGAAGAATTAGATCCCATTTGGACGAAGAGTGCCCTGCAAGACATCGCAATAGATTTCCTAATGATCTGTTAACTACTTCGGTTTGCCCATCAGTTTGTGGATGATACGCTGATGAATACTCATTCATCACTCTTTATTCTTATATTTTAGCTACAAAAACCTTTGCAAATGCATGTAGATATGTGTAAATAGAAATAATTATCAAAAGCATGCATTGTGTAAAAACCTATAATTAGCATGTTTTTGTGCAAAAATAAAAGAATAAAGATCAAAAAGAAAAAGAGGGAAATATTTAGAATGAATATTGAGCAACCTAACCCAATGGAGGGCTCAGCATGGGCCTGACCGCATAAAAGCCAAAGTAGAGGGAGATAGGGGCTCATGTGTGTAAGTACTTATGTAATTAAACAAAAGTATTTTCCTCACAAAAATAGACTCAAAAAATGCTTGTAAATATTTGTATATACTTATAAGTATAAAAACATAAGAAAAAGATAAAAATCAAAAAGAAGCTAAAAATACCACTCATCATGTACATAGATCACCCACCTACTTATTTATTTAGCCTTATAAATAAATAAAATTAATTTCCAAAATTTTTGTAAATACTCTATATTATATAGTGTAAATAAATAAAATAAAAACAATTAAAACAAAAACAAATTAAAAATAACAAAATTAAAAACACAAAAATGTATTGTAAATATACCATGTATATAAATGTATATATGTATTTATTTCACCTATGTAAATAAATAATAAAAATGAAATAAAAATATCCTTTTATTCCTTATTTTATAATATAAATAAATAAAATATAAAATAGGAATAAAATTGCACAAAAATAAGAAATTAAAAATCAAAAATCAAAATCATACATATTGTATATATACCTATATATGAACCTACTATGTAAATACACTATTTTTACTTTGAAAATTAATTAAAAATCACTAAAAAATAGAAAAAAATAAAATAAAAATATTTCATGTCTTAAGTTTTCACTAAATCGGCCCCTAGCTACCCTAATTTTCACTCCTAAGATCCAGCCACGTGGCCGCCTTCTACTGGTCCTGGGATTGTTGACCGCCCGGTCAACTACCCCCCCCCCCCAGGACCACTTCTCACGGGCTTAGGCGCCCGACCCGATTTCCCTAATTTCTAGCGCCTAAACCTGATTGATTCTCACCTAAACCCCGGGTCAGATCCGTCCACGACACATCCGTCACCCTCGCCGGAGCCTTCGCCGTGGGATCCGCGCTCCAGATTACCCTACCCACGCGCCTCTTTCCGGACCCTCCATGATATATATTCTCAGCTCCGCCACCTCGAATCTCATCTTTGGCCATTCGATTCCACCCCCTGTGAGCTTTAGCGTGCTCGTGAGAGTGACAGCTCGCGTCCGGTGCTGTTGAAGCGACGAGAGGGAGCGTGACCACTGATCCGGCGAGCTTCGCCGCCGTTGCTCCACCACCAGCTGGAGCTCGAGCCTCGGAGGGAGACGCTCCTCGAGGCGAAGACCCGGAGCTTCCTTAGCTCGTCCCCAGTCTCACCGTCCACCCAGGTATCCCCGTCGTCCATTCTTTTCCCTTAATTTCTAGTTACCCCCAAATTGCCGCTCCGCCGTGTTACGCCGATTCCGACCACTCCATAGCCCTATTCGATCATCGGAATCCATATTCATCATCGCCTCCGTCCCGCACATCTTCTCCATATCCCCATTCAACCCAGCTCGCACAGGAGCTAGGATTCGAGCTCCACCGTTCCCCCTTCGCCGGAGCTCGCCCACTTCGACCCGCCGTTCACCGTCACCCCGCCTAACCGGGTCGAGGCAGTTTGCCCTCGACTCGCGAGCTTCCTGGACTACTTTGCAGGTTCAAAGAGGACCATCTGAGGCCCTTCGACATCGAGCCAGGAGGCGTAGCTCCGCTGACCTCGCCGGAGCTCTTTAGAGCTCGGCTGGGTCGTCGGAGGACACCAGCAGCTGCGCAGAGCCACGCCAGAGCTTCTCCGTTCCTTAGGCGCAGCAGGGGAGGTCGGGAGCGCCCGCACGAGGCCGGCGAACTTCGCCGGTCACCTGTTCTTCCTCGACCTTCAGCCGCCGTCCGATCAGCCCTCCAGCTCCAGTTTGCATCTGGGCCGTTCGTACAGGAGCAGCAGTCACCGTTCGATCTGAGGAGGAGAGATCTGGACCGTCCGATGCTCGAGGGTTAGCCACATGCGCCCTACACCGTCCGATACACCACGTGGACTAGCCCTCGCCGTTGGATCACCCCGAGGAGCGTAGCTGTGGAGCCCCTGTCGATCGCCACCGTTAGATGCTACACGTGGCATCCATCCAACCACTCCGTTAATAAAGGGTAAATTACCCTTTGGCCCTTCTGTTTATTTCATTTCGTCTTTAGTCCTGTAATTAGTTAGTTTAGTTGTTTAGTTTTTGGGATATTTGCATAGAGACCCTGGTGCTTGCATTTATTTACTGATATGCCCCTGTGTGTGGTCTGACACGTGCATCGACACGTGATCTTTTGGGCTTTTTACATTATCTACCCTGTAGTTCTGGTTGTTCCTTAATGAATGAAAGTTTTTAATTATTTGCATTTATACCCCTGTACGTAATACATTTGAGCATGTGCGGATATTTTTGGGTATTTTGCGAATAGGTCCCTGGACTTTTGGTACCTGTTACCAAAAAGCCCTCGGAACTTATTTTCTTCACATTTGGGTCCCTGAGTGCCTCAGGCACGCGCGACGCGCGTGACTTCCTGGGTTAATTGCACCAGACCCCCCAGACTCCCAGGTATTTGCACTTTGGTCCCTGTGCACTGTGCCCCCTCTTTATTTGTGAATAAAATAGCAAATTACCTCCAAATCCAACGAAAATTGGATACATGGCTCCTGCCATACTGTAAAATTTTCGAGGATTTTTAGGACATTTTTGTTTTCAGTTGATATTTTTGAAGAATCAAAAACCTCCATTTTTGCTAATGTCTAGGTTTAAAAACCACAAAAAAATATTAAAGTGTCTAAAAATTACAAAAAAAATGGCTACTGTCTACTTTGTTGTGTTTGATTTTCTAGCCAATTTTGGCTATTTTTCATTACTGAAAACCACTAAAATTTGAAAAACACTCAAAATCTTATAAAAATTCTAATAAATCAATTAAAAATCCAAAAACAATAAAATAGGTGCCTAAATTTTCCTTGTTTTATTCTCTTTACAGGAAAATTACCTCCCAGCTAATTTGGGGCCTTTAGATATTTTGTCTAGGCCCTTTTAGCTCGACTGGACAGTACCTACTGTTTTAGTCACTTTTTTATTTTTAGATTATTAAATAAATATCAAAAAATTCTCAAAAATTCACCAAAAACACTAAAAATTATAAAACACATAAAAATATTTTTGTTTGATTTTTTTGTTGATTTTTAGAGCTTTTAATAAATTGTTGAAGTGTGTAGTTCATTAGCTTTTATTATTTTCTTAATTCATTAAAAATTCAAAAAAAATATAAAATATTCAAGAACCACCAAAAATATTTCTTTTATTTTGTTTTATCTCTTTTTGACTACTTCGTAGGCCGAGAGGCCAACCCGTGCTCCTTGTGTTCGACCCTGGTCGTTATACCAGGTTAAACTAATAGCAAGACCGCTATCTTGTTTTTGATTGATTTCATCTCTCTTGGTGGTCTATTTTTTTCTTGATCGATCGCATTTGATTGCTTGGGTCGCAACGACCATTTAGCACCTTATTCCTGAGTGATCAATTTTAGCGGTCGTCAGAATGGCGCCGTTGCCGGGGAGCAAGGCTTAGTAGTTTTTAGTTTTATTTTCGTTTTTGTTTTCGCGGCTTTTCGCGGCTCTTTCAGAGCTCGCGGCTTTTTCACAGCTTTTGTCTATATCTTATTTTTATTTTATTTTGTTTTATTTTCTTTTATTTTATTTTTGTTTTATTTTGAGTGTTTATTTTATTTTGCATTTTTGCATATATACCCTCATTTTATTTTCATTTATTTTTCTTATCATTATTTGATTATTTGGTCTGACCACTTGTCTTCTTTCTTGCGAGGGCCCGAGGACCGCGGAGGCGACTTTCGAGGAGCCGACGCAACCGCAGGACTTGGAGGCGGATCCCTTCTTTACGGAGCCGCAGGAGAGAGCGAGATAGAGAGTTGAGTGGGAGAGGTTTAGTTAGACTTTTTATTTTCATTTTGATTATTATTGTAATAATAAAGGTACTCAGAGACTGGACTTTGGACTTGGTTGACTTAGCGGGTCTGTTTCGCCGAGCACCGGTGTGCTCGGGGGACCCTTAGGTGTTTTTCGCGGTTTTCTCGCAGTTTTGTTTTCTTTCCTTTTTACTGCCATTTCCGGTGTTTACGCGGTTTTTGATCGAGCCCCTAGATTTAGGATTTTATACTTGCTTGTGCCGTAATTAGTAGGGTCCCCACACTTAATTATCTGCTTGTTCCTATAGTGCGCTTAATTGGACCTACTAATAATCAATTAATAAAAATAACTGACTCATCTCCTTCGTGGCCTACGTGTCGCAGCCTGCCCCGTAAAGCGCTTTCTCCTACCCCCGATTTGTCGGGCAGAGGAGGGGTGGGCCAAGACCGGACCCTTTGGCTTGGAGGACGGTGACCAGTTAGACGGTTCTGCGAGTAGAATTGCTGATCTAGGACTCGGTTTTCATCGCTGCATCATTTAGGTAGTTTAATTTCTGTCTTTACATTTATGCGCGGATCATATTGCATGTAGAGTGCTGGAGACAGGTACGCCTTTCTGACTTTGCATGCATCATTGATTTATCGTGCATCGGCTTTTTTGTCTTCTCCCCCCTGTTTTTGACCTAATAATCAGGAGAACCGAAAAATTCGTTAGGCGTTTGTTTTTATTTGAAAAATATTAAAAAGAAAAACCATAAAATTGGGACTGGCTAAGACTATTAACCCAAAAAGACACTCACCATAAAAATTTGTCTTGGGGAGAGCAACCCCCTCATTGTTTGGTTTGCTTGCGCGAGAGAGTGACCCGCACCCTAGGTAGAGCCCTCCGGTGCTATTTCCAGCTGACTACCGACTCTTCCGTGCGGGCCAGTCATTTGGGGTAGTATCGGGTATCCTAACAGGTCACGTAAGCGCTCTGATATCTTGTGTGTTCACCTAATAAAAATTGCCAAGATAATTTGACCGAGCTTTTACGGTCTTCAGCTCGCGTTGCGTTGGTGAACCGGGGGTTTGCATTCTGATCATAGTTTTTCCAGATCTCATCCGCCCTACTCGACCAGATCACGATGATGGGTAGACGCTCTCTTAGGCAGCCTCTGGCTGCACCGCTTTCGGGCACGTCTAGCCAATCATCTAGGTTGGCCCGCGAGAGCCGAGACCAGTTCTCCGAGCCCGAGTATGATTCCGCCCTGTTCCCCCTCGACCCCCTTTCTTTCGGTTCTGAGAGATATGAGCCAGAGGAGAGAATAGCAGATTTGACAGCACATGAGTATGGCTCATTTGATTTTGCAGACGTCATGGCTGGTAGTTCAGAGGACCGCTCCAGGACAGAGCACATCGTGATGGACCAGGGAGCGATCAACTCCACCCCGATCGCCTCGTTAGAGACAGTGCAGCAGCAGCTGAGGGATCAGGGAGCTTTCATGATTGAGATGAGGAGAGAGTTGGAGCGACTCAGAGCAGAGAGAGATCAGAGCGAGCCTGAGGACGGACCAGATGCAGAGGCACGAGCCGCAGCAGCAGCAGCCACCGCCGCGGCAGGAGGACACCGAAGACCGATGCGGGAGTTGCACAACCCCGGATCTACACTGATGCATCATTGGGTGGTGGTGCCTGCTATCGTGGGGGACTTTAAGTTCCCCCCGAACACCCTGCAGATGCTTCCCCGTTTTCACAGACTTGCCACCGAGGAGCCCCATCTCCACCTTCAAGAGTTCTTGATGATCTGCAGTACTGTCCACGACCGCCATGTGGACCAGGATACGATTCGGATGATCACCTTCCCCTTTTCCCTAGCAGACAGAGCAGCCACCTGGCTGAAGCATTTTGGGAAGTTTGTTTACACCTGGGAGCAGCTCCGCACCGAGTACTTGAACAAGTACTATCCACTCGGGCGGACCAATGCAGCGAGGGCCCTGATCAGCAACTTCTCCATGCTCCCCAACGAGCAATTCCATGAGGCATGGGAGAGGTTCTGAGAGCTCACAGATCGATGCCCGCACCATGATATCTCGATGCCGAACCTTGTGCAGAGCTTCTTCAGCGGGCTGACACCAGAGCTCCAGGACCTGGTGAATGCTTCTTGTGGCGGGTCCTATTTCGCCAAGGATCACGACCAGGTCTGGGCCATCTTCGAGGAGATGGTCGAGAACTATATGGTGATGTCCCAGACCCGGTTGTACACTCAGGGGAGACCCCAGCAGCAGCCAGGACCCGTGCAGTACCAGAGGATAGCACGGGTCGATGCCGGTCCATCCAGTTCATCCGCAGTTGCAGCAGCACATGCAGAGTCGTCCGCTGCGGATATGGGTATCATCAGCGAGAAGTTGGACCGCATGGAGCTGATTGAGAAGAAGCAGTGCCAGGGCATCACGCAGATGGAGCAGATGATACAGACTCTGAGCGACATGAAGACCCAGCTCATGTGTCTCCATGAGGCACAGACGGCTTCCCAGCCCCGTCTTCAGTCGCGAGGCGATACCGGCGGCAGCAGTAGTTCGTCCCAGTGCTCCAGCTCCTTTCAGCAGCCTAGATAGGTTCACCTTGTACAGCGGAGCCGTACCAGCAGCAGCAGCCCTCTTACCAGTCACCACCATCTCCAGACTTGCAGATGGTGGTATACCAGCCGGATCAGCCTCTGGCAGTACTCCCGCCAGCCCAGTTCGATGCAGAGTCGTTGATGGATGTCAACAGGATTTGGTATGACCGTCCTCAGCCTGGGATCCGACGAGACCATCCCGGATTCAGGTGGGGGAGTGGAGGTACCCAGCCCCAGCAGCATTCATCCGGTCAGGGAGGGCAGTATAGCCAGCAGAGAGATCACCAGCAGCAGCAGCCCCCAACCTACCAGCCACACCAGCAGTCGTCCTTCGTTCCTCGTCCCTATCAGCAGCAGGGACAGCCTTGGAGACGTGAGCAGTAGGCTCACCAGCAGCACCCGCAGCATCCTTCCTCTTACACCTCTCAGCAGCAGCAGCACCAGTTCCAGCAGCCTCATCACCAGAGAGGCTACCCGTCGGGCTCCCAGGAGAGCCCAGCCTTGGACGACATAGCCCGCCTTGGACGACATAGCCTGCCTCCTCACGGATCAGCAGGCTACCTTTAGACGGGAGATGGACGAGTTTCGCCAGGAGATGCGGGACCTGGTGAGAGGGAAGGCCGCCATCCCTGCACAGATAGAGCCGAATCCCAATAGCCTTAAGAGGAAGTCTGAGCAGGTAGTTTACACTAAGCATGCCACTCCTAGTGATCCATTTGATGATATGTCTTCAGATCTGTTTGATGCTGATTTTGTTACACTTAGGAGCGGTAGAGCACCAGCAGGCGGCGCCTCGTCTGAGCGACGACACGAGGATCCATCCAGGGCGCCAGATGAGGAGGAGGAGAGCGGTACTGAGGCCGCGCATGATGATGATGGTGGTACTGATGCCACCAAGGATGCTGATTCTACCGGCGGTACTGAGGATGCCGCTTCACCTGTTCGAGGAGGTGGTACTGACGCCACCAGAGTAGTCGAGCCAGCCCGCGGTACTGAGGCCGTGAGACGTCTAGCAGAGCCAGCCCGTGGTGGTACTGAGGCCACCGGTGTTCATTCTGAGAGAGATGTTGTTTTTCCTTCTGTTGATGTATCTCAGAACACTGTTTTGAATAAAGGAAAAGGTTTAGTTTCTTCTGGTCCCACTGTGGTGATTGATGTATGTGCGGATCCGGCCATCGAGCCGTCTAGACCTCTTCCTAGTCCTTCATCTGAGAAGGACCCTGTGGTCTCCTTCCCTAGAGCCATTCAGATGGGGAAGGGGAAGAAAAGAGAAAAAGACCCAAAAAAGAGTGAGCAGGAGGAGTTCAGCCAGAGCATGATCGACAGATTTCACATACAATTGACCCTTCAGGAGGCTTTGCAGCACATCCCCCTTCTTCAGCGATCTTTGAGAGATAGGACCACAGTCAGGAGGAGGAGGAGGAACCACCATTCAGAGATACATGTGCTGACGAAAGCCACGTGCTTCGCGATCCAGAACCGTCTGCCGGCCAAGAGGCCAGATTCAGGAGCCCCATATGTCAGATGTCAGATTAGAGAGCAGAGGTTCGACCGTACTCTATTGGATAGCGGATCGTCTATCAACCTCCTTCCGGCAGCCCTCCTCGACCGTTTCGAGTTGGGCACTCTTAGACAGAGCAGGACAGTCCTTCAGTTTACTGATCGATCTGTCAAGAGGCCGAAGGGGTTGTTGCGAGACGTTATCGTCACTATTCAGGGCCTGCAATTCCCCGTGGACTTTGTAGTGTTGGACATGGAGATCCCTGACTCAGTGGCCGATACCCCCATCATCCTCGGTCGTCCGTTCTTGGCCACAGCCAAGGCGGTGACTAATCATGATAGCGGGAAGGTATACTTTCGCGTCGAGGGCGAGAGTGTACAAATAGAGACGGTCGAGGACTACAGAGCCAGAGAGAGCATGCTCAGAGGCCAGCACAGACACAGAGCAGCTGACAGATGCCGGGTTAGACATCCACCAGGACTGTGATTTTGTGATCACAGATGATGAGGCAGCATGGGCAGACCCTTCAGCACAGGCCATCCTCTCATCTCCAGACACCACTGATGCAGAGATGACAGCAAAGGAGAGCTTGGAGAGCACAGCCCTGGTCCAGGATACTACAGAGGCAGCAGAGCCGGTCCCCGATCGCGACACGGTTTCTAGTGATGGTGGTACTGAGGCCACCTTGCGTGACGGTGGTACTGATGCCACCTTGTTTGATGCAGATCCCTCGGATTCAGAGTCTGATTGGGCAGATTATGATGACCAGATGCCAGACCTGAGTCCACCTGAGCCTAAAGATGAGGAGGAGGTAGAGGCAGAGCAGATCAGAGACATCACAGTTGAGCAGCCTCCTCCAGATCCAGTTTGCGAGAGTTCGTATTCTTTCTCCCAGGCAGATTTGGCAGATTTAGCAGCATTCACGCACCTTCTTCCGAGGCCAGATTTGTCAGCACCCAGCTGTCCAGAGCTGAAGCCGCTCCCTACTTCGTTGAATTATCGGTTCCTTGCGGGTGAACCTGAGATGTACCCAGTCATCATCTCCGCCGATCTGACTGGAGAGCAAGAATCCCGTTTGATGGGGGTTCTTGAAAAGAACCGCAAGGCAATTGGATGGAGCGTAGCAGATCTCCATGGGATTAGTCCATCAGTGTGCTCCCACCATATTTATCTCGAGGAGGGGGCGAAGCCGTCGCGTGAGTTCCAGCAGCGACTAAACCCCAACCTGAGAGAGGTCGTGATGAAAGAAATATCAAAATGGTGGAGTGCAATTTTATTTATCCCATTTCCGACTCCAAGTGGGCCAGCCCCTTGCATGTGGTGCCCAAGAAGACGGGCATCACGACTGTGATCAGTGAGTCGGGAGAGGAGATTGCTACACGAGTACCCACCTCTTGGAGGGTCTGTGTTGACTACAGGAGACTCAACCCGGCCACCAAGAAGGACCATTTCCCCCTGCCTTTTATTGACCAGATCATTGAGAGACTGGCAGGGAAGAGCCATTATTGCTTCCTGGATGGGTACTCGGGCTACAACCAGGTGGCTATCGCTCCTGAGGATCAGGAGAAGACCACCTTTACCTGTCCCTTTGGTACATATGCCTTTCGACGCATGCCATTTGGGCTATGCAATGCCCTTGCGACTTTTCAGAGGTGCATGCTGTCGATCTTTTCGGACATGGTAGGGGAGTGTTTGGAGGTCTTCATGGACGATTTCTCGGTCTATGGCGACGGATTCAACTCCTGTCTTGATTGCCTAGACCGAGTACTCCAGCGATGTATTGAGTACCATTTGATTCTATCTTAGGAGAAGACTCACTTCATGGTGACTCAAGGGACGGTGCTTGGCCACATCATCTCCAACAGGGGCATGGAGGTTGATCCGGCCAAGGTTGATGTCATTAGAAAACTCGCACCACCGTCTAATTTGAGGCAGCTACGGTCATTCCTGGGGCACGTTCGATTTTATAGGAGATTTATTCAGGACTTCAGCAGGATTGCCCGGCCGTTGACTGATCTCTTGACGAAAGACACCGAGTTCCTTGTCGATGACAAGTGTCTTTCATCCTTTGCGACTCTCCAGCAGTGTGTGATTGAGGCTCCTGTCCTCCAGCCGCCTGATTGGTCTCTCCCATTCGAGATCATGACGGACGCCTCCGATTTTGCCGTAGGGGCAGTGCTGGGACAGAGGAGGGATGGAGTTCCATTTGCTATCCACTACGCTAGCCGCACATTGGATTCCGCCCAACAGAATTACACGGTCACAGAGAAGGAAATGCTAGCCGTAGTGTTTGCCCTAGATAAGTTTCAATCTTATATCATTGGATCTAGAGTGACTTTGTACACAGATCACACCGCCATCAGGTACCTCATGGCAAAGAAGGATGCCAAGGCCAGACTCACTAGATGGATCCTTCTACTCCAAGAGTTCGACATTGAGATTAAGGATAAGCCTGGAGTCAAGAATGTGGTGGCGGACCATCTCTCCCGTTTAGAGCAGCCTGAGGAGTTTGAGCAGATTGACCCTATTCGAGATACCTTCCCAGATGAGGTGATCCTTGCTATCGCCTCACTCCCGTGGTATGCCGATATTATGAACTTTCTCGTTGCTGGGAAAGTCCCACAAGATTGGCCCAGGCAGAGGCTTGAGACCTTCCTTGCGAAGGCCAAGTCCTACCACTGGGAGGATCCCATCCTTTACCACGAAGGAGGGGATAGCGTCTGGCGTCGCTGTATTCCTCAGGAGGAACACCATAGCGTCCTCACTTACTGCCACAAGCTTGAGGCAGGAGGACATCATTCTGGGAGGAGAACGGCATAGAAAGTGCTCCAATCCGGCTTGTGGTGGCCTACTCTCTTCAAGGACTCTGATGAGTTCGTGAAGAGGTGTACTGACTGTCAGAGGATGGGCACTTGTGGACAGCGTGATATGATGCCAATGCAGCCCATTCACTTCTGTGCGGTTTTTGACGCATGGGGCATCGATTTCATGGGTCCATTCCCTAAGAGTCAGGGATTTGAGTACATTCTGTTGGCCGTGGATTATGTTAGTCGTCGGGTTGAGGCTATCCCCGCCCGAGCCGCTGATGCGAGGACAGTTTGCAGATTTTTGAGGAAGCACATCATCACGCGGTTCGGGGTTCCACGAGTTCTGATTTCTGATGGGGGGTCTCATTTCATCAACGACCAGGTGAAGGCCCTTGCTAGCGAGTTCGGTATAGACCATCGTGTTGCTACACCTTACCATCCACAGACGAATGGTCTAGCCGAGGTGTCGAATAGGGAGATCAAGACTATATTGCAGAAAGTCGTCCGCCCTGACCGAAAGGATTGGTCACAGCTTTTGGACTCGGTCTTGTGGGCATATAGGACGTCTTTCAAGACACCATTGGGCACATCTCCCTTTCGCCTCATATATGGCAAGCCGTGCCATTTACCTGTTGAGCTGAGGCACAAGTCACTTTGGGCAGTTACAGATATTCTTATGGATCCAGATGGTATGGGAGACCAGAGGAGGGCAGAGTTAGAAGCTCTGGAGGAGCTTAGAGATACAGCTTTCTCAAACAGCCTACAGTATAAGGAGAGAGTGAAGGAGTGGCATGATTCTCATATCAGCCACAAGCATTTCGAGATTGGACAGAGAGTATGGCTGTTTGATGCGAGGCTACGTTTATTTCCGGGGAAGCTACAGAGCAAATGGAAGGGACCCTACTTGGTCAGAAAGGTACACGACAACGGTAGCATTGATATATCCGAGTTGTCATTTGAGAGTACCTTTCGAGTGAACGGCCAGCGGCTCAAGCCATTTCTAGATCATGAGCCGCGGGTCGCTGATCTTGCCCCTATTCATTTTGCGTGAGATGTCGTCTTTGACTCACATCTAATGCATCTCACGCCTGGGTTTCACTGATCTTCCGCCTTGTATAGATCCAGATGTCCATATCATTACATTCTTTAGTCCCACATCCCTTTCTTCATCTTGTGATTATGCTATACTTAGGGTGTACTTTACCCTAAGTATAGGGGGGATGTGAGACCTTCGGGTATCTCTTTTGTTTCTGTCTACCCATGTTTTGCTGCCTATACTTAGGGATATTTTACCCTAAGTATAGGGGGGTAGACCCTGTACCTTCTCCACTCGGTTTTTCTCTTAGTATACAGCCTGCTATACTTAGGATCACTTGATCCTAAGTATAGGGGGAAGACCCGAGGATCTTCTTGACTTTCTATTTCATTTATTCGTCTTTGTATATAGCCTTTCTTTTCACTTCCCTATACCTAGCACGAGTTATGTCTTCTTCATCGCTCTTGACTCTGAGGACATCGTTCGAGCTAAGTATAGGGGGTGTGTATATATTTCATATATACGTTAGCCATAACTCGTACTTTGTGTGAGTGTGTTAATAAATAAAATGGCTAAAAATCACAAAAATTAAAAATTTTTCATGTACATAAACTTCTTCTATTTGCACATAAATAGCTGGTGTACAAATTATTTTTGTAAAAATGATTTCAAAAATCTTTTGTGTAAAGCTTGTGTAAATATTTTCTTATCAAAATTATGTATATAGTACAAAATTTTTCCAAAATGTTTTGAAAATCAAAAGTTTGCAAAAATCTTGTGTAAATTTGTGTAAATATCTTTTTGCAAAACTTGCACTTCATGCATCATCCATTCATGATTTCAAAACATTTTTCAAAAATTTTGCATGCTTGTAAACTTTGTGTAAATAGCATCTTCTGTACATATGTATATAGTTTTTCTGGATGATAGTTGACATTTAAACTAGCCTGGAATCAAATTGAGGAATGGAGCTTGATTAAGATCTTAATCCACCTAATTTCTAAGAGGAACCTTATAAGGCTTAGGTTTAAGGCTTTTCAGGTCCATGGTGACTTAATTCTTTGAGTCCACTAGGCTATGATCACATGTCATCTCAATGAGCTTAAGTAGAGCACTTAACAACAACACATGACTCATATAGATTATGGCTTTACTTGGACACCAGCACTATGCACCGAGCTCTCTACGGATGAGGTGGTGAGGAGGCAGTCTTCCTTGACTTGGGTAGCATATGAGGGTAGTACTTCTAGGCGGAACCTCTCTTCTTCTTTTAGTGAAGGAAGTGCGTCTCAACTTGGTCTGGTTGCCATGAGGTCTAACGATGGGAGTTGTGGGTTGCAATAAAGCTTCAAAAGAGGGATAGTCTACTGGCTCAAGAGGAAAAATTCCTTGTACATATGCTGCACATGTATATGTTGTACAGATGCACTTGAAAAAAAATGTGCCAAAAGAAAATAACTCCAAAAAAGTGGTGGGTCTGAGAGAAAATGATAATCCCACCGGAGTATGTATATAGAGTGCAATAAGCAAAGCTTGGTTTCATGATCCACCTGATGTAGCTTGCAGCAGGGAGACTTGGCTACACTGGTCAAGCTCCCAAGGGTACTTGGCTACACTGGCCTTGACCCATTCTCTTCTTCCTTCTCTTCTTGAGCCGGATGAATTTGAACTTAGAAGGGAATACCCCGCTTCTCGAGGAAAGAGTGGCCAGATTGAGGCCATAGAGTTACCTTGTTGGGGAGGGTTGTCAAGTTGCCATTTCTGAGGTGGAGAGCTTAGACCTCACATTCACAGGACAAGAAAAGATTCATGGTCTTCAGGGTTTGTGATTGATGACTTGTTCTGATCTGGAGCATAGAGGAGTCTTGGTTATAGAATAGTGGAACTTAGAGGCTGTTGAGTTTTAGACTTAAGTCCAAATAAGGTTCCGACACATTAATAATCCAAAGATCTGATCGAGCTCCATACCTTAATTTAATGAAGGCAAGTTTAATAATCAGCCTTGATCCATGTACATCCTCTTTTTCTTTTTCTTTATTTCTTTTTCACTTCTTTTTCAAATAAGTGTTTGCTAAGGGACTAGCAAAGTTAAGTATAGGGGGGTGATGAATACTCATTCATCACTCTTTATTCTTATATTTTAGCTACAAAAACCTTTGCAAATGCATGTAGATATGTGTAAATAGAAATAATTATCAAAAGCATGCATTGTGTAAAAACCTATAATTAGCATGCTTTTGTGCAAAAATAAAAGAATAAAGATCAAAAAGAAAAAGAGGGAAATATTTAGAATGAATATTGAGCAACCTAACCCAAGGGAGGGCTCAGCATGGGCCTGACCGCATAAAAGCCAAAGTAGAGGGAGATAGGGGATCATGTGTGTAAGTACTTATGTAATTAAATAAAAGTATTTTCCTCACAAAAATAGACTCAAAATATGCTTGTAAATATTTGTATATACTTATAAGTATAAAAACAAAAGAAAAAGATAAAAATCAAAAAGAAGCTAAAAATACCACTCATCATGTACATAGATCACCCACCTACTTATTTATTTAGCCTTATAAATAAATAAAATTAATTTCCAAAATTTTTGTAAATACTCTATATTATATAGTGTAAATAAATAAAATAAAAACAATTAAAACAAAAACAAAATAAAAATAACAAAATTAAAAACACAAAAATGTATTGCAAATATACCATGTATATAAATGTATATATGTATTTATTTCACCTATGTAAATAAATAATAAAATGAAATAAAAATATCCTTTTATTCCTTATTTTATAATATAAATAAATAAAATATAAAATAGGAATAAAATTGCACAAAAATAAGAAATTAAAAATCAAAAATCAAAATCCTACATATTGTATATATACCTATATATGAACCTACTATGTAAATACACTATTTTTACTTGAAAATTAATTAAAAATCACTAAAAAAATAGAAAAAAATAAAATAAAAATATTTCATGTTTTAAGTTTTCACTAAATCGGCCCCTAGCTACCCTAATTTTCACTCCTAAGATCCAGCCACGTGGCCGCCTTCTACTGGTCCTGGGATTGTTGATCGCCCGGTCAACTACCCCCCCCCCACCAGGACCACTTCTCACGGGCTCAGGCGCCCGACCCGATTTCCCTAATTTCTAGCGCCTAAACCCGATTGATTCTCACCTAAACCCCGGGTCAGATCTGTCCACGACACATCCGTCACCCTCGCCGGAGCCTTCGCCTTGGGATCCGCGCTCCAGATTACCCTACCCGCGCGCCTGTTTCTGGACCCTCCATGATATATATTCTCAGCTCCGCCACCTCGAATCTCATCTTTGGCCATTCGATTCCACCCCTTTTGAGCTCCAGCATGCTCGTGAGAGTGACAGCTCGCGTCCGATGCTGTTGAAGCGAGGAGAGGGAGCGTGACCACTGATCCGGCGAGCTTCGCCGTCGTTGCTCCACCACCAGCTGGAGCTCGAGCCTCGGAGGGAGACACTCCTCGAGGCGAAGACCCAGAGCTTCCTTAGCTCGTCCCCAGTCTCACCGTCCACCCAGGTATCCCCGTCGTCCATTCTTTTCCCTTAATTTCTAGTTACCCCCAAATTGCCGCTCCGCCGTGTTACGCCGATTCCGACCACTCCATAGCCCTATTCGATCATCGGAATCCATATTCATCATCGACTCCGTCCCGCGCATCTTCTCCATATCCCCATTCAACCCAGCTCGCACAGGAGCTGGGATTCGAGCTCCACCGTTCCCCCTTCGCCGGAGCTCGCCCACTTCGACCCGCCGTTCACCGTCACCCCGCCTAACCGGGTCGAGGCAGTTTGCCCTCGACCCGCGAGCTTCCTGGACTACTTTGCAGGTTCAAAGAGGGCCATCTGAGGCCCTTCGACATCAAGCCAGGAGGCGTAGCTCCGCTGACCTCACCGGAGCTCTTTAGAGCTCGGCTGGGTCGTCGGAGGACACCAGCAGCTGTGCAGAGCCATGCAGGAGCTTCTCCGTTCCTTAGGCGCAGCAGGGGAGGTCGGGAGCGCCCGCACGAGGCCGGCGAACTTCGCCGGCCACTTGTTCTTCCTCGACCTTCAGCCGCCGTCCGATCAGCCCTCCAGCTCCAATTTGCATCTGGGTCGTCCGTGCAGGAGCAGCAGTCACCATTCGATCTGAGGAGGAGAGATCTGGACCGTCCGATGCTCGAGGGTTAGCCACATGCGCCCTACACCGTCTGATACACCACGTGGACTAGCCCTCGCCGTTGGATCACCCCGAGGAGCGTAGCTGTGGAGCCCCTGTCAATCGCCACCGTTAGATGCTACACGTGGCATCCATCCAACCGCTCCGTTAATAAAGGGTAAATTACCCTTAGGCCCTTCTGTTTATTTCATTTCTTCTTTAGTCCTTTAATTAGTTAGTTTAGTTGTTTAGTTTTTGGGATATTTGCATAGAGACCCTGGTGCTTGCATTTATTTACTGATATGCCCATGTGTGTGGTCTGACACGTGCATCGACACGTGATCTTTTGGGCTTTTTACATTATCTACCCTGTAGTTCTGGTTGTTCCTTAATGAATGAAAGTTTTTAATTATTTGCATTTATACCCCTGTGCGTAATACATTTGAGCATGTGCGGATATTTTTGGGTATTTTGCGAATAGGTCCCTGGACTTTTGGTACCTGTTACCAAAAAGCCCTCGGAACTTATTTTCTTCACATTTGGGTCCCTGAGTGCCTCAGGCACGCGCGACGCGCGTGACTTCCTGGGTTAATTGCACCAGACCCCCCAGACTCCCAGGTATTTGCACTTTGGTCCCTGTGCACTGTGCCCCCTCTTTATTTGTGAATAAAATAGCAAATTACCTCCAAGTCCAACGAAAATTGGACACATGGCTCCTGCCATAGTGTAAAATTGTCGAGGATTTTTTAGGACATTTTTGTTTTCAGTTGATATTTTTGAAGAATAAAAAACCTCCATTTTTGCTACTGTCTAGGTTTAAAAACCCAAAAAAAATATTAAATTGTGTCTAAAAATTACAAAAAAATGGCTATTGTCTACTTTGTTGTGTTTGATTTTCTAGCCAATTTCGGCTATTTTTCATTACTGAAAACCACTAAAAATTGAAAAACACTCAAAATCTTATAAAAATTCTAGTAAATCAATTAAAAATCCAAAAACAATAAAATAGGTGCCTAACTTTTCCTTGGTTTATTCTCTTTGCAGGAAAATTACCTCCCAGCTAATTTGGGGCTTTAGATATTTTATCTAGGCCCTTTTAGCTCGGTTGGACAGTACCTACTGTTTTAGTCACTTTTTGATTTTTAGAAAATTAAATAAATATCAGAAAATTCTCAAAAAACACTAAAAATTATAAAACACATAAAAATATTTTTGTTTGATTTTTTGGTTGATTTTTAGAGCTTTTAATAAATTGTTGAAGTGTGTAGTTCATTAGCTTTTATTATTTTCTTAATTCATTAAAAATTCAAAAAAAATATAAAATATTCAAGAACCACCAAAAATATTTCTTTTATTTTGTTTTATCTCTTTTTGACTACTTCGTAGGCCGAGAGGCCAACCCGTGCTCCTTGTGTTCGACCATGGTCGCTGATGACCGCAGAAATGACCACTCGGATAAAGGTGCTAATCGGTCGTTGCGACCCAAGCAGTCAAATGCGAACAATCAAGAAAAATAGACCACCACGAGAGATAAAATCAATCAAAAATGCGATAGCGGTCTCGCTATTAGATTAACCTGGTATAGCGACCAGGGTCGAACTCAAGGAGCACGGATTGGCCTCTCGGCCTACGAAGTAGTCAAAAAGAGAAATAAAATAAAAGAAGAAAAGATTTTTGGTGATTTTTTTAATTATTTAATACTTTTTTTTGAATTTTTAGTGTGTTAAGAAAATAAGAAAAGCAAATAAACACACACTTCAACAATTTATTAAAAGCACTAAAAATCAACCAAAAATTCAAACAAAAATATTTTTATGTGTTTTATAATATTTAGTGTTTTTGGTGAATTTTTGAGAATTTTCTGATGTTTATTTAATTTTCTTAAAATCAAAAAGTAGCTAACATAGTAGGTACTGTCCATCCGAGCTAAAAGGGCCTAGATAAAATATCTAAAGGCCCCAAATTAGCTGGGAGGTAATTTTCTTGTAAAGAGAATAAAACAAGGAAAATTTAGGCACCTATTTTATTATTTTTGGATTTTTAATTGATTTACTAGAATTTTTATAAGATTTTGAGTATTTTTTATTTTTAGTGGTTTTCAGCAATGAAAAATAGCCAAAATTGGCTATAAAATCAAACACAACAAAGTAGACAGTAGACAATTTTTTTGTAATTTTTTAGACACTATTTAATTTTTTTATGATTTTTAAAGTTAGACAGTGAGGAAAATAGAGGTTTTTGAATTTCTAAAAATATCAAATGAAAACAAAAATGTCCTCAAAAATCCTCGAAAAGTTTACACCATGGTAGGAGCCATGTGTCCAATTTTCGTTGGATATGGAGGTAATTTGCTATTTTATCCAAAAATAAAGAAGGGTCACTGTGCACAGGGACCAAAGTGCAAATACCCAGGAGTCTGGGGGGTCTGGTGCAATTAACCCAGCGAAACACGTGCCTCACGCGTGTCTGGGGCACTCAGGGACCCATATGTAAAAAAATAAGTTCCAAGGGCTTATTGGTAACAGGTACCAAAAGTCTAGGGACCTATTCGCAAAATACCCAAAAATCACGCACATGTTCAAATGTATCACGCACAGGGGTATAACTGCAAATAGTTAAAAACTTTCATTCATTAATGAACAACCAGAACTGCAGGGCCTATATTGCAAATAAACCAGAAAATCATGTGTCGATGCACATGTCATACAACGCACAGGGGCATATCCGCAAATAAATGCAAGTACCAGGGTCTCTATGCAATTATACCAAAAACTAAACAACTAAACTAACTAATTACAGGACTAAAGACGAAATGAAATAAACAAGAGGGCCTAAGGGTAAATTACCCTTTATTAATGCGGACCGCAGGATGGACGCCACGTGGAGAGATCGACGGTGGGGATCGGCTGGCGCTCCAACACTGAGGTCCTCGAAGTGATCCGACGCTCGGGGTTCAGCCACGTGGTGTGATCAACGGTCGTGGCTCTCTGTGGCTAACCCACGAGCATCGAGCGGCTGGGATCGGTCCTCCTCAGATCTGACGGTGAAGGCGGCTCCAGAAAAGGACGGTCCAGATATGAACTGGAGCTGGAGGGCTGATCGAACGGCGTCTGAAGGTCGAGGAAGAACAGGTGGTCGGCGAGGTTCACCGGCCTCGTGCGTGCGCTCCTGACCTCCCCTGCTGCGCCTGAGGATTGGAGAAGCTCCGGCGTGACGCTGCGCAGCTGCAGGAGTCCTCCGATGACCCAGCCGAGCTCTGCAGAGCTTCGGCGAGGTCGGCAGAGGCGAAGCTCCTGGCTCGATGTCGAAGGACCTCAGATGGTCCTCATTGAACCTGCAAAACAGTCCAAGAGACTCGCGGGTCGAGGGCAAACTGCCTCGACCCAGTTAGGCGGAGTGACGGTGAACGATGGGGCGATATGGGCGAGCTCCGGCGAAGGGAGGACGGTGGAGCTCGAATCCCAGCTCCTGTGCGAGCTGGGTTGGATGGGGATGTGGAGAAGGTGCGCAGGAAGACGGCGAAGGCTATGGTGATGCCCGATGATCGAATGGTGGTCGGAGTCGATAGGAATCGACGATGGACGGCGGCGGGGCGATTTGGGGGTAACTAGAAATTACAGAAAAAGAAAGGCTAACGGAGCTACCTGGGTGGCTGAATGGGCTGTGGGCGAGCTTGCGCAGCTCTGGGTCTTTGCCTCACGGAGCGCCGACGTCCGAGGCTCGATGCTCCTGCTGGTGGCGGAGCAAGGCGGCGATGCTCGCCGGATCAGTGGCCACGCTCCCTCTCCTCGCTTCGACAGCACCGGACGCGAGCTGTCACTCTCGCGCACACACTGGAGCTCACTGATGTGGAATCAAATGACCAAAGATCGAGAATTAGGGTGGCGAAGCTCGGCTTATGTATGGGTGCAGGTCCGGGAAAGATGGCTCGGGTCCGGCTCCATGGAGCACGGATCCCTAGGATCTATGTCGGGCGAGATTCCCGGATACCTGGGGAGTGATTAGGACCCTGGGTTAGGCTAAATGGTGATCGGGTCTGGCGGTAATAAATGGAGGAAATCGGGTTCTCGAACCAGACCCGCGGGAGGTGGTCCACAGGGGGGAGTTGACCGGGTGGTCAACAATCCCCGTGGACCAATGAGAAGAGGCCGTTTGGAAATGATTTGTAAAATCATTTAAAAATAGTAAATGGCCGATTTATAAAAAAGTCAAAACATAAAATATTTTTGTTTTAATTTTTTCTATTTTTTAGTGATTTTTTATTAATTTTTCAAAATAAAAATAGGGTATGTACATAATAGGTTATATATATAGGTATATATACAATATGGGATTTTTTAGTTTTTGATTTTTTAATTATTATTTTTATACAATTTCATTCCCATTTTATATTTTATTTATTTTCATTATAAAATAAAGAATAAAAGGATATTTTTATTTTATTTTTATTATTTATATACATATGTGAAATAAATACATATATACATCTATATACATGGTATCTTTGCAATATATTTTTGTGTGTTTAATTTTGTTATTTTTTTATTTTGTTTTAATTGTTTTTATTTTATTTATTTACACTATATAATATAGAATATTTACAAGAATTTTTGAAATTAGTTTTATTTATTCATAAGGCTTAAATAATTAAGTGGATGGTCTACATACAAGGTGACTATACAAGTTGTGTTTTTGTTTTCTTTTTAATTTTTATATTTTTATTTTGATTTTATATTTATAAATATATACAAATATTTACAAGCCTATTTTTGTGAGGAAAATATTCTTATTTTATCTACATAAATGTGTACACACATGAGCCCCTATCTCCCTCTACTTTGGCTTTTATGCGGTCAGGCCCATGCTGAGCCCTCCCTTGGGTTAGGTTGCTCAATATTTATTCTAAATATTTCCCTCTTTTTCTTTTTAATCTTTATTCTTTTATTTTTGCACAAAAACATGCTAATTATAAGTTTTTACACAATGCATGCTTTTGGTAATTATTTGTATTTACACATATCTACATGCATTTGCAAAGGTTTTTGTAGCTAAAATATAAGAATAAAGAGTGATGAATGAGTATTCATCACCCCCCTATACTTAACTTTACTAGTCCCTTAGCAAACACTTATTTGAAAAAGAAGTGAAAAAGAAAGAAAAGAAAAAGAAAAGGAGAATTTACAAGGATCAAGGCTGATTATTAAACTTGAATGCATTAAATTAAGGTATGGAGCTCGATCAGATCTTTGGATTATTAGTGTGTCGGAACCTTATCTGGACTCAAGTCTAAGACTCAACAGCCTCTAAGTTCCACTAATCTATAACCAAGACTCCTCAATGCTCCAGCTCAGAACAAGTCATCAATCACAAACCCTGAAGACCATGAATCTTTTCTTGTCCTGTGAAAGTGAGGTCTAAGCTCTCCACCTCAGAAATGGCAACTTGACAACCCTCCCCAACAAGGTAACTCTATTACCTCAATCTGGCCACTCTTTCCTCGAGGAGCGGGGTATTCCCTTCTAAGTTCAAGTTCAACCGGTTCAAGAAGAGGAGGAAGAAGAGAATGGGTCAAGGCCAGTGTAGCCAAGTACCCTTGGGAGCTTGACCAGTGTAGCCAAGTTTCCCTGCTGCAAGCTACATCAGGTGGATCATGAAACCAAGCTTTGCTTATTACACTCTATATACATACTCCGGTGGGATTATCATTTTCTATCAGACCCACCACTTTTTTGGAGTTATTTTCTTTTTGCATTTTTTTTCAAGTGCATCTATACAACATATACATGTGCAGCATATATACAAGGAGTTTTTCCTCTTGAGCCAGTAGACTATCCCTCTTTTGAAGCTTTATTGCAACCCACAACTCCCGTCGTTAGACCTCATGGCAACCAGACCAAGTTGAGACGCACTTCCTTCACTAAAAGAAGAAGAGAGGTTCCGCCTAGAAGTACTACCCTCATATGCTACCCCAAGTCAAGGAAGACTGCCTCCTCACCACCTCATCCGTAGAGAGCTCGGTGCATAGTGCTGGTGTCCAAGTAAAGCCATAATCTAGATGAGTCATGTGTTGTTGTTAAGTGCTCTACTTAGGCTCATTGAGATGACATGTGATCATAGCCTAGTGGACTCACAGAATTAAGTCACCATGGACCTGAAAAGCCTTAAACCTAAGCCCTATAAGGTTCCTCTTAGAAATTAGGTGGATTAAGATCTTAATCAAGCTCCATTCCTCAATTTGATTCCAGGCTAGTTTAAATATCAACTATAATCCAGAAAAACTATATACATATGTACAAAATATGCTATTTACACAAAGTTTACAAGCATGCAAAATTTTTGAAAAATGTTTTGAAATCATGTATGAATGATGCATGAAGTGCAAGTTTTGCAAAAAGATATTTACACAAATTTACACAAGATTTTTGCAAACTTTTGATTTTCAAAACATTTTGGAAAAATTTTGTACTATATACATAATTTTGATAAGAAAATATTTACACAAACTTTACACAAAAGATTTTTGAAATCATTTTTACAAAAATAATTTGTACACTAGCTATTTATGTGCAAATAGAAGAAGTTTATGAAATATTTATAATTTTTGTGATTTTTAGCCATTTTATTTATTAACACACTCACACAAAGTACGAGTTATGGCTAAAGTATATATGAAATATATACACACCCCCCTATACTTAGCTCGAACGATGTTCTCAGAGTCAAGAGCGATGAAGAAGACATAACTCGTGCTAGGTATAGGGGAGTGAAAAGAAAGGCTATATACAAAAATGAAAAATGAAACAAAGAAGTCAAAAGAAGCTCGGGTCTTCCCCCTATACTTAGGATCAAATCATCCTAAGTATAGCAGGCTGTACACTAAGGGAAAACCGAGAGGAGAATGTACAGGGTCTACCCCCACAGGGTCTACCCCCCTATACTTAGGGTAAAATATCCCTAAGTATAGGCAGCAAAAATGGGGTAGGCAGAAACAAAAGAAATACCCGAAAGGTCTCACATCCCCCCTATACTTAGGGTAAAGTGCACCCTAAGTATAGCATAATCACAAGATGAAGAAAGGGATGTGGGACTAAAGAATGTAGTGATATAAACATCTGGATCTATACAAGGCGGAAGATCAGTGAAACTCAGGCGTGAGATGCCTTAGATGTGAGTCAAAGACCACATCTCATGCAAAATGAATAGGGGCAAGATCAGCGACCCGCGGCTCATGATCTAGAAATAGCTTGAGCCGCTGGCCGTTCACTCGAAAGGTACTCTCAGAAGACAACTCAGATATATCAATGCTACCGTTGTCGTGTACCTTTCTGACCAAGTAGGGTCCCTTCCATTTGCTCTGTAGCTTCCCTGGAAACAAACGAAGCCTCGCATCAAACAGCCATACTCTCTGTCCAATCTCAAAATACTTGTGGCTGATATGAGAATCATGCCACTCTTCACTCTCTCCTTATACTGTAGGTTGTTTGAGAAAGCTGTATCTCTAAGCTCCTCCAGGGCGGCTAACTCTGCCCTCCTCTGGTCTCCCATACCATCTGGATCCATAAGAATATCTGTAACTGCCCAAAGTGACTTGTGCCTCAGCTCAACAGGTAAATGGCACGGCTTGCCATATACGAGGCGAAAGGGAGATGTGCCCAATGGTGTCTTGAAAGACGTCCTATATGCCCACAAGACCGAGTCCAAAAGCTGTGACCAATCCTTTCGGTCAGCGCGGACGACTTTCTGCAATATAGTCTTGATCTCCCTATTCGACACCTCGGCTAGACCATTCGTCTGTGGATGGTAAGGTGTAGCAACACGATGGTCTATACCGAACTCGCTAGCAAGGGCCTTCACCTGGTCGTTGATGAAATGAGACCCCCCATCAGAAATCAGAACTCGTGGAACCCTGAACCGCGTGATGATGTGCTTCCTCAAAAATCTGCAAACTGTCCTCGCATCAGCGGCTCGGGCGGGGATGGCCTCAACCCAACGACTAACATAATCCACGGCCAACAGAATGTACTCAAATCCCTGACTCTTAGGGAATGGACCCATGAAATCGATGCCCCATGCGTCAAAAACCTCACAGAAGTGAATGGGCTGCATCGGCATCATATCACGCTGTCCACAAGTGCCCATCCTCTGACAGTCATTACACCTCTTCACGAACTCATCTGAGTCCTTGAAGAGGGTAGGCCACCACAAGCCGGATTGGAGCACTTTCTGTGTCGTTCTCCTCCCAGAATGGTGTCCTCCTGCCTCAAGCTTGTGGTAGTAAGTGAGGACGCTATGGTGTTCCTCCTGAGGAATACACCGACGCCAGACACTATCCCCTCCTTCGTGGTAAAGGATGGGATCCTCCCAGTGGTAGGACTTGGCCTTCGCAAGGAAGGTCTCAAGCTTCTGCCTGGGCCAATCTTGTGGGACTTTCCCAGCAACGAGAAAGTTCACAATATCGGCATACCATGGGAGTGAGGCGATAGCAAGGATCGCCTCATATGGGAAGGTATCTCTAATAGGCTCAATCTGCTCAGACTCCTCAGGCTGCTCTAAACGGGAGAGATGATCTGCCACCACATTCTTGACTCCAGGCTTGTCCTTGATCTCAATGTCGAATTCCTGGAGTAGAAGGATCCATCTAGTGAGTCTGGCCTTGGCATCCTTCTTTGCCATGAGGTACCTGATGGCGGTGTGATCTGTGTACAAAGTCACTCGAGATCCAATGATATAAGATCGAAACTTATCTAGGGCGAACACTACGGCTAGCATCTCCTTCTCTGTGACCGTGTAATTTTGCTGGGCGGAATCCAATGTGCGGCTAGCGTAGTGAATAGCAAAGGGGACTCCATCCCTCCTCTGTCCCAACACTGCCCCTACGGCAAAATCGGAGGCATCCGTCATGATCTCGAATGGGAGAGACCAATCAGGCGGCTGGAGGACAGGAGCCTCAATAACACACTGCTGGAGAGTCGCAAAGGACGAAAGACACTTGTCATCGACAAGGAACTCGGTGTCTTTCGTCAAGAGGTCAGTCAACGGCCGAGCAATCCTGCTGAAATCCTGAATAAATCTCCTATAAAATCCAACGTGCCCCAGGAATGACCGTAGCTGCCTCAAATTGGACGGTGGTGCGAGTTTTCTAATGACATCAACCTTGGCCGGATCAACCTCCATGCCCCTGTTGGAGATGATGTGGCCAAGCACCGTCCCTTGAGTCACCATGAAGTGACTCTTCTCCCAAGATAGAACCAAATGGTACTCAATACATCGCTGGAGTACTCGATCTTGGCAGTCAAGACAGGAGTCGAATCCGTCGCCGTAGACCGAGAAATCGTCCATGAAGACCACCAAACATTCCCCTACCATGTCCGAAAAGATCGACAGCATGCACCTCTGAAAAGTCGCAGGGGCATTGCATAGCCCAAATGGCATGCGTCGAAAGGCATATGTACCAAAGGGACATGTAAAGGGGGTCTTCTCTTGATCCTCAGGAGCGATGGCCACCTGGTTGTAGCCCGAGTACCCATCCAGGAAGCAATAATGGCTCTTCCCTGCCAGTCTCTCAATGATCTGGTCAATAAAAGGCAGGGGGAAATGGTCCTTCTTGGTGGCCTGGTTGAGTCTCCTGTAGTCAACACAAACCCTCCAAGAGGTGGGTACTCGTGTAGCAATCTCCTCTCCCGACTCACTGATCACAGTCGTAATGCCCGTCTTCTTGGGCACCACATGCAAGGGGCTGACCCACTTGGAGTCGGAAATGGGATAAATGAAATCTGCACTCCACCACTTTGATATTTCCTTCATCACAACCTCTCTCAGGTTGGGGTTCAGTCGCCGCTGGAACTCACGCGACGGCTTCGCCCCCTCCTCGAGGTAAATATGGTGGGAGCACACTGATGGACTAATCCCATGGAGATCAGCTACGCTCCATCCGATTGCCTTGCGGTTCTTTTCAAGAACCCCCATCAAAGGGGATTCTTGCTCTCCAGTCAGATCGGCGGAGATGATGACTGGGTACATCTCAGGTTCGCCCGCAAGGAACCGATACTTCAGCGAAGTAGGGAGCGGCTTCAGCTCTGGACAGCTGGGTGCTGGCAAATCTGGCCTCGGAAGAAGGTGCGTGAATGCTGCTAAGTCTGCCAAATCTGCCTGGGAGAAAGAATGCAAGCTCTCGCAAACCGGATCTGGAGGAGGCTGCTCAACTGTGCTGTCTCTGATCTGCTCTGCCTCTACCTCCTCCTCATCTGTAGGCTCAGGTGGACTCAGGTCTGGCATCTGGTCATCACAATCTGCCCAATCAGACTCTGAATCCGAGGGATCTGCATCAAACAAGGTGGCATCAGTACCACCGTCACACAAGGTGGCCTCAGTACCACCATCACTAGCAACCGTGTCGCGGTCGAGAACCGGCTCTGCTGCCTCTGTAGTATCCTGGACCAGGGTTGTGCTCTCCAAGCTCTCCTCTGATATCATCTCTGCATCAGTGGTGTCTGGAAATGAGAGGATGGCCTGTGCTGAAGGGTCTGCCCATGCTGCCTCATCATCTGTGATTACAAAATCACAGTCCTGGTGGATGTCTAGCCCGGCATCTGTCAGCTGCTATGTATCTGTGCTGATCTCGGAGCATGCTCTCTCTCTGGCTCTGTAGTCCTCGACCGTCTCTATTTGTATACTCTCGCCCTCGACGCGAAATTATACCTTCCCGCTATCATGATCAGTCACTGCCTTGGCTGTGGCCAAGAACGGACGACCGAGGATGATGGGGGTATCGGTCACTGAGTTAGGGATCTCCATGTCCAACACTACGAAGTCCACGGGGAATTTCAGGCCCTGAATAGTGACGATAACATCTCGCAACAACCCCTTCGGCCTCTTGACAGATCGATCAGCAAACTTAAGGACTGTCCTGCTCTATCGAAGAGTACCCAACTCGAAGCGGTCGAGAAGGGCTGCCGGAAGGAGGTTGATAGACGATCCGCTATCCAATAGAGTCCGGTCGAACCTCTGCTCACTAATCTGACATCTGACATACGGGGCTCCTGAATCTGGCCTCTTGGCCGGCAGACGGTTCTGGATCGCGAAGCACGTGGCTTTCGTCAGCACATGTATCTCTGAATGATGGTTCCTCCTCCTCCTCCTGACTGTGGTCCTATCTCTCAAAGATCGCTGAAGAAGGGGGATGTGCTTCAAAGCCTCCTGAAGGGTCAGCTGTATGTGAAATCTATCGATCATGCTCTGGCTGAACTCCTCCTGCTCTCTCTTTTTTAGGTCTTTTTCTCTTTTCTTCCCCTTCCCCATCTGAACGGCTCTAGGGAAGGGGATCACAGGGTCCTTCTCAGATGAAGGACTAGGAAAAGGCATAGACGGCTCGACGGCCGGATCCGCACATACATCAATCACCACAGTGAGACCAGAAGAAACTAAACCTTTTCCTTTATTCACAACAGTGTTCTGAGGTACATCAACAGAAGGAAAAACAACATCTCTATCAAAACGAACACCGGTGGCCTCAGTACCACCTCGGGCTGGCTCTGCTACTGGACGTCTCGCGGCCTCAGTACCGCGGGCTGGCTCGGCTACTCTGGTGGCATCAGTACCACCTCCTCGAACTGGTGAAGCGGCGGCCTCAATACCGTCGGTGGAATCAGCATCCTTGGTGGCATCAGTACCACCATCATCATCATGCGCGGCCTCAGTACCGCTCTCCTCCTCCTCATCTGGTGCCCTGGGTGGATCCTCGAGTCGTCGCTCAGATGAGGCACCGCCTGCTGGTGCTCTACTGCTCCTAAGTGTAACAAAATCAGCATCAAACAGATCTGAAGAGATATCATCAAATGGATCACTAGGAGTGGCATGCTCAGTGTAAACTACCTGCTCAGACTTCCTCTTGAGGCTATTGGGATTCAGCTCTATCTGTGCAGGGATGGCGGCCTTCCCTCTCACCAGGTCCCGCATCTCCTGGCGGAACTCGTCCATCTCCCGTCTAAAGGTAGCATGCTGATCCGTGAGGAGGCGGGCTATGTCGTCCAAGGCTGGGCTCTCATGGGAGCCCGATGGGTAGCCTCTCTGGTGATGAGGCTGCTGGAACTGGTGCTGCTGGTGCTGAGAGGGGTAGGAGGAAGGATGTTGCTGCAGGTGTGGCTGGTGAGCCTGCTGCTCACGTCTCCAAGACTGTCCCTGCTGCTGATAGGGACGAGGGACGAAGGATGACTGCTGGTGTGGCTGGTAGGCTGGGGGCTGCTGCTGCTGGTGATCCCTCTACTGGCCATACTGCCCTCCCTGACCGGATGACTGCTGCTGGGGCTGGGTACCTCCACTCCCCCACCTGAATCCGGGATGGTCTCGTCGGATCCCAGGCTGGGGACGGTCATACCAAATCCCGTTGACGTCCATCAACGGCTCTGCGTCGTACTGGGCTGGCGGGAGTACTGCCAGAGGCTGATCCGGCTGGTATACCACCATCTGCATGTCTGGAGATGGTGGGGACTGGTAAGAGGGTTGCTGCTGCTGGTACGGCTCCGCCTGTACAAGATGAACCTGTCTAGGCTGCTGAAAGGAGCTGGAGCGCTGGGACGAGCTGCTGTTGCCGCCGGTATCGCCTCGCGACTGAAGACGAGACTGGGAAGCCGTCTGTGCCTCCTGGAGACACATGAGCTGGGTCTTCATGTCACTCAGAGTCTGTGCCATCTGCTCCATCTGCGTGATGCCCTGGCACTGCTTCTTCTCGATTAGCTCCATACGGTCCAACTTCTCGCTGATGATACCCATATCCGCAGCGGACGACTCTGCCTGTGCTGCTGCAACTGTGGATGAACTGGATGGACCGGCATCGACCCGTGCTATCCTCTGGTACTGCACGGGTCCTGGATGCTGCTGGGGTCTGCCCTGTGTATACAACCGGGTCTGGGACATTACCATATAGTTCTCGGCCATCTCCTCGAAGATGGCCCAGACCTGGTCGTGATCCTTGGCGAAATATGACCCACCACAAGAAGCATTCACCAGGCCCTGGAGCTCTGGTGTCAGCCCGCTGAAGAAGCTCTGCACAAGGTTCGGCTTCGAGATATCATGGTGCGGGCATCGGTCTGTGAGCTCTCGGAACCTCTCCCATGCCTCATGGAATTGCTCGTTGGGGAGCATGGAGAAGTTGCTGATCAGGGCCCTCGCTGCATTCGTCCGCCCGAGTGGATAGTACTTGTTCAAGTACTCGGTGCGGAGCTGCTCCCAGGTGTAAACAAACTTCCCCAAATGCTTCAGCCAGGTGGCTGCTCTGTCTGCTAGTGAGAAGGGGAAGGCAATCATCCGAATCGTATCCTGGTCCACATGACGGTCGTGGACAGTACTGCAGATCATCAAGAACTCCTGGAGGTGGAGATGGGGCTCCTCGGTGGCAAGTCCGTGAAAACGGGGAAGCATCTGCAGGGTGTTCGGGGGGAACTTGAAGTCCCCCACGATAGCAGGCACCACCACCCAATGATGCATCAGTGTAGATCCGAGGTTGTGCAACTCCCGCATCGGTCTCGGTGGTCCTCCTGCCGCGGCGGCTGCTGCTGCTGCTGCGGCTGCTGCGGCTCGTGCCTCTACATCTGGTCCGTTCTCAGGCTCGCTCTGATCTCTCTCTGCTCTGAGTCGCTCCAACTCTCTCCTCATCTCAATCATGAAAGCTCCCTGATCCCTCAGCTGCTGCTGCACTGTCTCTAACGAGGCGATCAGGGTGGAGTTGATCGCTCCCTGGTCCATCACGATGTGCTCTATCCCGGAGCGGTCCTCTAAACTACCGGCCATGACGTCTGCAAAATCAAATGAGCCATACTCAGGTGCTGTCAAATCTGCTATTCTCTCCTCTGGCTCATATCTCTCAGAACCGAAAGAAAGGGGGTCGAGGGGGAACAGGGTGGAATCATACTCGGGCTCAGAGAATTGGTCTTGGCTCTCGCGGGCCAACCTAGATGATTGGGTAGACGTGCCCGAAAGCGGTGCAGCCAGAGGCTGCCTAAGAGAGCGTCTACCCATCATCGTGATCTGGTCGAGTAGTGCGGATGAGATCTGGAAAAACTATGATCAGAATGCAAACCCCCGGTTCACCAACGCAACGCGAGCTGAAGACCGTAAAAGCTCGGTCAAATTATCTTGTCAATGTTTATTAGGTGAACACACAAGATATCAGAGCGCTTACGTGACCTGTTAGGATACCCGATACTATCCCAACCGACTGGCCCGCACGGAAGAGTCGGTAGTCAGCTGGAAATAGCACCGGAGGGCTCTACCTAGGGTGCGGGTCACTCTCTCGCGCAATCAAACCAAACAAGGAGGGGGTTGCTCTCCCCAAGACAAATTTTTAAGGTGAGCGTCTTTTAGGGTCGATAGTTTTAGCCAGTCCCAATTTTATGGTTTTTCTTTTTAATATTTTTCAAATAAAAACAAACGCCTAACGAATTTTTCGGTTCTCCTGATTATTTAGTCCAAAACAGGGGGAGAAGACGAAAAAGCCGATGCACGATAAATCAATGATGCATGCAAAGTCAGAAAGGCGTACCTGTCTCCAGCACTCTACATGCAATATGATCCGCGCATAAATGTAAAGGCAGAAATTAAACTACCTAAATGGTGCAGCGATGAAAACCGAGTCCTAGATGAGCAAGTTCTACTCGCAGAACCGTCTAACTGGTCACCGTCCTATAGGCCAAAGGTCCGGTCTTGGTCTACCCCTCCTCTGCCCGACAAATCGGGGGTAGGAGAAAGCGCTTTGTGGGGTAGACTACGGCACGTAGGCCACGAAGGAAAATGAGTCAGTTATTTTTATTAATTGATTATTAGTAGGTCCAATTAAGCGTACTATAGGAGCAGTCAGATAATTAAGTGTGGGGACCCTACTAATTACGGCACAAGCAAGTATAAAATCCTAAATCTAGGGGCTCGATCAAAAACCGCGTAAACACCGGAAAAGGCAGCTAAAAAGAAAAGAAAACAAAACCGCGAGAAAAACCGCGAAAAACTCATAAGGGTCCCCCGAGCACACCGGTGCTCGGCGAAACAGACCCGCTAAGTCAACCACAGTCCAAAGGTCCAGTCTCTGAGTCCCTGTATTATTACAATAATAATCAGAATAAGAATGAAAAATCTAACTAAACCTCTCCCACTCAACTCTCTCTCTCGCTCTCTCCTGCGGCTCCGTAAAGAAGGGAGCCGCCTCCAAGTCATGCGGTTGCGTCGGCTCCTCGAAAGTCGCCTCCGCGATCCTCGGGCCCTCGCAAGAAATAGAGACAAGTGGTCAGACCAAAATAATCAAATAATGATAAGAAAAATAAATGGAAATAAAATGAGGGTATATATGCAAAAATGCAAAATAAAATAAACACTCAAAATAAAACAAAAATAAAAACAAAAGAAAAGAACATAAGGCAAAATAAAACAAAAATAAAATATAGACAAAAGCCGCGAAAAAGCCACGAGCTCTGAAAGAGCCGCGAAAAGCCGCGAAAACAAAAACGAGAATAGAATAAAAACTACTAAGCCGTGCTCCCCGGCAACGGCGCCATTCTGATGACCGCAGAAATGACCACTCGGATAAAGGTGCTAATCGGTCGTTGCGACCCAAGCAGTCAAATGCGAACAATCAAGAAAAATATACCACCACGAGAGATAAAATCAATCAAAAATGCGATAGCGGTCTCGCTATTAGATTAACCTGGTATAGCGACCAGGGTCGAACTCAAGGAGCACGGGTTGGCCTCTCGGCCTACGAAGTAGTCAAAAAGAGAAATAAAATAAAAGAAGAAAAGATTTTTGGTGATTTTTTAATTATTTAATACTTTTTTTTGAATTTTTAATGTGTTAAGAAAATAAGAAAAGCAAATAAACACACACTTCAATAATTTATTAAAAGCACTAAAAATCAACCAAAAATTCAAACAAAAATATTTTTTATGTGTTTTATAATTTTTAGTGTTTTTGGTGAATTTTTGAGAATTTTCTGATGTTTATTTAATTTTCTAAAAATCAAAAAGTAGCTAAAACAGTAGGTATTGTCCAGCCGAGCTAAAAGGGCCTAGATAAAATATCTAAAGGCCCTAAATTAGCTGGGAGGTAATTTTCCTGTAAAGAGAATAAAACAAGGAAAATTTAGGCACCTATTTTATTGTTTTTGAATTTTTAATTGATTTACTAGAATTTTTATAAGATTTTGAGTATTTTTTAATTTTTAGTGGTTTTCAGCAATGAAAAATAGCCAACATTGGCTAGAAAATCAAACACAACAAAGTAGACAGTAGACAATTTTTTTGTAATTTTTTAGACACTATTTAATTTTTTTATGATTTTTAAAGTTAGACAGTGAAGAAAATAGAGGTTTTTGAATTTCTAAAAATATCAAATGAAAACAAAAATGTCCTAAAAAATCCTCAAAAAGTTTACACCATGGCAGGAGCCATGTGTCCAATTTTCGTTGGATTTGGAGGTAATTTGCTATTTTATCCAAAAATAAAGAAGGGGCACTGTGCACAGGGACCAAAGTGCAAATACCCAAGAGTCTGGGGGGTCTGGTGCAATTAACCCAGTGAAACACGTGCCTCGCGCGTGTCTGGGGCACTCAGGGACCCATATGTAAAAAAAATAAGTTCCAAGGGCTTATTGGTAACAGGTACCAAAAGTCTAGGGACCTATTCGCAAAATACCCAAAAAATCACGCACATGTTCAAATGTATCACGCACAGGGGTATAAATGCAAATAGTTAAAAATTTTCATTCATTAATGAACAACCAGAACTGCAGGGCCTATATTGCAAATAAACCAGAAAATCACGTGTCGATGCACGTGTCATACAACGCACAGGGGCATATCCGTAAATAAATGCAAGTACCAGGGTCTCTATGCAATTATACCAAAAACTAAACAACTAAACTAACTAATTACATGACTAAAGACGAAATGAAATAAACAAGAGGGCCTAAGGGTAAATTACCCTTTATTAATGCGGACCGCAGGATGGACGCCACGTGGAGAGATCGACGGTGGGGATCGGCTGGCGCTCCAACACTGAGGTCCTCGAAGTGATCCGACCCTCGGGGTTCAGCCACGTGGTGTGATCAACGGTCGTGGCTCTCTGTGGCTAACCCACGAGCATCGGGCGGCTGGGATCGGTCCTCCTCAGATCTGACGGTGAAGGCGGCTCCGGAAAAGGACGGTCCAGATAAGAACTGGAGCAGGAGGGTTGATCGAACGGCGTCTGAAGGTCGAGGAAGAACAGGTGGCCGGCGAGGTTCGTCGGCCTCGTGCGTGCGCTCCTGACCTCCCCTGTTGCGCCTGAGGATCGGAGAAGCTCCGGCGTGGCGCTGCGCAGCTGCAGGTGTCCTCCGATGACCCAGCCGAGCTCTGTAGAGCTCCGGCGAGGTCGGCGGAGGCGAAGCTCCTGGCTCGATGTCGAAGGACCTCAGATGGTCCTCATTGAACCTGCAAAACAGTCCAAGAGACTCGCGGGTCGAGGGCAAACTGCCTCGACCCAGTTAGGCGGAGTGACGGTGAACGATGGGGCGATATGGGCGAGCTCCGGCGAAGGGAGGACGGTGGAGCTCGAATCCCAGCTCCTGTGCGAGCTGGGTTGGATGGGGATGTGGAGAAGGTGCGCAGGAAGATGGCGAAGGCTATGGCGATGCCCGATGATCGAATGGTGGTCGGAGTCGATAGGAATCGACGATGGACGGCGGCGAAGCGATTTGGGGGTAACTAGAAATTACGGAAAAAGAAAGGCTAACGGAGCTACCTGGGTGGCTGAATGGGCTGTGGGCGAGCTTGCCCAGCTCTGGGTCTTTGCCTCACGGAGCGCCGACGTCCGAGGCTCGATGCTCCTGCTGGTGGCGGAGCAAGGCGGCGATGCTCGCCGGATCAGTGGCCACGCTCCCTCTCCTCGCTTCGACAGCACCGGACGCGAGCTGTCACTCTCGCGCACACACTGGAGCTCACTGGGGGTGGAATCAAATGACCAAAGATCGAGAATTAGGGTGGCGGAGCTCGGTTTATGTATGGTTGCAGGTCCGGGAAAGATGGCTCGGGTCCGGCTCCATGGAGCACGGATCCCTAGGATCTATGTCGGGCGAGATTCCCGGATACCTGGGGAGTGATTAGGACCCTGGGTTAGGCTAAATGGTGATCGGGTCTGGCGGTAATAAATGGAGGAAATCGGGTTCTCGAACCAGACCCGCGGGAGGTGGTCCACAGGGGGGAGTTGACCGGGTGGTCAACAATCCCCGTGGACCAATGAGAAGAGGCCGTTTGGAAATGATTTGTAAAATCATTTAAAAATAGTAAATGGACGATTTATAAAAAAGTCAAAACATAAAATATTTTTGTTTTAATTTTTTCTATTTTTTAGTGATTTTTAATTAATTTTTCAAAATAAAAATAGGGTATGTACATAGTAGGTTATATATATAGGTATATATACAATATGGGATTTTTTAGTTTTTGATTTTTTAATTATTATTTTTATACAATTTCATTCCCATTTTATATTTTATTTATTTTCATTATAAAATAAGGAATAAAAGGATATTTTTATTTTATTTTTATTATTTATATACATATGTGAAATAAATACATATATACATCTATATACATGGTATCTTTGCAATATATTTTTGTGTTTTTAATTTTGTTATTTTTTTATTTTGTTTTAATTGTTTTTATTTTATTTATTTACACTATATAATATAGAATATTTACAAGAATTTTGGAAATTAGTTTTATTTATTTATAAGGCTTAAATAATTAAGTGGATGGTCTACATACAAGGTGACTATACAAGTTGTGTTTTTGTTTTCTTTTTAATTTTTATATTTTTATTTTGATTTTATATTTATAAATATATACAAATATTTACAAGCCTATTTTTTTGAGAAAAATATTCTTATTTTATCTACATAAATATGTACACACATGAGCCCCTATCTCCCTCTACTTTGGCTTTTATGCGGTCAGGCCCATGCTGAGCCCTCCCTTGGGTTAGGTTGCTCAATATTTATTCTAAATATTTCCCTCTTTTTCTTTTTAATCTTTATTCTTTTATTTTTGCACAAAAACATGCTAATTATAAGTTTTTACACAATGCATGCTTTTGGTAATTATTTGTATTTACACATATCTACATGCATTTGCAAAGGTTTTTGTAGCTAAAATATAAGAATAAAGAGTGATGAATGAGTATTCATCAGTCGCTATACCAGGTTAAACTAATAGCAAGACCGCTATCTTATTTTTGATTGATTTCATCTCTCTTGGTGGTCTAGTTTTTTTCTTGATCGATCGCATTTGATTGCTTGGGTCGCGACGACCATTTAGCACCTTATTCCTGAGTGATCAATTTTAGCGGTCGTCATACGCGGTGTTGTACTGCAAACGAGTACTAAGACGTGACCAAAGTGTGCGCCAAAAATGACTCAAAAACCGGGTATCATGATCCGAAGTAAAAGAACGAGGGACACCATGCAATCGAACGACATCATGAAAAAACAAATCAGTGACATGAGATGCATCTGAGGTTTTTTTACATGCAATGAAATGTGCCATTTTAGAAAATCTGTCCACAACCACAAAAATAGAGTCAACTTTTCGTACTGTGAGGGGTAAGCCTAGCACAAAATCCATGGTGATGTCTTTCCAGGGTCGCAGAGGAATGGGCAGAGGTGTATGCAGTCCAGTGTTCTGCCTGTGGCCTTTGAATCTCTGACAGGTTTGGCATTTTTGTACGAATTTCGTAACATCCTTTCGCATCTGCGGCCAATGAAATCGTTCTTGGAGAAGAGTCAAGGTCTTATCCCTTCCAAAGTGTCCAGCTACGCCCCTGTTGTGTAGTTCTGAAATTAGATTCTCACGAAGGGACGTGGCAGGGATGCACAGTTGGTGGCCTTTGAATAGGAAACCCTCATGAAGAACATAGGTGGCTATTGGGTCCTGCCCAGTACCGACACATTCGGCATGAACTTGACCGAAGTCAGGATCAGTGGGGTAGAGGTCCTTGAGAGTGCCAAATCATGTTGTGCTGATGGTCATTGTGGTCAGGGCATGTGCTCGCCGGCTCAACGCGTCGGCCACACGGTTCAGGGTTCCGGCTTTGTGCTTGAGATGAAAGGTGTATTCTTGGAGGAAACTAACCCATTTGGCATGACATTTGTTAAGGGTCTTCTGAGAATTCAGATACCTTAAGGCTTCATGATCAAAGTTAAGGACAAATTCACGTTGGATCAGGTAATGCCTCCAATGCTTGAGAGCTTGTACCACGGCATAGAATTCGACGTCATAAGTGGAGTATCGTGATCGAGCTTTGTTCAATTTCTCGCTATAGAATGCTACAGGTCGTCCTTCTTGGCTTAGGACGGCACCAATCCCGACATGTGAGGCGTCGTAATCGACAACAAAAACCTTGGTGAAGTCAGGGAGTGCCAAGACAGGAGCATGTGTCAATTGATGTTTTAGATTTTGAAAGCTCATTTCTGCTTCAAGAGTCCAAGCGGGTGCACCTTTACGCGTGCAATCTACCAACAGAGCTGCACAAGTGCTAAAGTTCCGAATGAAACGTCGGTAGAAAGAAGCTAGCCCCAGAAAGCTGCGAATTTCAGTGAGGGTTTTGGGTATGGGCCAGCTCTGAATGGCCTGAATTTTGGAGGGATCAACCTTAAGTCCATCGGCAGTGACCATGTACCCCAGGAAGAGGACTGTGTCAGACATGAAGGAGCATTTCTTAAGGTGAACATACAGTTTTTGGGCTCTCAGGGTTTCCAGGACTTGTCGAAGGTGAGACAAGTGGTCTTCTTTAGTCAAGCTGTAGATCATGATATCATCGAAATACACAACCACAAACTTGCCAATGAAGGGTCGCAATACATGATTCATGGTTCGCATGAAGGTGCTTGGGGCATTCGACAAGCCGAAGGGCATGATCGTCCATTCATACAGGCCCTCTTTGGTCTTAAAAGCAGTCTTCCACTCGTCTCCAGGTCGGAGGCGAATCTGATGGTAGCCACTGCGGAGATCCATTTTGGAGAACAATTTGGCACCCGATAACATATCAAGCATATCATCAAGGCGTGGAATGGGAAAACGATATTTGATCGTTATCTTGTTGATAGCACGACTGTCCAAGCACATTCTCCATGTGCCGTCTTTCTTCGGGGTAAGCAGAGCAGGAACCGCCACGGGGCTCATACTCTCTCGAACATACCCACGTCGCAGCAGATCTATAACCTGCCGGTTCATCTCTTCATGCTCACTTGGGCTCATTCGGTAATGGGGTAAGTGGGGTAGGCTGGCTCCAGGGACTAGATCAATGTGATGTTGAATGCCTCGCAACAGGGGTAGTCCTTCAGGCAACTCTTCAGGCATGATGTCAGCGAACTCTTGGATGATGGGCTTTATCTCAGGCGGGACTTCAGGTGGAGTTGTCTCTTGATTGTCCACTTCACGTCCCATTAATGCATTGATGGTGGAGCTCTCCTGCATTTCACGTTGGAATGTTTGGGCTTCCATCAACAACACAGGGCTCGTGGTCACAGTCTTTGACGGTGTAGTTTTATTACCAGTTTGGGCGGTCGCAGCTTGAAGTGTAGCCACTTGGCGAGGGCTAAGGGCTTCACGTTGTGGTCTGAGGGTTACACGCACTTTGTCTATGAGAAAGGTGTAAGTGTTCAGAGTGTCTCGATCGAATTGCCATGGTCTCCCTAGAAGTATGTGACAGACATCCATAGGGGCTACATGGCACCACACCTCGTCCTTATATGAAGGACCAACGGAGAAGTTAACGAGGCTTTGACGGTGGATCGGGAGTTGAGTACCACCACGAAACCATGCCACACTGTACGTTTCTCGAGTGGTTGAGTTGGCAGTCCCAACTTATCGACCATTTCTTGTGAAATGAAGTTCTCAACGCTTCCTCCATCAATGATCAGCGAACAACGTCATCCTCCTGAGGTGCAGGTGGTTCGGAAGATGCTGCGTCGCAGCCAGCTATCAGCATCGTGGACAGCGGGGGTGAGCAGAATGTTTGTGGGTGCGTTGTCAGGAGCGATAAAGTTCTCGTGTACAATTACCAGGAATGGACCGGATTCGTCTCCATCCACTCCTAGGGGCTCATAGGCGTCGGCTCCCATGGTGTCAGCAGTCAAAGAAGTCGGTTCCTCCATAGGTGATTCCTGTGATTCAAGGTCAGGGTCTTCAGGGTCGTCAGTGGTGCATAAGTGGATGGGTCTAGCCTTAGGGTTTGGGCACTCTGCCGCTCGGTGTCCCTTTTGATAGCATCGGAAGCAAGTATCAGGTCCTACAATAGGTCGACTTCCCAAGATGCCTGGGCCGGAATTTCCAATAGGGGGTCGGGCGACGGCAGGGGTCGATGGTTTGGCTTGGGGTTTACCCGCAACTATGGATGAGGAACCTATCGGTTTGGAGGTCGTCATTGGGGTACTGGTGCGAGGAACGAAGTTCGCAGAGAAAGACATCTTCCTTGTTTGGGCTTTAGCGAGCTTGGTCTCAGCCCGTTCAGCCTGCTTGTAGGCTTCGTCGACATCTCGGCAGTTGTGGAGGTAGAGTTCATCCTGGATGACTTGGCGGAGGCCTTGCATGTAGCGGGTGACTTCCTGAAATAGGAGTCTCCTGCAAGCGGTTGCGATGGACTAGGGATCGGAACCCTTCGGTGTATTCCTTCACGCTCATGGTACCTTGCCTCCATGATTGCAGTCGCGCGTACAGATCGCGTCTGTAATCTTCAGGCACGAATTTGGTCTTCAATTTAGCTTTCATTTTGCTTCAACTGCGGATTTTACTTTTTCCCTTTCGTTTGCGTTCAGACTGCAAACGGTCCCACCATACCAGACATGTCCCTTATAGTTTGATGGTGACAAATTGAACTTTCCGCTCACTAGGCATAGATTTCCACACAAAGAAGTGTTCGACGGTTTGGAGCCAATCCAAGAAGACATCAGGGTCTCATCATCCGTCAAATTCCGGAACATCGAGGCGGATGCCTCGATCCCATCCATCATCGAACCTAGGTCCATTTCGGGGCGGGAATTGATATTCGCCAGTAGGTTGTGCAGTGTAGCCGGAGGTGTGTGGATCTTGATTCTTGGGAAAGAAAGGAGTGTAGTCTCTTGGTTCTTCTTCTTCACTTTCTTGTGATGGCAAATCGCTAACGTGTCCGTCAGAAGTAGATGAACTAGAGTCCGGAAGTGCTATTCCGGGGAGTGAGGTTTCCAGTTTCCAGCCAGTGCGTCGACCTTTATTGGGGGTTTCATCACTATGGTCTGGTCCTAGCACGCGACTATTCAATGTGGCAATTTGTTCATATGCGACGGCGGCTTTACGATCAATTCCGGCGATTTGTGTGCTCAATTAATTGCCCATGTGTTGTAATTGGGCAAACAAAGCCTCCAAAGTTAATTCAAGGTGTGAGGTATAGGTGGATTTAGAGGCACTAGGTTTGTCGGCCATGGGAATCCTAGGGTTTCTGCTTTCTTTGTTTTAGGATTTTTTTTGTTTTGTGTATGTGTGTGTGTGTGTGTGTTTTATATATGCAATGAATAAATGGGATGCAGACGAAATGCAGAATCGTTAGGCTCTGATACCAAATTGATGCAACCTTCTTAAATGGAGGACTAAATAAACGATTCTAAAGATTGAAATTAGCGGATTAAATGACGAATCAAATTAGACGAAATGTGATGTGCACAAATTCAGCGACAAATGACGACAAATTACTCAAGTTCTAGCACCGGGTTTTTGCCACAAACTTCGGGCAACACGACTAGTTAATGACTATGGGTAATAAATAGCGATGTTTGCGGAACGGAGTCTCAATAGATCACCAAACCAAATTAATGATACAACAATCCACAAACTAACAATATTTGGTAGAATAAATGGTGGAAATAACAATCATACTACAACCGGCGCGGGAGAACTTGCACGTTTCAGATCTGGTCGGCAGGGCTTTTGAAGCTTGGATTGCTAGCGGTGGCCTGGGAGAGTTCCGCTGTAGAGTGCTCGGGTCGGCCAGGGCCTGGCAGCCATATGGGCCTTCACGGGGAGGCAAAATGATCACAGGAGAGGGGTGGGCGCGTTGTATGCAGGGTGCGGTGGGAGTTTGGAAGTGGGGGGGGGGGGGGGGGGGGCGGCGGCTCGGGATGGGCTCCTGGACGGTAGGCGCGCGCGGGAAGGGGCGTGTGGCGGAAGTAGGATGAAGGGAGGGGGTTGCGGTGCGGCAAGGAGGTGCAGCGAGGAAGAAGAAGGGCGTGATGGGGGTCTGGAGGGGGCCGGGAAGGGGTCGGCGTGGTGACGGGAGGAAGGATGGTCGCGGCTTGGCGTGTGTGAGGAGGAGAGTCGGTTGGCGGGGAGGCGGCTCGGTGGGGGTGGGGGGAAGGGAAATGAAGAGGCGGCGGCGAAAGGGGAATGTTAGGGTGAAGGGAGAACACGGGAGGGAAAGGGAGGGGGAATTCGAGAGAGAGAGAGAGAATTAGGGTGGAAAAATTAACTCAATTCAACTTAAATTAATCTTAATACAAAGGGGACCTTTATAGAGGCTAATCCCCCTAAAATAGCAACCACATTTTGGAAAAAAAGGAAGAAATCATGCACAAAAGAAAAGAAGCTAAAAGCCTTTTATAATGAGCCTTTTTACATGATTAAATAAAACTTAAAATAAAAATGTCTACTAAAAGGGTGGAGGTGGGATCATGCTGCATCAATTTACTTAATTTATTGTGTGAAATATGTGTTTCAAATTTCATGCAAAACAAACACTCCTAGCATGCCCATCTAGATATGGTCAATTTCAATAATTCTGAAACAGTTAAAATGTCATAGCCTTGATGGAGATGATAGAAATGTCGAATTTAGTTGAAATTGGTATGATATCATGGTGATATATAGTGATTTAAATCCCCCTAGGTTTCATTTCAAAAACACAAAAAAATGAAAGAAAAAAATGGCAGGGTGCAGCTAGTTAGCTACACCCGCCGATGCAACCTCCCAGTCCTCATATATATATATATATAGATAGAGAGAGAGAGGGGTTAATGGGGTTGTCCTGCACCATTTTCGACATTTTTTTATTTTTTTCAAAAAATATCGTCATGTATATTCATCCCTATATCCCTCTTATATGCTATTCGAATTTCGTCAGAAACATAGACTCCTACGACCTCCATTCAGACAATCATTTTTAACGGTAATAGGATTTTTTAAATCGACAACATCTCGATGTAGGCCGTATGAGTCTCTGTTTCTGACGAAATTCGAATGACACATAGGAGGATATAGGGATAAATATACATGGCAATATTTTTAAAAAAAAAACGTCGAAATAAGGGGGCGGGCAGGGGGAAGCCCATTAAATCCATATATATAGGGTTAAAATGGGGCTGCCCAATGGGGGAGCTAACTTCTCCCCCCGTTCCATTTCGCCCCTTTTTTATTTTTTTTCAAAATTTCTTCCGTGGATTTTCATCAATATATCCCTATATTATGTCATTCAAATTTCGCGTGAAACAATAACTCCTACGACCTCCATCCAGAAGGGTCGTTTTTAGAAATTCTATTACCGTTAAAAATGACTGTCTGGATGGAGGTCGTACGAGTCTCTGTTTCGCACGAAATTTTAATAGCATAATATAGGGATATAGTGATGAACATTCACGGAAGAAATTTTAAAAAAATAAAAAAACCGAGCGAAATAGCGCGGGGAGAGCCAAGTTAGCTCCCCCCAGGGGGCAGCCCCATTTAACCTAATATATATATATATAAGGGCCCGGGAAGCTGCACCCGGGGGTGTAGCTAACTAGCTGCACCCGGCCCTTTTTTTCATTGTTTTTTGTGTTTTTGAAATGAAACCTAGGGGGATTTAAATCACCACATATCACCATGATATCATATTAATTTCAACTAAATTCGACACTTCTATCATCTCCATCAAGACTATCACATTTTAACGGTCTCAGAATTATTGAAATTGACCCTATCTAGATGGGCATGTTAGGAATGTTTGTTTTGAATGAAATTTGAAACACATATTCCACTCAATAAAATAAGTAAATCCTCATAGGTTTTCTTCAAAAAAATCAAAAACCAATGAGAAAAATAACCGGGTGTAGCTAGTTGGCTGCACCACCCGGTGTAGCTTCCCTTTTCCCATATATATATATATATATATATATATATATATATATATATATATATATATATATATATATATATGAGGAAAGGGAAGCTACATCATGATGTAGCTAACCTTAGCTACATCATGATGTAGCTAACCTTAGCTACATCAGAGGCATTTTCGTCTCTTTCTTGTATTGTTTTTCGAAAATTACAAATTGGATTTTCATAACTATATCCCTATAATATGTCATTAAAATTTCGTCAGAAACGGAGACTCCTACGGCCTCCATCAAGAACAGGTAAAATACAGCAAATCTGTGACCGTTAAAAAATGTTTGTCTGAATGGAGGCCGTATGAGTCTCCGTTTCTGATGAAATTTTAATGATATATTAGAGGGATATAGTTATGAAAATCCATCGTGGAATAGTCGAAAAAACAATAAAAGAAAGAGATGAAAATACCCCTGATGTAGCTAAGGTTAGCTACATCATGTTGTAGCTTCCCTTCCTCTCTCTCTCTCTCTCTCTCTCTCTCTCTATATATATATATATATATATATATATATATCCTCCTTGTTTATCAAAATCACAAAAACATGTCATTTCTCTTCCTCCTTCCCTGCTTCTTGAGAGAATCATCTTGCGATTCAGATGCCTCCTCCCACTTTAGCTCCCTCTCTGCTAATCTCTCGATGTGGTTCACCATTTACCTCATTCAGATGACGATGACTCCACTTGGTGGAGCTAATCGTAGTAATGGCACTGCTAGTGGGAGGAAGGACGTCAGTGATTGCCGGTCTTGCTTGTGGCAGTGGCTCCGTTTGGTAGTGATGCTCGTTGGAGGAGGCAAGGCGGTTATTGGCGGCACAACTCGCGGCAGTGTTGCTGCTCGTGGGAGGAGGGGCGATGCTCATAGTAGTGGTTTGGTTTGGTGGCACTGCTTGTGGGCAGAGGAGGGTGCAGTGCTCATGGCGGTGGCTCCAGTTGGTAGCGTCGTCGCTTATGGGAGGAGGGGTGGTGATCGTGGGAGGAGGGGCAATGCTCATGGCGGCGGTTCGTGAGAGGGACGGTGCTCATGGGAGGAGGGGCAGTGCTCGTGGCAGTGGCTCCGCTTGGTGGTGTCGTTCATGGGAGGAGGTGGAAGAGTTGGTGGCGCTGCTTTTGACAATGGCACCGCACGTGGGAGGATGAAGGATGGCCGGTTGGCTCTGCTTAGTGGTGCTGCTGGTGGCAGTAATGCTGGGCCGCCGGCATTA